>JADRCH010000224.1:118736-157258 GCA_019843965.1 Rhynchomys soricoides | reverse complement strand
AATAATAATAATAATAATAATAATAATAATAATAATAATAATAATAATAATAAAACTCTAACCAATAAATCACAGCTAAAATTCCACAATTAGGGCTGGTAAGATGGCTCATCAAGCAAAAGTACTTGCCACCAAGCCTGAAAACCTGAGTTCTATCCCAGGAGTCCACATGATAGAAGCACAGCTCTCCAAAAGAGCTCAGTGGCACGACACTTGATCGACAAGATCAAGGCCTTGGCTTCATTCCCAGCACACACACACACACACAGAAATAAATCCTAACCGGTGGCTGTGGGGGCTCTAACACTTGCCGTGCTGAGGCAGGAGGATTACCAGTTTGAGGCTAGCCTGACGTGTTTATATATAGCAAGACCTCGATTGTTTTGTTTTTATTTGCTTGTGTTCACATTTGAGACATTCTGTAGTGCACACTGACCTCAAACTTTTAGCAATCCTCCTGCATCAGCCTTTCAAGTGCTAAGATTACAGGTGTGCATCAGTACACCTGGCTAAGACCTTTGCGGCGTTGAGGGGTGGAAAGTCCAACCTTTATACTTCAAAAAGCATACTTCTAGGCAACGCTGGTCTCGGTTTTCTTCCATTTGCATATTTATTTGGGAGTGAGGTACTCCTGTGCCATGGCCCACATGTGTAGATCAAAGAGGATCTTTGTACACACACACACACACACACACACACACACACAGAGTTTTCATGAGAGATAATCAGCCAGAAAACAAAACAATACAAATGTCAGGTGTGCTAAGTTCAATCCCTCAAGACCAAGCTATTCTACCTAAGATACTGCCTCTTTAAAAAAAAAAGTAGACTTTTAACAAAAGTTTCATAAGAAGGGTAACATTATTCTACATCTTTGCAAATCACTTTAATGTCTGTCTTAACAGCAGACGTTTGGATTTTTTGTTGTTTTCATGAGACAAATGCTAAATTATAGCTATACAGTCAATAAGTATAAAACAGTCAACAAAATTACAAAACTGCCCACCAGCCCCGGGACTGAGAATCATCTGGGTGACCTCCTCCAGGATGTTTCCCCGGAAGGGCATGGTGGCACGTGTGCATCACAAGTGGCCATCACACATGGCAGCTGCCAGTGGCTCCATTATCAGCAACAGGGGCGTGTGCTGGATGGCTCGCAGGAGGGAGGAGCCCGGTGGCTACTCCGGTGAGGCCCCAGTCAGGAGGCTTTTGTAATCTGATTTGAATCTGCAGAATCGCTGCCCAGCCGGCTGGATTTTCAAAGCTGCCCCTGTGTCCAGTTAGCCCTGGCAGCAGATGACAAGCAGCTTCTGGAAAGCTCCTTAGACCACCTGCACCAGCCACATAGCTCACCTGAGAACCAATTAAACAGCCCAGCCGTGACTGGGGAGCAAAGGTAGCCTCCTTTCTAGAGGCTCACAGTTCATGGGTTTGTTGTTGATCAACTCCTTGGCAAGAGGACTGAAGGCTTTCCCTGGCTAGAAGGAATGGAGACATTACAACTGCTTCCCGACCCCACCTCCACCCCTCCACGCCCCGCCCCTCTCCTCCACGCCCCGCCCTGTCCCGCCCCAATCCAACTGTAGGGTTTTCCCACCATGATCTGCAAAGTAAATCCCAATAGAGCTAGCCATTCAGCATCCCTGTAATTTTAGCCTTGGGGGCCTGAGACAGGAGGGCATCTAGTTTGACGCTAGCACGGGCTAGCCTACCCCCCAAAAATATACAAAGTAGACATTGCTTCTGGACCCGTAAATGTACTTAATCCAGACACGCCTACCAGGCTTTTGTACTTGTTCTCATTTTGCCATTGTTATCTTTTTACATTTATTTATTGACTGTGTTTGTGTAAGTGAGGGGCACACACCTGCCACTCCCGGCTTGGGAGGTCAGAGGATAAATGGCAGGAGTCAGCGCTCTCTTCCCATCGTGTGGGTCCCAGGGATGAAAGTCGGGTTTTAGGTTTTGCCTCAAGATCCTTCACCTGTGGACTGTCTTGCCCGGCCCTCTTTTTTTTTTTTTTTTCTTTTTTTCTAAGCTAAATCACAAACTTCCTTACCTTCTTTCTTTTGTACTGGGGATGGAACCCCAAGCCTTGTGCACACTGGACACACACTCTTCTCATCTCCCAGCACCCCGCCTATACCTTTTTATATTTTATTATTGAACTGGGGGAGGGAGCAGGTTGGGGGAGATATGTGCATATGGGTGAAGGTGCCTGCAGAGAAGAGAGTCGGATGCAGTGGAGCTGGAGTTACAAGTGGTTATGAGCCACCGATGAGGGCATTGGGAACGGAACTCGGGACCTCTGCAAAGGCAGCCAGTTCTCTTAACTGCTGAGCCACCTCTCTGGCTCTTGTATTTTTTTTCTCAGTTTTTTTATATTTAGTTGTTTATTTCATGAGAGGATGGGGGGGCTGGCATGTGCCTCTCTCTTTCCACCATGGGTACCCTGTAAATTGAACTCAGTTCATGAGGGTTGGCAGCTGGTACCTGTACCCACTGAGCCATCCCACCAGCCCCCAGCTTCCTCTGTTCCTAAAAGAGTCATATTTTGACATGATGGGAAATTTTACAAGATTACATGAGGGGGGGGGTTTGTGTGTAGAGAGGTGACTCAGTCCAGTTCCTAGTGCCCAGGTCGGGTAGCTCACAACCACCTACCTGAAATTCCATCTCCCAGGGAATCTGACGTGTCTGTAAACACACCCACAAGACACACACGCCAAATCACATTACTAAAAATAATAGAAAACCTTTTAAAACAGATTACATATAAGCCTCAGCCTACCTGAATCCCAGAAATGCATACATACAACAATATATACTGAAATTTGTTTATTTTTTACACTTTAAGCTTTTCTTCTGAGCTAACTTGCCACTCGAAGCTTTTCTAAGGCATGGCATCCTTTTGTATCCCAGGCTGGCCTGGATCTAACCTTCTGCCTATGTGTGTTAGGTGCCTAAGGCAGGGGTTTGTCATGTGCTGTCCCCAGAAAGTAAGCCAGTGCTTTGTGCCTTTCCTTGGCTGATTCTTTTCCCCCTGAGGTGAAGGAGGGGGAGTTCTAACCCTCTTCCCTCTGTGACCTGGGCCTCCAGTCAGGAGCAAGAACATAGGGTCTGGCTGGGCTGCACCCCCAGGTAACACAGCCAAGAAGCAAATTCTCCTGTCAGGAGCTTCGCCCGTGTGATTTCTTTCCTTGATGTTTAAAGGGCTAAGAATTAGAAGATATGTTTGCAAGGGCCGTTCATTCATTCATTCATTCACTCATTCATTCATTCACTGTGTTATGGGAGGGTGTGTGTGAGAGGCAGGGTGTACAGGTGTGCACATGTGTGTGGAGCCTAGAGGTCCGCCTCTGGGGGTTGCTTTTTTTAGGAGCTCTCCATATTTTTGAGGCAGGGTCTCTCACTGAACCTGGAGTGCCTTGGTCAGGCCAGGCTGGATGGCCTTCGAGCTGCAGAGATTTGCCTGGCTCCCAGACCCCTGCGTGGGGATTACCAGTACTTACTCTCACACCCAGATTTGTGTGGGTTCTAAGAATTGAACTCAGGTCCTCTTATCTGCACAGGAAGCACTTACCAACTGAATTATCCCCATTTTAACGGGGAGGGGCAGGCTAGATAGCGCACCTGGCAAGGCACATTGAGTCTTTGAAGATACAGTTGGTTTCTACCAGACATTTTCCTGGTTGGGTTATTATTATTATTATTAATATTATTATTATTTTGAAGATGTATTTATTATGCATACAGTATCCTGTCTACATGTGTGCCTGCACACCAGAAGAGAGCACCAGATCTCTATAGATGGTTGTGAGCCACCTCTGACCCTTGGAAGAGCAGCCAGTGCTCTTAACCGCTGAACCATCTCTCCAGTCTTCCTGGTTGTAATTTTGACTCCACTCTACCTCCAGGTGTATCTTCCAATGTGGTCCCTATGTACTTAGGGGAGCTGGCCCCTAAAAACCTGCGAGGGGCTCTTGGAGTGGTTCCCCAGCTCTTCATCACTGTTGGCATCCTTGTGGCCCAGCTGTTTGGCCTTCGGAGTCTCTTGGCAAGCGAGGATGGTAAGAAGAGGCCCCAGCCCCTGCCCCCTCTCCCCAAAGTCCCTACCTAGTACGATTTCTAGAAGCTTCTGCCCACTGACTTCCCTATTCTGTCCAGTGGAGACTGTCCTTTGTCCATGCGCTGTTCGGGAGTTTACAGGTTTTAGCTGAACAAGCACGTGGTGACAGGTTCCTTCTAGAAGACAGCAAGGCATCTCAACTGAACAGGAAGGACCTATTCCCCCTCCCCCCCCCCCCCCCCCGGAACTGCTAAGTGACTGTCCACACTCTCAGAAGGCACCTGTCTACTGATACATGGCAGCATTACCTCATCTTTTCCTGATTCAAGACACTTTTTTCATTGTTGAGACAAGGTCTCATGTAAGCCAGACTGGCCAAACACTCACATGGTAGTCAGAGTAACATTGCCTCCTGCCTCCACTCAACAAGTCCTGAGATTAGAGGTGGGCAAGACCACAACTGGTTTAGGCAGTACTGGAGACCAAACCCAGAGATCTGTGCAAATGTTAGGCAAACACTCTACCAACTGAACCCAGGCCTAGGCCCCTTTTCTCTTTTTTTTCCTTCCTTCTTGTCTTTCTCTTTGAACCTTAAGCTTCTGAGAGGGAGACCAGTCTCAGTGATCATGCCTGCCATGGCCTGGGCGCCATGTCTTCTGTAATAGTTCATCTGTTCCTCCCAGCAGCCCCAGGAGATCATGTACTTTAAACACACCCATTTTACAGATACAGAATCTGAGACTCGGGTCTCGGCATGTGCAAAGTCCTGTTAAGACTCAGACCCTGCAGCCTGAGCCTGGCTCTGTGTTGCTTTGCCATGCTCCCCTGACTTCCTGTCATCCCTGCACGTGTCCAGGACACCTCCATCAAAGTGCCACATTATCCCTAGGAGCTGGAACCTAAAATGAATGGACTAGAGTTGAGTCTCAGGGAGCCCCAGGCAACAGGAGCAGACTCCATGCTGCATCTCACTGCGCAGGAGGGCAGGGACAGTTCTGTCCAGAAGAGAACATTCTAGGCCTGGGCAGAGGAGATAAGAATGTCGAAATCCTTTGTGCTTTTAGGGAACTGGCTGTGACTTTCCTGCCGTGCAAGGCTGGGGTTTGACCTTGCCTGTTTTAGAGCCCTCAGTGTGACCCTTGGCTTAGGACAGCTGCTCTGCTATAACAGGGATGGCCAGCAGGTGGCGCAGTGAGGGAGGCGCAGGAAGAGGGTACCCGGGGTTAAGGCTGCACAGTGGTCAAGGTTGAGAGGTGGGATTTGGGTCAGTGTCTGGAGATCCTTGGTGCCTTGGTGAGGAGGGCTGCAGTGCAGGGGACTGGGCAGAGAAGCCCAGGGGCTGGTGACCATGGCTCGCAAAGGAGATGAGACAGCAGCACTTGACACAGACAGGACAAGGAAGATAGGTACAGGGTCCCACGATTATCTGGGGCCCAGTTCTGATCAAGGGGCAGCAGGAGGTGGGAGGACATTGCTCCAGCCTAGAAAGTGGTGGTTCAGCCAGAAGCCGAACTTGGCTTTGGGTGACACTCATATTCTAGGTGAAATCAGCCAATTTCTTGGCCAGGAGCAATGGAGTATGAGATGGGGTGAAAGTTCAGACGTTCACATGTGTCTTGAGGAAGATCACAGGTAAATGAGGGTATTACTGGCCTGTCTCTTTTTTATGGAATCAACTACAAAAGACCAGGGGGAGTTAGACATAGCGGTGCATGGCTGTGATCCTGGGGCTCAGACAGCAAAGGAAAGAGACTAGGGACTTAAAGTCAGCATGAGACACACAGTAGGTTTGAGGCCAGCCTGAGTTATTCTGTTTTCTTTGAGAGAGAGAGAGAGTTAGTTCAGTATGTAGAGCACTTGTTGCCAAATCAGATGATCCGAGGACCCACACAGTGCAGAGAGGAAGGTGATGCCACCTGTTGTCTCTGTGGTTATTTCTCCCCCTCCCTCCTTCTCTCCCTCCCTCCCTCCCTCCTTCTCTCTATCCTCTTCTACACACACATATATCATAAAATAAATAAGTAAATGTAATAAAGATGTAAAAACTTAAAACCCAAAGTGCACATACACTGGGCACCATGGTGCCCATGCATCTGTAATCCCAGCCCTCAGGAGGCTGGGACAGGAAGATGAGTTCCAGGCCAGCCTGGACTACATGAGACTTATGTCAAAAGGAAACACATGACTGGTTATTTGCCAGCTGTCAGGTGATTATAACCTCCTTAAATTGGATGAGCAGAGTCAGCCATGTAATCACAAGCAGCCAGATTCAGCCTGTGTACATACAGCTTTGCTCCCAAAGAACTAAGTGCTCTCAGCAAGGGCCCAGACTCTGCTCTGCTGTGTAAAATGGAGCGGGACTGGTTCCCACCCCCTAAGGGGCCCTGAGGAGGGTATGAGCTACGATGTGACTGGCAGGTTGGTGGCTGGCACACACATGCCTATGACATCACTGGCCCAGAGCACAGGAGAAAAGGCAAGAGAGCCAGAGATGACTCAAGCAGGGAGCAGAACTGCTCGTTTGTCTTGGTAACCATTTATTCTATATTTTTTATGCAAATGGGCGTTTTGCCTACATGTCTGTCTGTCTGTGCACCATGTGCATGCCTGGTGCCTGTGGAGACCAGAAGAGGCCATGAGGTCTGCTTACAGGTGGCTGTGAGCCACTGTCTGGGTGCTAAAAACCGAATCCAGATCCGCTGCAAGAGCAGCAAGTGTTCTTAGCCAACGAGCCATCCGTTCAGCCCGTTCTATAGCTGTTTTTATTGTGAACACGTTATGCATGATTCCCTGTAAACATAAAGACAAAGAAACCAGATGCCTTGAGACCACTCTCCAGGTCAAGAGAGAGCTGCATCATATCCCAAGGCTGCTGTGAGCCCCTCAACAGTACCTCCCTTCCCTGAAGGCAATCACTGTGCTGACCTAAACCCTCATTGTCTTCTTGCTTTGGGTCCAGGCTTATCACCTTTGGAGATGGTGGGGTGGGTTTTCACCTGCTTCTGAACGTGATGTAAGGGCATTCACTAGACACTGCGTGTTTACGCTCCATATCACGCTGGACAGGTCTGTCCAGGCCATCACTGTTTTCCTCAGTATTCCATTACATCCTAGGATCACAGGATGGTTACTGTGTCCACTCTCTGTGGACTGTAACGGGCGTTTGCATCACTGTTGCTCTTGTTGCTGACTTTATCAGCACTGCTCCGACCACTCCAGTTTTGGTGCCCTTGTGTCCCACACAAGCGTCTCCGACATATTCCTGGGGTGGGATGGCAGGGTTGGTCTCAGCATGCGCCAGCCAGCTGGTCTCTAAAGGACAACGCGGGTCTGTATAACGGCACATGAAGACTTCCCATCTGCCCATGTTCATGCCCACATTTGGCATTACCAGATGTTTTTGTTTGCCCAGCTCCTCGGTGTGCTGTGGTCAGTCATGCCTCAGCCACCACACAAATAGCCACCAGACGTCCACTGAAAGAGTCAAACTTTGTCCCCAAAGAGCCCGAGTCCTCCCTCAGGGCGATGGCGCAGAGCGTCTGGCACAGTTCAGAGTGGAGAAAAGGGTCTCCACTTCTTCTTTGCCTCTGTGACTGTAGACCCTTGCTTGCAGGTTGGCCAATTCTCCTGGGTCTGACTGGAGTCCCTGCAGGCCTCCAGCTCCTCCTCCTCCCCTTCTTTCCTGAGAGCCCCCGCTACCTGCTGATTCAGAAGAAAAACAAGTCAGCTGCTGAGAAAGGTGAGGTGTGTGGCGGTTTTCTCCTGACCCCGGGTCCCTGGGCTCTTCAGCTCTGAGCTCATGCCCTCTGCTCGTCTCTCCCTCAGCCCTACAGACTCTCCGAGGCAGGAAGGATGTGAGCCTAGAGATGGAGGAGATTCGGAAGGAGGATGAAGCTGAGAAGGCAGCAGGCTTCATCTCTGTGTGGAAGTTGTTCACTACGCAGTCCCTCCGTTGGCAACTTATCTCCATGATTGTCCTCATGGCTGGCCAGCAGCTGTCAGGAGTGAACGCGGTACGGGCATCCTGTAAGCTTGGGGGCAGAAGGCAGAGTGTGACCAGGTGCTGACGATGATTCTCCCACGTACCTCTGAGGGGTTGGGGTGTAGTGGGCCACTGGCCATCCTACACCCAAGGCCCTCTGTCAAACACCATGGTTCTCCTCCAGATCTACTACTACGCTGACCAGATCTACCTCAGCGCAGGTGTGAGAAACAACGATGTCCAGTATGTGACGGTTGGGTCAGGGGCTGTCAATGTGTTCATGACCATCCTCACGGTGAGTGTCTGTGAGGCCAGGGTCCCTTAAGCCACCAAGGGTGGAGTGATATCTGAGGAGTGTAAAAGCTCCCAGCCTTGGACGGAGCTAGGCCTTGGGATTGCAACATGCCCCCTGGGCTCCGATGCCCTAGCCTCAAAGCTCTACTGAAAGCATATCCCTGACACTAGTGGGGTCATGGACCCCTATCACAGTTCCCACAGAGTGTCCTGATCTCTTCTATCTGGAGCTGCTGAGCATGGCAGAAGTACAGGGCCTCTGTACAGGCCCTTCAGGGAGCTGTGGCTCATTCCTCACTGCTTAGGTTCCTGAGTGAAACTTGGCTCCTGGGCAAAGGAGCCAGCCTGGCCTCCATGTGGACAGAATCTGTCAAGTTTACTCCTGTGCCTGGCTTCTTCTTTGCCAGAAGCTCAGAGCCACAGGATTGAGGCTCTTGATGTGAGCTCATTTAAGAGTGAGCATCTGGGGCCTAGTAACCCAGCAGGGCTTCCAAACTGGCCAGCTGACACATGCCTCTGGGCATGCGTGTACAATTATTTACACACCAGTGGCTGGGCACACACTCCTCCTGGCCCCTCAAAAGTTGGTTCCTGTAATGGCAGCCTCTGTTGGGGGTGGTCTGTCCCACGAGAACATAGGGCACTGGGTCTAGAAGCTCACAGTCTTCCTTCCCACACCTCCAGATCTTTGTGGTAGAGTTTTGGGGACGGCGATTTCTGCTCCTCATCGGCTTCTCCACCTGCCTCATGGCCTGCATAGTGCTGACGGCTGCACTAGCACTGCAGGTAAGGAGCACCGTGCTGGTAATCCATTTAAAGGAACCTTAGAGAAGGTAGCATCACATCAGGAAACGAGAGGGGGAGAGACCCTCTCAGGGTCCTTTAAGCCAAGAGTGAGGCCACGTTGGAGTTCTCCTTCGCTCACCCGTGTCCCCCACAAGTCTGCAGTTTGTGGCCTGCGGCCTATGCTGTGTGTTGTGGTGTGTGTTTCTGATGCCTGTCAAAAATACAGGGTTTCGTCCTATTGAACAGCATAGTTGATACTATTGAGATGGAAATGAATGAGGGATACTCTGTGTAGCCCTGGCTGTCCTAGAACTCACTCTGTAGACCAGGCTGGTCCCAAACTATTTTTACAGAAAAATCTTAATAGAGTTTTACAAGGGAAGGTGTTATATACTGACCCCAACTGGACTAGAATAGCATTCGAAACCACACACACATGCTATCAACCTATATCTACGTGTTACCTCCAACACGTGTGGGATATTTGCTTTTAACCTATTGGTGACTTTCAGCAAATGATTACCACAATACACACTCACACACATGCACAAACACACGTGCACACACACATTCGCATACACTCACACACTCACATGCATGCATACATGTGCACACACACATGCACGCATGTATAAGTTTGAGATTAAGGCTATGCATTTATCTTAGGTTTTAAGAGCTGATTGCATAGGAGATCAAGGCATAGTCAGGTTGGTTCCATTGCTGCCTTAATGGGAGAATATACTTACCCAGGCTGAGCACACAGTAGGAGGGCAGGTTAAGTACATACTTGTCAAAGCATGTTAGTAACTTAACTACAAGGTCCAGCAAAAGTTCCACCACTTTGAAGGACAGAGGTGTTTTCAGGAAAAGATTAATATGGCAGATGCCAGCTGAGCTGGCGACCCTACTCAGAAGTGACACACATGCTGTCCCAGCCTGTTTTCACCATAGTAAAGGGACTAGGCACCAACATGAGTTTGTTTGTATAGTCACTGTCAGAGGTCAAGGGACCGTGTGTCCTTTCCCCATGGAATCCAGCTCCCCTCAGGTGACTTCTAAGATCCCATCAAGTTGTGCAGCAGTCACTGATGGCTCCTCCCAGATCCTAGTGCAACTCTGCCCTGAGGTCCCTCAGGCTCCCGCCCCAGCTGGCCTTCACATTGCTACATGCTAACTACCTGTCTCTCCACCCCTACAGAACACCATCTCCTGGATGCCCTATGTCAGCATTGTCTGTGTCATTGTCTACATCATAGGACATGCCCTGGGGCCCAGTATGTATCCCTCGGCTAGTTTCACCGTTTCATTGACCCACATCCTGATCCTTCATGATACTGTCTGAGAGTCCCCAGGGAGGGTGGATGTGACCCCAAGTGACATCTCCCTCACTCCCTTTAGCACAGGAAGGGGGGCTGTAATTAGCACTATGGGTTGACAATGCTGCCATGTTTGATTGGCAGAGTGAGCTCTACAAGCAGCCTCTGCCATCCGTCCACCATGCCTAGCATCCTTATGAACTGCATCTGCATCCTCACTTAGCCACTTCACAGAGTCTTGTGTCTTGCAGATACTCACTGCCCCCATGGCCAGATAGCTATAGTGCCAAACACCCATGGGTTCAAGGACCCTTTGTGAGCCACTGTGCCATCGGGAAAGTGTCTCCCCCTAACCTACCTGTCTCCCCTCTTCTTCTCTGCACCCCTTCCCTCTCACACCTCTCCCTCATCCCTCTGTCTCGCAGGTCCCATCCCTGCCCTGCTCATCACTGAGATCTTCCTGCAGTCCTCCCGGCCAGCTGCCTACATGATCGGAGGCAGTGTCCACTGGCTCTCTAACTTCACCGTGGGGCTCATCTTCCCGTTCATTCAAGTGAGTGGGACCCAAGGCCCCAGTATCACCCACATCCTCAAGCCACCAAGCCGGGAGGACCTTGTGGCACATCTTACCCTGCCGGTCCCTCTCCCCACAGGTGGGCCTTGGTCCCTACAGCTTCATCATTTTTGCGACCATATGTCTCCTCACCACCATCTACGTCTTCATGATCGTCCCAGAGACCAAGGGCAGGACGTTCATCGAGATCAACCAGATTTTTGCCAAGAAGAACAAGGTGTCAGATGTATATCCAGAGAAGGAGGAGGAACTTAATAACCTTCCACCTGCTATCTCTGAGCAGTAACAGAACCAGGCCACCAGCCAGTGTGGCCGGTCTGCATGGACCTCCTGTCTAGACTTTGGTTCTGCATTCTTGTTTGTGACACTGGAAAGGAGAAGAGACTGGTGAGGAATGTCAGCCCCGTCACCAGCCTCCACTCAGTGGGAACATCTGACTGGCTTTTGTGCTTTTCTGCTGTCACAGGCTGGTCACATGCAAAGCCATCCCTCAGCTCTGCTGGGTTGACTCTGGTGAGGGTCTTGTAACATTGATTTTCTAACAAAAAGAGTTACTGCAAGACCAGATGTGACGATCCTATCTTACCAGCAGAACTGACTCTTGTGTGGCTCCCGTGGGCCTGGAGAGGCCACTGGCATCTGCTCAGGATTGAGGTCATCCTCTTTCCCGACCCAGCTGTGTCATAAAGGTGGGGAACAGACCGTTTGGGAAGGCACACTGAGAGTGAATTATTAACTGTAAACGATACTATTCTGTATAGCCAATAAAACAGATCTGATCACTTCTTGCCAAGACATAGCAGTTCTCTGCGAGCAGAGGAAGGCCGTAGGGGTGACTCCGCTGCCCAGGGTGGCTGGATCTGGCATGGAGAGACGCACAGACACTCCCTGATGAAGGAAGGGCTGGGAGGGAGCAGCAAAGCTGTGAAGTGTGTGTAAAGTCTCTGCAGTTACATGGTGAACACCAGGAGGGCCTGAAGAGGAGGCTACAGGAAGGGAAATGAGAGGGGTGGAATGTTCTTACATCAACATGGCAGAACTGAAGGAGAGAGAGGGAGGGAGGGGAGAGAGAGAGAAGGAGAGAGAGAGAGAGAGGTTACTAAAGCCTTGTGGTGTTTGAGAAAGGAGAGGAGATCCTAAGTGGGCTACAAGATGTGATGTCTTCAATGGTTAGAACGGCAGCAGTCAGGATAACGGAAAGCTATGGGAGTCTGGAGCAGTTGATACAGATATGGAATAAAGATTCTTCCGGCATCAAGTCATGCAACTGGCAAGAGTGTCTGACACAGAGGAAGCACATGCTGTGATTGAGCCATACTTGGCTTGCCACATGAGGGCCGGAGAACAGTGAAGGGCGGACTCGCTGAGGAGTGCTGTCAGAATCGGGAGCTAGGAACTGTGGTACCACTGTGGATTCTGCTCTCAGGAATAGTAACACCTGGAGCCAGGAGAACCCTGAATCTGTAGGAGTGGCTTTAATGCTAAGGTTCTGTTCTCCAAATGGTTCTTGATCCATCAATGAAGATACGTGCCACCAATTTGCTGGGCAAAATAGGTGGGACTTCTGGGTCCCTGCAGGCAAGCTAGCAGATGCAGGAGAGAGGAAAGGCATTTTCGCCATGCTTACGAGGGAGAAAAGCCAACCAGCCATGAGAGATCTCGGGCAGAGCAGCCATAGGCCCTTTTCCAGGCAGGAAGCTGGGGTGTTGAGCTGGAACTGAAGGTGACTGAGCAACTTAAGTCGACAGCAGATAGAATGCTGAGCTGGGAGGGAGTACTAGGAAGGGCACGCTAGCCATGGTAGATTGGAGGCGCCCAGCAGTTGAGCCAAAAAGGCTGGATGAAATTGAACAACGTGTGTGTGTGTGTGTGTGTGTGTGTGTGTGTATTTCATCCACCAATCCAATATTCTCTGAGTGGGGGCTGGTAGCGCAGCCTATTTCTGGAACATTAAGGCAGGATAGCAAAAGCTACATACTACACAAATCTACTCCCTGGTTCAAATCTTGGCTCTGCCATTAACTATGCAAAATACAAAGTCACTTAGCTTTTCTGTGCTTCAAGAAAAAGTGGAACAAAAAGAACATGTCCCATGTGGCTGCTGCAGAGCCAAATGACTTCATATGCTTGTAGCGTCTAACTCAGTGATGCGCGTCTTTGGTACTCTGCTGTGTTGACGTGCTTGGAGATAAGCGCTCCTATCGAGATTTAAAAAACCGACAAGTGAAACACAGAGGAGAGGACACTTACATGAGTGGACAGCAGACGGTGGGAGAGCGCCGATGGCATGGATCCTGGCTGGCTGGCAGCGATGCCGTGGAACACTGAGGCTGCAGGAAGGATCTGAGTGTGATGGGCAGCCTGTGGAAGAGTGCCGATGGCATGGATCTTGAGTGAATGGCAGACGGTGGGAGAGTGCCGATGGCATGGATCCTGAGTGGATGGCAGACTGTGGGAGAGTGCCGATGGCATGGATCTTGAGAGGATGGCAGACGGTGGGAGAGTGCCGATGGCATGGATCCTGAGTGGATGGCAGACTGTGGGAGAGTGCCGATGGCATGGATCCTGAGTGAATGGCAGACGGTGGGAGAGTTCCGATGGCATGGATCCTGAGAGGATGGCAGACGGTGGGAGAGTGCCGATGGTATGGATCCTGGAATACTCTGTGTGGCAATCGATTAGAGTTGGAAACCTTGACATGAATTCACATACAATTTAAGACTCACACAGACAGTTATGCATAGAAACATCTAGAGTTTTGCTTGTGTGAGAGGGGATATATAGCAAGAGATATGTGGCATGGGGTAAGGTAATAAAGACTTAGAAAGTATGAAGGGTTCTTCAGTTGGCAATGATTCAGTAGGAGTAGGGCATTCTGCTTAGGGGATCCCGCAATATTTTGGTCTAAAAGGAAACCCAGGAAGTCGTGGGGCTAAAAGAGAGCCTAAGTCTTCGGGGGGGGCGGGGTGGATACAGGACCTCATTAGAAATCCCTGGCTGGCATGGAACTTGCAGGCCTTGTAGACCAGGATGGCGTTGAACTCAGATTTGCCTGCTTCTTCTTCCTGAGTGTTGGGATTAAATGGGTGTTCTACCATACCCAGTGACCCTTTAAGTCTTGAGAACCACATGGAGTCTGAACTTGGTTATAATAGTCCTGGAGGCTGAGTATGTAGCTCAGTGGCAGAGCCTATAGGATATAAGGCCCTGGGTTCCATCCCCAGCCTTGAAAAACAATCACAATAACCCTGGTGCTGGAACACCGAGTCTCTAGCAGTTCAGGGTGGGAGAATGGAGGACCAGCTGGTAAACACAGGGCTCGAAGAAAGCGAAGGTGAATGAGAAAGCCAGAAAGGGAGTCAGGGCAGCGATGCCATGGACACTGAGGCCGCAGGAAGCATCTGAGTGTGATGGGTAGCCCGTGGGCAGAGCAGAGCCCCAGGTCTCATCACACATACAGTCTAGAGAATCACCCTGTCTGTACCACAGAAGAGTTTGGGGGGAGTTGGAGGAAGGTAGGCCCCCAGAGGAGATTTTTTGAGACTGGGTTCAGCCTTCATTTGTGCAAGAGAGTCTCCTGTGTTTACAGGAGAAGCAGGGGTTGCACGGAACCACAAGGGAAGAGCTGGAGGAAGAGGCTCATTGGATTCAGGGACTCCAAGGGGCACAGTTTAGTGGGGGCAAGGGCAGAAGTAGGTACGTAGGCTAAGGACCACTCCAGAGACAGGAAGGATCAGAACAGTTCTCTCTCCCTGTCCTTCAGTCTGAGTGAGGTCTCATCTGCATCACACCTGTGTGGTCAGAGTTAATGAAAATTCCCAGATTCCCGAGGTTTGAAGCCTTGTTCCCAAGGCTAAGCCAGGAGTGGCTGCACATCCCTGAGCCAGGCATGGCTGCACATCCCTGCAATCCTAGCGCTTGGGAAGTGAAGGAAGGAGATCGGGAGTTCAAGACCATCCTTGGCTACATAGTGTATTCCAGATTAGCCTGGGACACATAAGAACCTATCCCCAAAATCCAAAACCCATCTCCTCCCCTAGAAACGACACTTTGGTGAATCCAAATGGAAATGTGTCAGGGCGGTTGAGACTCGACAGGGAGGGTTTTAAGTCCTGAGAGCAGGGGTGGAAAGGACAAGACTGTGCAAGGGCTTGTCTAGACCCAGGGCCAGACACATCAGAGCCTGAGTCAGGCTCACACTCACAGCACTCACACACACACTCAACATCACCATCAGCATCCTCCAGCATCCTTCCTGCCCTTCTTCTATGGTGTTCCCTGAGCTTTGGGGGTGATGATAATGCTGTCTCTTTTAGATGGAGCACCCATGGCCGCTATTCTCAGCAAAGTCTGATCATGTATCATATGAATTATTTGACCAGTTATGTTGGTTTCCTTAAGATATTTATTTATTTATTTATTACATGGGTGCTCTACTGCATGAACACCTACCTTCATTAAAGAAGAGGGCATCGGATCCCATTACAGATGGCTATGAGCCACCATGTGGTTGCTGGGAATTGAACTCAGAACCTCTGGAAGAGCAGTCAGTGCTCTTAACCGCTGAGCCGTCTCTCCAGCCCCGCCAATTGTTGACGCCTGCTCTTTTTAACATGACGGTAGCCATTTTGTATTTAGTCTCCATTTTGCTCAAAGAGTGAAATTAAGTCAGGTTCTGAGACTCCACTTCCTAGAAGTAATTATTCATAGCTGACACTGAAAAATTCCCCTAAAAGGTCACAATGCTATGGTTGTATTATCTCAGTACTCTGGAAAACCCCTGACCTCCACTTCACTTACCTCACCGAGGACCAATCAGCTTAAAGGTCAGCTGATGATACTTAGTCTAATTAGCCAAAATGTAGTCATCTCCACTTGCCTTCTATCACAGTCTGGCTCCCGAGTCCTCTCTATGACCCTATCGGTCAGTCTGAATTAGGCATTCAATAAATTTTCATCTTGTCTGAGATCAGTGTCTGAATGGCTTCTGTGGTGATTCCTGAACCCCAGGATTATGAGTCTCTACCTTTGAGGTTTTAAAAACCCAAGCCAGGCCCGATGTTTCTCTGCCTACAGGTCAGTCTGTAGCTCTCAGTTACTGGCCCAGTGCAGCCATGCTTCCTACCATGGACTAAACCTCTGAAACCATAAGCCAGCCCCAATTAACTGTCTTCTCCTGTAAGAGTTGTCTTGGTCATGGTATCTCTTTCCAGTAATAGAGCCGTGACTAAGACAACCTCCCTAGCCGTGGGCTTTTGAGCAGGGTCACAGAAACAATTCCCTCCCTCCCTTCTTCTCTCTCTTCCTTCCTTCCTTTCTTTCTTTCCTAGCACACAATTCTGACATGATTATCATTCTGTCATTCAATATTTTATTGACTTATTAGACACTTGTGTGTCAGTCTTTATCCTCTTCCTGGCAAAGGGGATCAGTCCTCTCCTTCCATCCTGAGTTGGTTCCTGGGATCCAACTCAGGGCATCAGACACTGCAGCACACACCTTTATTCTCTGAGACATTTGCCAGCCCCACCCATAACCAACTTTATTTTTTATTTTTATTTTTAGTTTTATTTTGGTTTTTCGAGACAGGGTTTCTCTGTGTAGCCCTGGCTGTCCTGAAACTCACTCTGTAGACCAGGCTGGCCTCGAACTCAGAAATCCGCCTGCCTCTGCCTCCCGAGGGCTGGGATTAAAGGCGTGGCCACCACTGCCCGGCCATAATCAACTTTAAAACAGGAATGCACTTATGTCTGTTCGGAAGCCGTCCCCCTATGGTCAGTTTGTGCTTTTGCTTTTGTGCCTTGAGTCATCACGTCATGACAGGAACACAGAGCAGATAAAGCTCATTCACCTCATAGCCAAGAAGTGAAGGGAAAGGAAGACACAGGTATCCCACAATCCTCTTCAAGAGCATATTGCAATAACCCAAGGCTTCCTGCCAAGCCTGACCTTCGAAAGGTCTCCACCAAACAAGCTGGGGCCCAAACACACAGGTTTTGGGATGTCACAGATCCAAATCAGAGCAATTACAATCATTTACTAATTACTTCTAGCCATCATTCCTAATACTTAAATTTCTAATTATAATTAGAAATAATAAGGTCATGGGTCATGGATATGGCTCAGTGGGTCAAATGTTTGCGACGCCAGCATGAGGACCTGAGCTTGAGTAACACCTGGACATGGTAGCACGGGTCTGAATCCCATTAATCATATGTAACATGTAGTTTCTACTAGCCTGCTTTAAGCTCCAGGCAGAAAATGCTACCAGCCACTGCAGTGGTTCCCTTGGATCCACCATTGAAACACACACACACACACACACACACACACACACACACACACACACTAGCTTATTTTTAATATGCTTTTTAGCACAATGACCAGGCACTTCTAAGTCTTCCGTGGCTATTGGATCTTCACTTCTAGCTCAACACCTCTGAATCTGCCCTCAGCTTAGTTGTGTTTCTAATCTCCCACCTGCTACCACAGGCCCAGTTGGGGAGGCAGCCAATGGCCACTCCACCTGAGATCTCACATGGCTGGTGGCTCTCTCTCCTCTGAAGCATGGTAAATCTCTTACTCTACATCTCCTAGCCTGCCTGCAGGAACCTAGAAGTCCCACCTCTTCTGCTCAGCCATTGGCTTCTAGCATTTTTATGATCAATCAAGAACCAATTGAAGAATAGGACCTTCAGCATTCAAACCCAGATTCACAATCAGAGCATCAGAACCAACCCCTACAATCATTTGTAAAGATGGGAGGCAGAGACAGAAGATCCCCAGAAGCTAGTTACCCCTAATCTAGCATATGAAGCATTAAACAGTAATAGACCCTGTTTCAAACAAGGTAGAACCTGATAACAGACACCTGAAATTGTCCTGTGACCTCCTTGTGCATGTCTACGGTCATACACCCCCCCCTCTCCCTCCCCCCTATGGTGTTTTAAATGAGAAATGTCCCCATGGCTCTGGTATTTGAACACTTGATTCCCAGTTGGTGGAGCAGTTTGGGAAGATCCAGGTGGTACAGCTGTCACTGTGAGTAGGCTGTGACATTATCTATCCTTCCGCCACTTCTAATTTGCTCTCTCTGCTCTGCACTAGCTGTTAAATATGTGAACACTCGGCTTCCTACCCCAGCTGCCTGCCTCTTGTGGCCTCCCCCACCCACCCCACCCCACCCCACCCCACCCCCAGCACTGATGGACTCAACCTCTCTGGAACCAGCTGGAACCATCAGCCAAAATAAACTCTCTCTTCTTTAAGTTGCCTCTGCTCATCATGTTTTATCACAGCAACAGGAAAGTAACTAATGCACAGAGATAACAAAACACAGAGGCCCATTAGATGGCTCAGCTGGTAAAGACGCTTGCTACCAGTCATGGTTCAGTCCCAGTGACTCATACAGTAGGAGAGAACTGACTCCTGCAAGCTGCCCTCTGACCTCCAGATGTGCGCAGATGTATACTCCCACCCATACACAGCAATAATAATGCTGTAATAATAATAAATTACGGATAAATATAAATTTATCCAGGTTGCCTTTTTGTCTTGTTTTACAATACCAAGAATGGAACCCACAGTCTTCTTCATACTGAGCACCTGATTGCCACAGAGACCCCTCCTCAGCCCTTGATTTGGTTTTTGATTTTGTTGTTTTGTTTTGTTTTTTATATGAGGTCTTACTGTGCTTCCTGGACTAATTTCAAACCCATGGTCCTCCTGTCCCTGACCTCCAAGTGCTGCAATTATAGGTGTTTGCCCCCATGGCCAGCAAAGTTGCGCTAGGAAACAACTGGGGTACTTTCCCCCCTATAGACAATTAGCCAAGGCACAAAGGAGGCACATCTAGAGGAAAAGCCCAAGAGAAGGCCAAAGCTGCAGCCTTTCAGGGGACCAACCAGTGCCCTTTCCCCTCCTTGTGGCAACAGGGAGGCTGCTGGTTGGGGGTTATAGGACGCAAAGAGGTACCCACCCCGAGCATGGATGCCATTGGCAAAGCATCAACACATGTCTTATCAGTTGCCAAGGAAAGCGGTCTCGTGCAGAAAACCATCAAGGTCCAGAGGGCAAGAGGATCATATGGGAAGCCAGCCTCAGGGAACCCGCAGACCCAGCCGGGCAGCAGGCAGAGCAGGGCCTGGTAGCATTGGAGAGGCACAGCGGACCTGTGCACCTACCTGAATGAGGATGGAGAAGAAGAAGACAGGGACCCCTCTGTCCTCCCCACACACGGAAGCGGTAAGTGCCAACTTTGGAAACTGCCTCTCTGCCACCAAGCTGGAGACCTTTGTAGTCAGATGAGGGCCCTGGAATCAATCTGTCAAGGAGGGCTTGCGGGAGCATCTACCCAGATGGTCAAAGAGGGACTGCCACACCCAAGCCCCATAGTTCAGACATAAGCATACTCCCGTGAAGCCTGGGGAAGCCAGATAGAACCACTTCACAACCCTACCTGTCCCTCCACCTTCCAGGTCAAAAGCAGTAAAATGTGTACCTAGAAACAAGACAACACCTGCTTGGGTCACCTTCCCAGACAGCCCTCTCCTCCTCCTTCCAGGATGTAGCCTGCTCCCAGCCAGACCTCCCTCTCCACCTAAGGAGGAAGTGGAGGCCTGGCCACCCTCACCCCACCCCAATCCTAGAAGTCACAGGAGCCAACCCTACAGAGTCTCTGACCTTGGAACTCTCTGGTTTAGCGCCTCCAGCCCACACTGGTCCTGACTACCCTAAGTGCGGCCTTTGGCTCAGCCTTCCAGTATGGTTACAACATATCCGTGATCAACACACCTCACAAGGTAGGCACAAGGTGGGTCCTGCTTCTGGAAGCTTCCACCTTCTTCTAGGAGTCCCCTAGATGCCCACCTCTGAGAACCAGGGGCAGCTAGAGCCATTTTCTCCAGCAAAGTCATCTTTTCTAGAGACCTCAGTGTGGGGGGACCTGGATTCTCTGCCTGGGCACCTTATCTTGCTCACCTGGGAGGGCCGCTCAAGAACAAGCTCTGTTAACATTTAGAGATTGTGTTTGGGTCAAGGAGAAGCAACAGAGATAAAGGTTGGCTGGAGCAAGTTCAAGGGGAGGCAGGTGGTGTGCAGCAGAAGGCCTGGGCATGTGTGTATCTTATCTATACATATATTTATTACTCATTACCATTAATGGAGCATTGTTGATCTTATGAAGGTTTTGGTGGTGGTGTATTTTGCAATACTGATAATCAAACCCAGGGCCACATGCATGCCAGAAAAGCATGAGA
The DNA here is from genome assembly GCA_019843965.1 of Rhynchomys soricoides. Lineage (NCBI taxonomy): Eukaryota > Metazoa > Chordata > Mammalia > Rodentia > Muridae > Rhynchomys > Rhynchomys soricoides. Next base: position 136,980 of record JADRCH010000224.1, on the reverse strand, counting down.
ACAACATCCCCAGCCCAGGTGATTTTTCAAAAAGAGATTTTATCACACCAGGCCTAATGGTACATACTTTCAATCTCAGCCCTGGGGAAATAGAGGCAGGAGGATGTCTTGTGAGTTCAAGGCCAGCCTACTCTACACAGCAAGCTCCAGAATAGCCAGGGCTACACACATAGAGAGACCCTGCCTCAAAAGACAAAGAAAAAATATACTTGTATTATTGCATTTATTTATTTGCATTTATTCAGTGTGTCTTCAGTGTGTCTGCATATGTGTGGGGTGTGTACTTGCACAGTGAGTGTTTGTGTAAAGGTCAGAGGTCAGCATACAGGAGTTTTCTTCTGCTTCTACCTTGGGGATCTGACTCAGGTCATCAGCCTTAGCTGTGAGCACCTTCACCCAACTGAGCCATCTTACCAGTCCCAGACTTAGGTTTATTGAGACATTATGTACACCAAGCTAGCAAGCTGGCCCTGATCCATGCTCCTGCCTGGCCTCTCCAATGTTGGGGTTTTGTGGTATCAAGAATTAAATCCAAGGTGTGGGGTGGTAGGCAAGGGCTCCATCACTGAGCTATTTCCCCACGTTTGGGAACTCCACCCCCCCCCCGTGTGTGTGTGTGTGTGTGTGTGTGTGTGTGTGTGTGTGTGAATAGTGACAAGAAGAGCCTCTGAAACTGGTGACTGTGAGCCATCTGATTTGGATGCTGGGAGCCAAACTCTAGTCCTCTGCAGGAGCATTAAGTGGTCTTAACTGCTGAGCCGTCTCTCCAGCCTCCCCTCCCCACCGCACTTTTTAAAGGCAGAGTCTCATGTAGCTGTGCCTGGACTCAGATTTTATATATGGCTGATGCTCGCCTTGAATTTCTGATCCCCCACACACATCTACCTCCCCCAAGTGCTGAGGTTACAGGTGTACATCTACGAATCTTATTCAGGACTGGGGATGGAACCCAGGGCTTCATGCATGTAGGGCAAGCACTCTGCCATCTGAATTGAATGCACAGCCCTGGGTCATCTCTTCTGAGTATGACACAGACAATGTGCTATGTCACTGTTATAATTAGTGCACTGGCTAGTTTTATGTCAACTTGACACAAGCTAGAGTTGTTTTGGAGGAGGGAGACTAAATTGAGAAAATACTCCCACTAGACTGGCCTATGGGTAAGACCATGGTGCATTTTCTTGATTGATGGTTGAGACGAAAGAACCCTGCTCACTGTAGGCGGCATCATCTGGGGCAGGTGGGTCCTGAGTTGTATACGAAAGCAGGCTGAGCAAGCCGTGAGGAGCAAGCCAGTGAGCAGCACCCCTCCAAGGCCTCTGCTTCAGTTCCTGCCTCCAGGTCCGTGTTGAGTTCTTGCCCTGACTTTTCTCAGTGATGGAATGTGACCTGAGACTTGTAAGCTGAAGTGAAAACTTTCTCTCCCCAGGTGGCTTTAGGTGCTTTCTATAACTGGTGAGAAAACAAGCCTATGAAGGTTGACCCACTGCCCAGCACCCCCTAACTAGTGGGTATCTTCCCTACATTTCCTCTGGCAGAATAAGACTACAGAAGTGAATTTTTAACAACTTTCCTTCTGGCTGTCTTTCCATCTCTTCTCAGAATATTATTTTGCTCCCCAGGTACCAACAGAAAACCCCTAGGTTCAACTGCATCCTGTGGGTACTGGCAGGGATGTGCTGTCTCTGTGAGATGACAAGGGGCATCTGGGAGTTGACATTGCCTTTTCTGTGAGTTACACGGTATCCTGAGCAACAGATGGGGTCCTGTCTTTCAGGTCTTGAAATCGTTTTACAATGACACATACTTTGAGCGACACGGAACGTTCATGGATGAGAATACTCTGCTGCTCCTGTGGTCTTGCACGGTCTCCATGTTCCCTCTGGGAGGGTTGTTGGGGTCCTTGGTGGTTGGCCTAATGGTCAATAAGTGGGGCAGGTAAATGGAAGACAGCATTCCCAAACTTGAGATTCATCTTAGCCACAGGCTCTCCTGATGATGGGGTTAGAGGTGGGTTGCTGAGACCGCCCTGAAAATCAGATCTAAAAGCAAGCTTCCATATTGCCACAGACCCTTGGGAATCTTTCCCCGACAGCTGCATAGAAACAGCTTCTGATGGTGCTCAGCTCAGTGCCTCGTAATCCCTGTGACGGTATTCAGAAATGCCACTCGAGGGGTTCATTCTGGGGCTAGGTGGCTTTGGGTTTCAGCAGCATGGGCTCAGAAGCATGTTGTTGTGAAGCTGGGAACTGGGCTGAGTCACCACAGGTGCCTGGGTCTCTGCATTGGAGGTGAAGCCCAGCTCTGTGCACTTTGCTTGGCTAGTCAGAGGCCCACACCGCAGAGGCATGGCTAAAGATAAGGAGCTTTGTTCGGTTCAAGGTCCCTAGGAAGATGGAGGCTGAGTTAAAGTCACAGGGTGGGGCCCAGCTGCATTCTTCGTGGGCAGGCTTGCTCTCGATCAGAGTTGTCAGGCCCACTTAGGGTTTGTAAGGATGAGCAGTGCAGGACCCCTCAGGACAAATGACCAAAAACACAGCAGCCAGGCTCCTTGTCATGCATTCAAGAAAATATCGGTTGGAAACTGTTTATTTATGAAAGCTAGACCCTGAAGCCTCTCCTTGTAAACACTTAGTGAGCAATGAACCTGTCCTCTCTTGTGCACGTAAGTGAAGAAAGGATTTGACAGGTTCTAATGTTGCTGTAGGTCAGGCTCTATCACTTGTAAACATTGATTAGACTGTTCTAAAGACCCAGTTTGCCAGGCAGAGACAGGCGGATTTCTGAGTTTGAGGCCAGCCTGGTCTACAGAGTGAGTTCTAGGACAGCCGGGGCTACACAGAGAAACACTGTCTCGAAAAACCAAACCAAAACAAACCCAGTTTGCATCCTTCTTCTGTAGACCTTCTATCTATCTATCTATCTATCTATCTATCTCTATTTATTTAGAGATATTGTCTCACTGTGTAGATTGGAATAGCCTGTCACTCACCGAGATCCATCTGCCTCTACCTCCCAAGTGCTAGGATTAAAGGTGTGCATTTCCTCGCTTGACCTCTCAAAGACAGTCATTCCCTAGTCTCATATTGCAAATGAAGACCAGGGGGCAGGGTAGAGGCAGCCTGCCCAGTTGGGACCCGCCAGCCTGTGCCTTTGTGAGGCCGGCAGGCTTCTTAGGGATGGGGGGGGGGGGAGTAAGAGGGTTGGAGGTATAGGGCTGCTGTGCGTTATTTCTCCTTCTGGGTCTTCAGGGTGCATGTCTGTGGATACTGCACAGCCTGGGCTGTTGACTAGTAGAGGTTTTTTTTATATATAAGGACTTTATTGGCCCTGTTTTACCTATAACAGTCAGGGCTGGGTCCTCTGCAACTGGCACCTCCAGGGATGAAGACAGGGAGCAATTAGCAGCCCCTAGACTGAGTGAGGTAGAATGCAGCTATAACCTAGCACTCAGGGGATAGAGGCAGGAGGACTGGCTACAGAGCAAATCTAAGGCCAGCCTGGGCTACATGAGGCCCTATTTCAAAAAACCCAAACAAGCTCAGTGCTACTTCTCAGCTCCGCCCTCTACAGACGCTTGGGTTTCAGCCTTGTGAGCTGTAGAGGCCATTAGCCCCATTCTGCACCCTATCTGGAGTGCAGGGATCTGGTCAGCATCCCTGACCAACATTAGGTCTGGTCTAGACATCACCACTGGGGTTTGACCGCCCACCAATTACAGGAAGCTCCCGCTTGTGGACCGGCTGCGGTCTTTGAAACATACCTCCCCTCCCCCACTCCTGCTAGCCCGGAAGCTTCCTTCCTATTTCCTCCCAGCTTTCCCCATTCTTGGTCACTGTGGGCCGTCTTTTGTATTCATGGAGATAGCGTTGTTACGGACTATAAGAGCCCCAGTCCATCGTGAGGAGACCTAATCACGCTTCCTCACACTTAGGGACAGGGAATGCAGCACACACATGAATGGGGACACTCCAGGACACGGTCCCATCTTCCAGTTCTTCTCACACACGGTCTAGTTCCTCTGTAGGGATCAGCCTGGAATACCGGGTTTCGGGTGTCAAAGCATCGACTGGGCGCCCCTGCCCTCTGGGCCCTGCTGTCTTGCAGAAAGAGAACACTGTTGATCAACAATGTCTTCGCTATAACCTCTGCCATCCTGATGGGGGTCAGCAAAGTGGCCCGGGCCTTTGAGCTGATCATCTTGTCTCGAGTGCTGGTGGGAATCTGTGCAGGTACCTAGGGCGGCCGCTGAAGACACAGGGTGTTCTGATGTGCACTGGGCAAGGGACAGCTCTGAGACATGGGTGCCCCGCACCAAAGAGCCGACACTGGACATAGAGTGTGTGGCTCTCTGCTTTTTCCTCCCTAGATTCCCTCCAATCTAGACCCTAGCAGGCCCTTGGCTTTCTAGCTCCTCCCTGTTATGTAAATGAAGTCTTCCACCTTGCCCATCTCCCAGCACTCAGAAGGCAGAGGCAAGTGAATTGCTGCAGATTCAAGACTAAGTCAGTCTGTATAGTGAGCTCCAGGCCAGCCAGGGCTATAAACAAATAAATAGGAGGACATGACTGCTCCTGGGTCTATGCAGGAGAGGGTTTATTGTAGATACGAGGGACATCATAGCCAGAGGCATCTGGAGGGGTCCAGAGTGACCATGGTCCTGAGCTGAGCCATATGACAAGAGGGGAGAGGAGACAGGAGAGAGCCCGGAAACCAGAAGGGTAAAAGTATTAGAACCTGCATAACCAAAATGTCTGGATTATATAGGTAAGAGCCACTGGGGAAGGGCATGCTCAGTCCCTAGGCTGGAGAAGGGGGAGGGTATGTCAGCCAGGAGGAATCTGTAACAGATAGGGAGGAGGGATGCTGGGAGGACCTGACAGTCTCCCTGCTTTGGTATGTTAAATAGGCACCCTTGCCACTTGTCCCAGTTTTGAGACCTAACAACCCTGAGACTTTAGAAAGGAAGGAAGAGAGGAGAGAGCAGATTGGGAATAGAGAGGAAACTTCCCTTACCATGAAGAACACACAACCAATCCAGTTCTGCATGTATCTTCCAAGGGCAGCGTCTTAGGGTTTCTATTGCTGTGAAAAGACACCATGAAGTCAACAACTCTTATAAAGGCAACTTTTCATTGGGGCTGGGTCACAGTACAGGGGTTCAGTCCCTTACTGTCATGGCGGGAAGCATGGTGACACGCAGGCACACACAGTGGAGAGAGGTAGCTGAGAGTTCTATATCCAGATCCACAGGCAGCAGGAAGAGATGTGAGCTACTGGGCCTGGCTTGAGCTTCTGACACCTCAAAGCCCATCCACCCCCATCCCCCTATGACACACTTCCTCCAACAAGGCCACACCTCCAACAATGGCACGTCCTTTGAGTCTATGGGGGCATGTTCATGCAGACTACCACAGATAGCTATCGCTGTTAAAGACAAACAGTTTAAATTGAGAATAAATGACTTCAAGAGAAAAGAATCTAGAATCCAGAGTCTCTGCCTCAGGAGGCAGTTAAGATCCTTCACTCTCATGGTTTCTTTTATGCCTTTAAAGGGGGAGATCTAGGGGAGGAATGTGACTGACTACTGGACTACTTAAGTACCTTGTAACACAAGGTAAGCTCTAGGTTCCATCCCCAGACCCACACACAGAGAAAGCAACAAAAGAAAGGGCGGAGCCCAGCTAAGCAGTAAAGTACTTGCCTAGCATGGGTAAGAACCACAGCCAAACCAAACCAAAAAGGCTATGTTAGTGATGTGTGCTTAAGAAGTAACAGAAAACCATCAGGCAGTGGTGGAGCACACCTTTAATCCCAGCACTCAGGAGAGAGAGACAGATGGATCTCAGTGAGTTCAAGGCCAGCCTGGTCTACAGAGAGAGTTCCAGGACAGCCAGAGCTGCACACAGAAACCCTGCCTCAAAAAAAGAAAAAAGAAAAGAAAAACAAAAACAAAAAATTGAAAGAAACAAAGAACAGAAAATCAACCAAAATAAGACAGATATTTAAGTCCTTATAAAGAGTTACCACACAGCCTAGACTCTTCCCCTCTACAGTAGTCTGGACCAGAAACCAGGAAGGAAACAGTATCTTTTTTTTTTTTTTTTAATTAAATGGCCACAGTAAAGAAACCAATCAGCTGTTTCATGGATGAAAAGGGAGAAGTTTATTTTAAACCTCTGTGTCTCTGGAAAGCAGGGATAAGGGACGGGAGCTGGGGGTGACATAGGGGTGGTGGTGGTGGTGGTGGTGGTGGTGGTGGTATATTTCTAGGATTTTAAGGGAACAGTTGAGGGAACCTGTGTGCTGGGGTGGAGGGCTTTGAAGTGTCTAACAGGTACTTACTTACTCATAAGTAAGAATTGATGGAGCCTAGAAGTCAGCATAGCACTTGATGTGCTAATAGACACTATGGCTTATATTAATGTATAGAACCAGAGATCTCTTTTGCCAATGATGAGTCCTTTCCCAGGTAGGGACTAGTTTCTCCAGTTCCTGAGGGAATACTAGTTTTTGTCTAAATGCTAGACTTTGGGAAAAGGAATTTCTCCAGCTGAACGGGCGGGTTGGGGGAAACTGTGATTCCTGGTTTAAACTAAATAAGGAGCAGGCTCTTCCCGTCCCAGGAGCAAGAGATTCAAGGTTTAAGAGATGGGGTTGGAACAACCTTAGGCACTGGGTTCTGAGAGGCTGGGGACTGTTCTTAGTGATCCTAATTCCCGTTTCCTCTGAATCAGGCATTGCTTACAGTGCTCTTCCAATGTATCTGGGAGAACTGGCTCCCCAGAACCTCAGGGGTACATTAGGGACAATGACAGAGGTATTCGTCATCACTGGAGTGCTCTTGGCTCAGATCTTCAGCCTGCAGGCCATCCTGGGCAATGCCACAGGTAACCAGCAACGTGTGGGGGTGAGGCGTGGAGAGTTTGCATGCATGGTGCAGCCCCTGGCTCAGTAGAGCCCAAAGTTAGCCATAGTCCAAACAGGAAGGTGTTTGGTGAACTTTAGATCAGCTTATGGATATAGAGGAGCTTACACAGGGCAGGGTTGCTGACTTCTGGAGATGGGAGGATAAGACCCGGAAATAAGCTAGGCTAGGCTGGCCAGTCAATGAGCTCCCTGGATCTGCTTCCCCAACCCGCCCACCCGAATGCTGGGATCACCACATGCACAAACACAGCTTTTTAGGTAGGTACTTGCAAGTCAGCTGAGGTCCCCACGCAAGTGTCCTTTCCCACCAGGTCCTTTCCTCTACTTTTAACACGATTGTTCTTTGTGGGCAGCGACATCTTGGCAAGGACTAGGTGGCCACCACCCTCGCTTATCACCTGGTTGGGCGCCCGTGAGGGGAGCTGGAGGGATAGCATCTGTGCCTCTGTAAGTTCCCTGCAGCAGATTCGCGTCTCAAGCTGCCATTTGTGTTCCGTCCAGGCTGGCCAATCCTCTTGGCTCTCACAGGGGTCCCTGCACTGATTCAGCTCCTCTCTCTGCCCTTCTTCCCTGAGAGCCCCCGCTACACTCTGATTGAGAAAGGAGACGAGGAGACGGCAAAACAAGGTACTGGGACTCAGGCTGCTCACCCAGGCTCCCAGTGAACAAAGGGACATGGAATGGGCAGGTACCATCTGGTGAGATTGTGATCTGGATGAGGGTCACAGTGGACAGAGATTGAGAGCAGAGAGCTTGGGCAGGATGAGCAGTGGTGACTGGGGATGGTGGGGGCTCTGGAGAAGGGTCTGGCTGAGGTACGATAGGGCAGAGGGTGAGTGTATACCGTCTCTCTGCTCTGCAGCTCTAAGGAGGCTGCGAGGTCACAACTACAATGTGGAGGCCGAGATGGAAGAAATGCGCACAGAGGCGCGCACCGAACAAGCCGAGGGTCGCCTGTCCGTGCTCAACCTCTTCAGCTTTCGGCCCCTGCGCTGGCAACTGATCTCTATCATTGTGCTCATGGCGGGCCAGCAGCTGTCCGGGATCAACGCGGTGCGCAGTGCCACCTCGCCCCAGATTTTTGGTCCCCTTGGGTCTTTTTGAATGAATTCACAGAAGGCTCGGGAGTAGCATTTTGCATTTTGACTCCTGTAAAGTTCAGTCTGGCCGCCGGGAGGAACGAGCCACAAAGCTGGTGCTGGGAGGAGAGTTCTGGAGTTTTATCACTTCGGCCTGCAGGATGGTTCAGTATTAAGATGTGCTTGCGCCAAGCCTGACAACCTGAATCTGATCCCTGGGACCCATGCCAGGAATGAGAGTCTTCAGACTTCCACTCAAGTGCCATAGAATGTCACAGAGAATAAATACATGCAATAAATAGATGAATGCAGGTAGCTCATCAGTGGGGGTGGGGGGAGGAGAAAAAGATGGGTGAATAGATGGATGGATGGATGGATGGATGAGATAGGTCATCAGCTAAGACCACTGTTACTCCTGCCCAGGACCCAGGTCCCTTTCCCAGCAATCAAATGATCTCTCGCAACCATCGATAACTCTTCTGGACTCCATGGGTACCACCTCTCCCTGCCCTTTACTCTTCTCTTGCTATATACCTGGTTTTCTTTGCTTCTCAGTCCCCCAAAGAAAATCTCCTGCCTGTAGTTTTTTACCCTCTCCATAAGAGACTACCCGAGAAGTGCCTGGCTTCTGGTCCCAATCACAGGCTCCAGAGAAGGGCCATTGCTTGATCCATCCTGGGTCAGAAGGCCCTTGTAGACTCATTTGCTGTGAAATATGCCATGTTCTCTGGTAGCTATTTCATTCTATCTGTGGGTAGAAAATCTCAAATGCCCATTCTGGAGCCATTGGAAAGAGGAGAGATGACCCTGTTGGTGTCTAGGAGAAGAAACAGAAAGAGGTAACATCTGTCTTCAAGAGTTGAATTGTTTAGCAAAGTGATCTTGGGAGCCACACAATAGGGGACAGCTTATGTGGCTTTCTGTGACTATCTTGGGACTGGGCCAGAGCTGGCCCTGAACAATGAGGAGCCTGTGTGTGCAGAATAATAAAGTCATGCAGGGCACTAGTGGCACTGTGGCCTGGCTTCCGTTTTATAAGGACAGAAGCCAAGACGCAGAGATACCAGGGCAGAGTCAGATCTACCAGGTGCCTAACTTTACCACTCCCTGCCAGCTCCATCCTATCCAGAATCCCCAACCCAGGCTCCCAAAACTGTCCATTGCTCACAGTGAGAAAGAGAATCCCGTGATATGTCTTAGGGTCTCTGCTCACATCTCTATTTGTGCTGTAGGTTAATTACTACGCAGATATCATCTACACGTCAGCTGGTGTGGACCCCACACAGTCCCAGTACGTGACCCTGGGCTCTGGTGTCATCAACTTGGTGATGACTCTCATCTCCGTGAGTTATTGGGGGGGGGCGCCTCTCATGTCAGGGTCCCCAATAGTCCTGACTAGACGACAGAGCCCCTCAGGCCAGAGAGTATGGGTGACCCTAGTCTGGGAGGCACAAATGTAACCTTGGTCAAGGTTTGTGGCATAGTTCAGTGGGTAGAGCTCTTGCCTAGCATACACAAGTTCCTGGGTTCGGTCCCCAGTAGCAGTATCGAAGTACACATGATAGCTCACACTTACAATCTCAGCCCTTTGGAGGCAAAGGCAGGAGGCTCAGATGTCCAAAGTCATCCTTGATGACATAGTGAATTCCAGACCAGCCTGGGCAACATGAGACTTAAGAACAAGCAAGCACTGCAAACCCAGCTGTGATGTAATTCTTCATTGTCAACTTGACCACATCTGGAATTAGCTAAAACCCAAGCAGCTGGGCACAAATGTAAGGTTGTTTGTTTGTTTGTTTGTTTGGCTTTGAACTCAAAGAGATCCACCTGCCTCTGCCTCCCAAGTGCTGGGATTAAAGGCGTGCGCCATCGCTTCCTGGCATGGAAGAGCCACCTTTAATCCAGATCATTTGAGGTTGCAAGAGCCACCTCTATTCTGGGCCACACCTTCTGTGGCAGCCTTTATAAAGCACATGGAATACGGAAGTTTCCCTCTTTGCCTGCTGCTCTTGCTCTGGCTGGCAAGTTTTAATTCCAGGATCATGAGGTGTTGCTGTGACAGACCTGACAATATTATTTTTGGTGGGTTGTGGAAGGACTTTGGGACTTTGGGCCAGGAAAGCCATCGAGTTCAAAGTGTGCAAAGCTTGGTGAGTTGCAGAGAGAGTTTAGAAGATAAGAATGTTGAGCCGGGCAATGGTGGGCACATCTTTAGTCCCAGTACTCAAGAGGCAGAGGCAGGCAGATCTCTGAGTTCGAGGCTAGCCTGGTCTACCGAGTGAGTTCAAGGATGCCAAGGTGACACAGAGAAACGCTGTCTCAAAAGCAAACAAACAAACAAACACTCACCTAAAAACCAGTGCTGATGGTGGAGGCCTGGCTTGTGAAGTTCCAGGGAGAGAGAGAGTCACTTACAGACACTGTCAGGGCTGTTTGCCATTTTGAGTTGGGAACCTGTGGTTCTGGTCAGCTGGGGCTGAAGAATCATCTGTGGTTAAAAAGAGACCAGCTTCAGTGAGGCGAAAATCTTCTGGGAAGCGTTTCCTCAGAATCGGTACACAGAGGCTGTGTTACAGAGGTGCCTCTGCATCAGCTCCTGCCTCCAGGTTCCCACCCTGCCTGAGTTCCTGCCCTCACTGTTGATGACGGACTGTGATATGGAACTGTGAGCAAAACAACCCTTCCTTCCTTCCTTCTTTGCCTTCGGTCATGGTGTTTCATCACAGCGATAGCAACCCTAAGACACCAGCATACTCTTTTTGTGATATCATTATGCCTCCCTAGAAACATTTTGGCTTCTTCTGTACCCTCCCCGGCCAGTCCGCTCAGCCAGGGCCTTGCACACACACCTGTTAATTCCAGGACCTGCAGGCGACCGTTCCAATCAGGAGTGATATTGTTGTGATGAGACGCCATGGCCAAAGCACCTTGGGAAGGGAAGGGTTTACTTGACTCACACTTCCACATCACCATTCATCACTGAAGGAAGGAAGGACAACAACTCAAACAGGGCAGGAACCTGGGGGCAGGAGCTGATGCAGAGACCGTGGAGGAGTGGTGCTTACTGACTTACTCCTCATGGCTTGCTCAGCCTGCTTTCTTGTAGAACCCCAGGGCCACAACCCAGAGGTGGCACTGCCCACAGTGGATCTGGGATCTCCCATATCAATCATTAATTAAGAAAGTGCCCTATAGGCTTAGCTACAGAGTGCTCTTATGGAGGCATTTTCTCGATGAAGCTCTCTTGTCCGACAAGACTTGAGTTTGTGTCGAGTTGACTTAAATTAGCCAGCACAACAAAGGTGGTCACTGCCATCCAGAGAAAGCCAGACTGGAGCACTGTGACCATCTCAGACTGTGGCCATCTCAAACTGTGTCTTCAGGGACAGACAGAGCTATTTTTCTGTCTGGGATTTCTCCAAGCAGGGTTGGGAACATTACTCTGTGTTTAAGATGATGGATGGATCTTACCCAGAAGGCTAGAGGGGAGGGACAAAGGATCCACCAGCTTACACATTGGTGGTAGGATCCTTTCTCCTTTGCTCTCCTTGAAGATGAGAGATGCACTCTCAGACAATAGAGTTTGTTGGCCTCTTCTGGGCTCTAGTTACCTGCAAGAGGAGCAGTCCTTCCAAGTGAGAAAAGTCCGAAGACGTCACAGCATTCATTATACGCAGAGACTAGAAAATATGGTTCTCAGGGCAGAGACATGGCTCAGCAGCTAAGAGTGCTCACTGCTCTTGCGGAGGACCTGAGTTTGGGTGTCAGCACCCACATTGAGAAAAGCTCACAACCCACTGTATCTCTAGTTCCGGGATATCTAGCTCCCTCTACTGTCCTCTGCGGGTACTGCATGCACATTGTACATTAAGTCAAGCAGGCAAGCACATATACATAAAGGGGGCTGCAGGGAGTAGATACCCAAGGGTCTGTAAATGACAAAGGTAGAACTCCAAGGTGTAACTTACACCAAATAGGTCACCTAATGTAGCAGGGGTGAGGGAGGGGCCCCTAAGGAGAGCCAAGCAGGAAAGGGTGGAGCTTCGAGGTCAATCCTTAGTACCAAGAGACTCATCTTCATTCACACCCCCGCAGGCTGTCATCGTAGAGCGTCTGGGGCGGCGGATTCTCTTGCTGTCTGGCTATGGCATCTGCGGCTCTGCCTGCCTGGTGCTGACTGTAGCACTCCTCCTCCAGGTCTGTGCTCGGGTCCAGCCCTGTTGGTGGGAAGCGGGCATAAGGGGTTCGAGGTCCCAATTGCATGGATGGGTCTCAGTCCTCTCCAGCGCCTCCATTCGTTCATGGACAACTGCTTCAGAAAACCCATTCCTAACGTGAAACTCGTGAGTGATTGGGCTCCCCTGTGCCCATAAATGCAGGCATGAAACTCAGTGTGATCCTGAACTTGCAGGCAGCTGTGATCCACTTGATGTAGATGCTGGGAATTGAACTCAGGTCCTCTATAGGAGCAGCAAATGCTTTTTTGGGGGGGGGGGGGTTCAAATGCTTTTAAGTGCTAAACCATCTCTCTGGCTCCTGAACTGATTTACAGTCTTGAGGCAATCTGTAATGGGGACAGCTGGGCCCAGATCCCCTCTTGGAATCCTGCCAGAGGGACCATGTAGCCCTGGCTGGCCAGGAACTCATTGTGTAAACCAGGAGGGGAGAGAAAAGGAAAAGAGAGGGAAGAGATCATGTCTGTCTGTCAGAAGCCCCGGTAGCCTTCCATGGCTCCCCACCCTGCTGTCAGTGGCTCCTTTGCAGCATCCATCCTGATTATCATCAGTTAGCTGGCCACTTAGCTTGCAGCCTGCCATTCAGTCCGTTAGGTCTGTTAACCTGGTTTTGTATCTGCCATTCTGTTGGCCACTAGAAGCAGAACCTCAAGAGGTGGTTTGGGGTTTGCCTCTCCTAGGGCAGTCTTAGGGTTTTACTGCTGTGAACAGATACCATGACCCAAATAATTCTTCTAAAGGAAAACATTTTATTGGGGCTGGCTTACAGTTTCTTTTTTGTTTGTTTGTTTGTTTTTGTTTTTCGAGACAGGGTTTCTCTGTATAGCCCTGGTTGTCCTGGAACTCACTCTGTAGACCAGGCTGGCCTCGAACTCAGAAATCCACCTGCCTCTGCCTCCCAAGTGCTGGGATTAAAGGCGTGCGCCACCACTGCCCAGCCAAAGCCTACAGCACCCAGTATACCCAGGCGGTCTCCTATCCCTGCTTAGCTTCCGAGATCAGAGATCAGATGAGATCGGGCGCGTTCAGGGTGGTATGGCCGTAGACTGGCTTACAGTTTCAAAGGTTCAGTCTATTATCATCATGTCAGGAAGCATGGCAGTCTGCAGACAGACATGATGCTGGAGAAGGAGTTGAGAGCTAAACATGTTGATCCAAAAGCAGCCAGGAGGAGACTGTCTTCGGTAGGCAGCCAGGAGGGCGGTCTCTTCTGCACTCAGCAGAGCTTGAACCTAGGAGTCCTCAAAGCCTGCCTCCACAGTGACGCACTTCCTCCAACAAAGCCACACCTATTCCAACAAGGCCACACCTCCTAATATGCCACTTCCCGTGAGCCAAGCATATTCAGACCACCAACCTAGAAGGATTCTCTGCAGACAATTGTCAAATAAGTTGAAATCCCCACCAAGTCCCCTCAAGTGTGTGACAATCGTTGCTCTGTCCTTGAGGGGCTGAGGTCCTCCTGCTCTGTGTTCAGGAATCGGTGGGCTCTGATCTACAATTGTGGGATAAAAACAATACTATCCACACTCAGAGAGGGTGACACGAAAATAAAATGCAGTCATATCTAGGAATGCAAAGCAGCATGAACCAAATCTGAGTGATAGGCAGGTCTCTGTTCAACTCCACCGCCATCGTCAGGTACGGTTGCGGCTGCCATGGTGAACGAGACTCTGCCTTCATCCTTATCCCCACCTGCCTCCTCCCGATGCCCTTGTAACCTCTGTGGGACTCAGAATTTTTACAGCAGGATGGTTTAAACCACAGGGGGCCTCAGCTCCGGGTGAGGCTCTGGGCTTGAGGATCCCCGGAGGTCCCAGGCCACGCCCTCTGATGCACAGGGCTGCTTCCCCCACAGAGCATGGTCCCTGAGCTATCTTACCTTGGCATCATCTGTGTCTTCGCCTACATCGTGGGACATTCCATAGGGCCCAGTAAGTTCTAGCTGAACCCTTCCACCTTTACCAATCTCTAGTGCTCAACACACGTGTCAGGGTGGACTTAGGTCCTCGGGCTTGGCAGCAAACACCTTTACCCACTGAGCCATCTTTTTTTTTTTTTTAAGATTTATTTATTTATTACATGTAAGTATACTGTAGCTGTCTTCAGATATTTTTTTCTTCTTGCTCCGGCCCTGCTCACTCCGGCCCCGCTCGCTGTAGCTGTCTTCAGACACCCCAGAAGAGGAGGTCAGATCTCATTACGGATGGTTGTGAGCCATCATATGGTTGCTGGGAATTGAACTCATGACCTTCAGAAGAGCAGTCGGTGCTCTTAACCGCTGAGCCATCTCTCCAGCGCCCCCCCCACACACACACACAAACACACTGAGCCATCTTATTGGCCACTAAAAAATACTTTTATTTTTTTCACGGAGGTAGCAATTCAGGAAGAAACACAGCTATAGACATTTGAGATGAGACCCTCTCTGGAAGCAACAACGAGACAGCAGAGAAAGATTTGGAATCGGGGAAAGAGGTGGAGAGCTGGCATTGCCTTTTCTGTGCACACTATAGGGGGGCAGCAATGCCCAAGCCAAGACTTCACAGGGCACAGAGACTCCTGACAAGCAAGAATTTCAAAACCGGGTTGATAAAGAGCAGGGCTGGAAGGGATTGCACAGTGTGGATCCCAGGAAGCATCTGCTGGTTTCTACAAACCTTCTATAGCGTCCAGTTGGGAGAAACAGTGCTGACGACCACCCCTAGCTTTCCAAACCCCTGCCATAGTTTAGGGGTAAAGATGGGGGTTATTTTAGTCCCCAATCCCAGCAAGGGTGGCCCTTACGGAAGTGAGGTGCTCTAAGGGTGTGAGGTTCAAAGTGAGGTCATGGCAGGTCCTAGGACCCTCTGAGCCCTCCTTCCCTCCAGGTCCTGTCCCCTCAGTGGTGAGAACAGAGATTGTCCTGCAGTCCTCTCGGACAGCCGCATTCACAGTGGACGGGGCTGTACACTGGCTCACCAACTTCATCGTGGGCTTGGTGTTTCCATCCATCCAGGTGAGTGGCCCTTCACACCATCCTTGGCTGTTGACTGTGCGTATAGCATGCTGAGGCAGGGGCAGGTGCCGAACGGTAGGGTATGTAGCTCCGGAGGTGGGGGGTGGGGTGGGTGGGAAGCACAGTCTAAGATGTGGGAAAGCCAGAGCTGGTTAGGGGGTCCCCGGACCTGCGATGAGGCCAGGACCATGGGGTTCTCAGACTCTTGGACATCCAGGCACCGCTGGGAGTTGCAAACAGCAGAGAAGAATCTGGACTCTCCTGGAGGGGGAGGGGAGGTGGGGGAGGGGAAGGATCTCCAACTTGTCCCAGCAGGGATGGTTGTCCTTAGCTTGGCTCTGGCAGCAGACTTGGCAGCGTTTGTGGCTTCGAGCACAGAGAGGCCTTCTACAGGAGACTAGGTTGTGGATCTGTAGGCAAAGTCCTTCTTCATGGCTCCCCACGGACACAGTCCATGGTTTTAAGCAGTTTATTGTCATGGTAAAAAATGTATGTGTACAACTACTTCTCAGGGTGGGCCCAAGATTAAATATCTTTCTCAGGGAGGAATGTCTGGGAAGGAATGTTTACTGGCTAAACCTTACAGGCCTCTAGGCATATCATTAGCACAGAGAAGCCTGTTTTGAGCCTACATGACCATTGGACACGTTTTATTGCTTTGTTTTGCTTTGTTGGTTTTTTTTAACATGAGAAGCATGGCACATGTTCCAAGACAGGAGTCTGGCAGGGAGCTGGGAGTTGCCTAAGTCTCAAGTGTGGGCCCACCGAGTCTCCAGGTCTCCACCTGCTCTACCTTACCTGGCATGGTTTTACGACCCATCCTTTGCCACTAGCCTTACCTTAAGGTGGGGACTAGAAGAACACCTATAGAGGCTAGGGCTTTGCTTCAGTTGGTAAGAGCATTTGTCCACCACCCACAAAGGTTTGAGTTTGATCCTCGGCACAGCATAAGCTGCATATGGTGGTACAGGTCTGTAAATCCAGCTCTTGGAAGGTAGAAGCAGAAAGATCAGAAGTTCAGGGCCATCCTTAGCTGCATAGAGACTGTAGCCACCCTGGGCTACATGAACTCTTGTCTCTAAACACAACCATCTCCCCCAAATCTACCATTTCAAAGGGGCACAAGCAGACTCACCCTGACCCAGTTCCTTGCATGTACTTATTTTCTAGTGCCTATGATCGAACCCAGAACCTATGATTTGTAGCAGGCAATGCCCTACTCCAGCCTGGAACTCTTAATCCTCCTGCCTCAGCACCCATAGTGCTGAGGTTATAAACACATGCCGTGGAACCCAATTGATAATCCTTGTGTATGCTGTGCCCTGCTTACAGAAGGATTGAACCTAGAGCTGGGAATGGCTCATTGCTGAGGGGCTCAGGGCTGTGAAGATCAGAAGTGATAGCACACATGGGGAGCAAACCCTGCTGCTGCCTCCCCCTCCTGGGTCTGCCAGACTCCAGACTTTCAGTTCAGGAAGGACCAGTGAGCCAAACACTAAAGATTCCTTTGGAGGTTAGGGAGGGGCCCAGTCCCCCCCCCCATGATGTCCCCCCCCCAGGGGTAGAATAAAACTGGTCCTGAAGAAAGTCCCTGTGACTCACAATGGCACCAAGTGTGTTGTCTGAAGCGTCCCCCTCCCCCTGTCCCCTCTCTAGGTGGCCATCGGGGCCTACAGCTTTCTCATCTTTGCTGGTGTCTGTCTCCTCACTGCCTCTTACATCTACGTGGTAATCCCTGAGACCAAGGGCAGGACGTTTGTAGAGATAAACTGTGCTTTTGCCAAGAGAAATGGAGTGGAGTTTCCAGAAGAGAAAGAAGTAACCACAGCCAAGCCTCGCACACCTTCTCTGCCTACCAAGGAAACATCCTTTTGATGGCTCCAAGGACCCATACATGAGAAGGGCTCTCAGGGACCAGGCCTTCAGGGAGGGTAAAAGCTCTGAGACTTTGATGCTCCCATAGCAACCGGAAGACTTTGGAAAACACAGCCCAGGTCTACAGGGGACTGGCTTCCAAACTACCCATGAGAGGAATGGTATAGACTGATAAGAACTTTTGTGAGTGTTGATTGAGAGGAGTTGATTCTTATTCTCTATTAATTCCAAAACTTACATGAGGTATGGGTGTATTTTTTTTAAAGCTAAAGCTTTACAAATTCAGGGTCTTAGCTTCATGTTATTATCACAAAATAATTGGGGCAATTAACTGTTTTTGTTTTGTTTTTTTTAAAAAAAGAAAAAAAAGATAGGCTAGGCAATAGTGGTACATTCCTTTAATCCCAGCACTTAGGAGGCAGAGGCAGGTGGATTTCTGTGTTCGAGGCCAGCCTGGTCTACAGAGTGAGTTCCAGGACAGCCAGGGCCACACAGAGAAACCTTGTCTCAAAAATAAATAAACAAACAAACAAATAAAAATAAAAGATTATTTGGGCCCCTGTTCCTCAGGTTCCAGCCCAAGATTGGGTAGACCCCATGACTTTAGGCCTCTGGCAAATGTGAGATGTAACAGTGGAAATGCTCAGCAGATCGGACTTCTTACATCAGGATCCAGAAGTGGAGAGACACAAAGTTCTCTTTCAGAATATGCCACAAATAATTTAAAGCCCTCCTACTAGACCCCACCTGTGGGGGAGGGGTCCACCGCCACCAGCAGTCAGTGCCGCAGGTTGAGGACCAAACTTTCAACATACGAAACTTAGACACACACATCCAAACCATAATATTCAATGGTTGCTATGAGGGATGGTTCAGACAGCTAAGTGTCTGCCATTCTAGCCCAGGGAACGGAGTCTGATGCTGATCGACTACACAATCAGCCAGGTGTGGCATTTGTTTGTAATCTCAGCCCAGGGGAAGCAGAGACAGAGGATTCCAGAGCTTCACTGGCTTGTCAGCCTAGCCTGATTGAGCCCAAGATCCCAGTGAACCAACTCTAAGGTCATCTCTGGGTTCTACGTGAGTACACACACAAATGCACACACACTAAGGCACACACTCGCCCT
>JADRCH010000224.1:106787-118726 GCA_019843965.1 Rhynchomys soricoides | reverse complement strand
GTGTGTGTGTGTGTGTGTGTGTGTGTGTGTGTGTAGGTGTGTGCAGGTGTGTGTGCAGTTGCAGGAATACCCTGGTGTCTGCAGAGGCAGGAGGAGAGCACCAGATCCCACTGGAACTGGAGTTACAGGTGTGGTAGACTGCCGACTGCCCAACATGAGTGCTGGAAGAAAGCACCATTTTCTGCTCTTTACTGCTGAGCCATCTCTCCAACATCCCTTCCCCAATGCTGACAACACACACAAACACATATATACACACACATATGCACACATACCCACACACACCACGCAGACATACACACACATACACTCACACATATACACACATACACACTCACACCACATAGGCACACAAACACATACACTCACACAAACACTACAGACACACACACACACATATACACACAGAGGCAATTTTATAAAAACCATCAGTCTGAGGAGATGCTCTCCCTGTGGCGAGTCGGTTGATGTCCTCCTTAAGAACAAAGCAAACACATACATAATAAACTGGATTTTGAGAACTATAAGACTAGACTTTCCAACAATGTCCTGGGACAATTATATCAAACTACCAAAAAGAAAAAAAAAAAAACTTCAAACGTTTTGTTGATTTATTACTGGTGGGGAAGAGAGTGTGTGTGGAAGTCAGAAAACATTGGGGGCAGTTCGCTCCTTCCATTTTTATGCAGCTTTTGGGGATTGAACTCAGTTTCCCTGGCTTTCACAGCAAGCCCCTCTTCTTGCTGTGCCCTCTCACTGGCCCAGAAGATTAACTTTTTTTTTTTTTTTTGAGACAAGGTCTCTTTTTGTAGCCCTGGCTGTCCTAGAACTCACTCTGTAGACCAGGCTTTCCTCAAACTCACAGAGATCTTCCTGCCTCTGCCTCCTGAGTGCTGGGATTAAAGGTGTGTACCACTGTACATGGCTGAAGATGAAAACATTTTTATCCATGTCTGTATCACATGTTCATATCAACTCAAGCTGTATCACACACATAAATTAAGACTTTTTGTTACTTTTTAGAGACAGTCCAGCCTGGGCTTCAGATGAGTTCCAGGTTAGCCAGAGCTACACAGGAAGAGCCTGTTTAATATATATTAATCTATACTAATGTTTAATATTTAATTATATGTAACATGGTATGTGCATATATAAATCCAAATATAATATATATCATAAATCATACACACACATATGCTGGGCATGGCAGCACACACCTTTAATCTCAGCACTCTGGAGGCAGAGACAGATGAATCTCTGTAAAATCCAGGGCACTCAGGATTTTACTACTTAGTGAAGCCCCACCTCAAAACAAAACAAAATTAGGAGGGAAGAAATGGGGGTTGGTGGAGAGGTAACCGGGAGGGGGATATCATTTGAAACATAAATGAATAAAAAGATTAATAAAAACCAAAGTTAAGGGCTGGAGAGCTGGCTCAGTGGTTAAGAGCAGTGACTGCTCTTCCAGAGGTCCTCAGTTCAATCCCCAGCAACCACATGGTGGCTCACAACCATCTGTAATGGGATCCGATGCCCCCTTCTGGTGTCTGAAGACAGCTACAGTGTACTCATGTACATTAAATAAATCTTTTTTAAAATTTAAAATAAAATAAATATACATACTATAGTATTTAAAGTATATAAAGTTCTAAAACATGTAAGATGATCTGTACTGACAAAAACAAACAACAAAAGCAAAACAAAAACCAGGTCTGTAGTTCCCAGGGGACCTTGTGGGTGACAGAAACCCTCATTATTTGTGGGGAGCCGCCTGAGTCGCACCCACATTCGCCATTACAAGATGGCGCCTACATTCGGCCGAGGACAAGTTGTAAACAGGCTAGTGTGCATGTACCTGGTAATTTTCCACCTCAGAGTCTCAGCCTCTCTCGTGGCGTCATCTGGCCTGATATACAGAAGCCAATGGGAAGCTCCACGTCCCAGGCAAGCGCTGTGACCCATATAAAGGGCGGGTGTTCTATTGTTCGGGGTCTCCACTCGTGGCAAGCTTATGCTCTCCCTCTCAAGATGCATTAAAGCTTTACTGCAGAAGGATCCTATGTGTGCCGCGTCGTTCTTGCTGGCGAGACCGTAGCGCGGGACAATTATTGAAGATACCAAGATAGCTCAGCTGCTAATGGCTCTTGCCACACAAGCCTGACAGTCTGACTTTGGTCCCCAGAACCCACATTAAGGTTTGAGGAGACAAGAACCTCCCACAGTCCCTCCCACCCACTCTGAGGTCAAGGTTTTAATGGTGCTTAGCTCAATGTCTTGTAAGCACTTCTAGCAGGTGTTCCCTGAAAGTCCCTTTAGGGGTTTCCTTCTTAGGCAGGGGTCTGGGGGAGGGTCGGCTACATTCTAACAGCTGCAACCTCTCAGGTGGCCTCAGCACTAAGCTGTCCTGAGATTGGTGGCTTAATCACCTTTGAGACTCTTGAGTCTCCCTTGGAGGTAAGGCCCAAGTCTTTACACTTTGCCTGGAGACTCAGACTCTGCCCTTCTGCCCAACCCTGGGCACTACAGAGATGTGACTGTAGGTAAGGAGACAGGTCAAGGACCAATGCCCAGGCCTCCCTGAGGCCTGCAGATATCCTGGGGTCTAGAAGGGTGAGGGGGGCTGGAGAGATGGCTCAGTGGTTAAGAGCACCGACTGCTCTTCCATAGGTCCTGAGTTCAAATCCCAGAAACCACATTATGGCTCACAACCAAGTGTAATGGGATCCGATGCCCTCTTCTGGTGTGTCTGAAGAGAGTGACAGTGTACTCATATACATAAAATAAATAAATATTTAAAAAAAAGAAGGGTGAGGGACTGTGCTTCAGGGCTGGCTGGCTGCACTGTTAGCAGGGTCTGGGGTCTAATTGTGTCTGCTCAGGATGCATGATAACCCCTGGAAGGCTCTCCCTGCAGAGCGGGTGATGGGCTACTCCCAAAGCCAGTCTGCACATCAGTGTGCTGCCGAGTGAGTCTTCAACATATGTTAGGATCTTTGCAAGCAGCTCCATTTGATAGGATGCTCTTTGGGTGGTACCCAAACTGCTTATCTTAGTTTCCTTTCCTGGGCTGTGATAAAACATCCTAACAAAAGCAACTTAAGGGAAAGGGGTTTTGGTTGGTTGGTTGGTTGGTTGGGTATTATTTTGCTCACAGTTTGGGGAAGTGACAATGGCCAGAGCAAGAGGTAGCTGGCCATGCAGCAACCACAGTCAGGAAACTGAATGATGGCTGCTGGCATGACATGAGTCTGGCAGTCAGGGTGTCTTCCCACCTCAACCAACCCAATCTAGACAATCTCTTGAGGATGTGCTCAGAGGCCTTTCTCCTAGATGACTCTAAATGTAACCAGATAATCAATCGGTTGACAGTCAGTATTAGTCATCACTTCTTAGACTCATCTTTCTGTTACAAGTAGCCCACCAGAAAAGAACACTCAAACATCGTGTATAGCCAATTGAAAGTCTTTCTTCTGCTGGGACCACCCCCAGGTCTTCAGGGACCAAGAGCAGAGAGTCTCTATGGGCAGCTGCAGGGGTGTGTTATGGGAGAACTGAGGAAGCAATTTGAAGCAGAGTTTTTAACAGAAACTAAGATAAGCAGTTTGCCAGCTGGAGTGGGCTCCTGCACAAAAAAAGCAATTTTAACAAAGGCTAAGATAAATTAGCAATGACACCCTGACCTTTGGTTTCTAGGACAGGGTTGGGTAATTTTCCATGGGATTCTCGATCAAGAACACCAGATTCTTTAAACCTGGCCTCAGCAAGAACACAAGATGGAGGAGCCTCCGCACTGTCTTGTCCTGTCAGACCTTAGCCCCTCACTTCCCTAGAAATCTCTGGGTCATTATACCCCCTCTGCTGCCTAGTGATGACATCACCCTTCCCCAGGTCAGGTTGTCAGCTGTGCCCTGGGTGCAGAAAGAGACCTGCTGATCAATGATGTTTTCAGTCAACCTCATACTTTGATGTTTGCCTGCAATCCTTCTCGGGCAATGTGGACATTACACCTGTGCACTGGTGACTGTGGGCTGATTTGTTACTCTTCATATGAGAGGGCTTGGTTCTTCCTTCAGTCTCAAAGGGGCATGTTCCACGCCACCAGCCACAGTGGAAACAGTAGGACAGACAGGAATCCCGGACTTGTTCCCTTAGGATGGGCATGGTCTTTCTCACAAACTTCCCCTTAACAAAAGCCCACTTTCAGGGGCCTGGGGAAGGGGCTCAGTCCATAAAATGAGAAGCTGAGCTCTGGCCCCAGTTCCTATATAAAAAGCCAGTCACAGGCTGGAAATGTGGCTCAGTGGGTAAAGCCACCTGCTAGCAAGCCTGACAGCCTTAGTTCACCACCCCACTCCCCACACACGCACCCCCACCTCCCCATCTCAATAGTAAAAGAAAAGAACTGATTGCCAAAAGTTGACCTTTGACCTCCACATTTATGCTAGAGCACACACCCATACATGCCAACATGAATACATGCATGCATACATACATACATGCATACATAAATGCATGCATACATTCACACATGCATACACACATGCATACATACATACATGCATGCATACGTACATGCATACATGCATACATACATACACTAAATGAAACAAAATAAAATATTTTTAAATTAAAAAATATTTAAAAATAAAAGCCAGGAATGGTTGGGCATCTGTGATCTTCTGAGGAGGCAGAAACAAGAAAGATCCCTGGGACTCAGTGGCCAGGAAGTCCTAATTGGTGACCTCAAGGTTCAGGGAGAGACCTTGTCTCAAAAATTAAAGTGGGGAATGACTGAGAAAGACATCCAGTGTCGACCTAAGGCCTCTATGTGCACAGGTTTGCCTGTGCGTGCGTGCGTGCATGCGTGTGTGTGTGTGCGCGTGTGTGCGTGCGTGTGTGTATGTGTGCGCGTGCGTGTGTGTGTGCGTGTGTGTGTGCATGCGTGTGTGCATGCGCGTGTGTGCGCGTGCGTGTGTGCGTGCGTGTGTGTGCATGCGTGTGTGTGCGTGTGTGTGCGTGCGTGTGTGTGCGTGCGTGCGTGTGTGTGTGCGTGTGTGCGTGCGTGCGTGTGTGTGTGCGTGCGTGTGTGTGTGCGTGTGTGTGTGCGTGCGCGTGTGTGTGCGTGTTGTGTGCGTGTGTGTGTGCGTGTTGTGTGCGTGTGTGCGTGTGTGTGCGTGTGTGTGTGCGTGCGTGTGTGCGTGCGTGTGTGCATGCGTGTGTGTGTGCGTGCGTGTGCGTGTGTGTGCGCGTGTGTGCGTGTGTGCATGCGTGTGTGTGCGTGTGCGTGTGTGTGCGTGTGTGTGCGTGCGTGTGTGCGTGCGTGTGTGCGTGCGTGTGTGCGTGCGTGTGTGTGTGTGTGAAAAATGCTGTTCTCTGTGACAGATCTTCAGGGAAAATGTGTTTTAAATGTTGTTGGATCTCTTTCCCTCCTCCTCCATTTTCTTAGGTGGTTTGTGTGTATGTGAGAGAGCGTAGTCCAGGCTAGCCTAGAACTCACTATGTAGCCAAGGATGACCTCGGGCTCTGATCCTCAAAGCTTCTTGTCTCCAAAGGGCAGGAATTGCAGACATTCATCACCACACCCAGGACTTGCTGAGGAATTTTAAGCAACAGACATCATGATTTTTCATGCCTAATCTTTTGAAATAAAAACATGTTTTATGTATTAACCGTGTCTTATTAAATGTCTCAAAATTTTTCGTTATTTCTAATATATTATCTGCTTATCTATGTCCACAAACCAAATACTGTTGTGATTGCTCCTGTCGGACACCAGGTGGTGGCATCGAGCTGAATTTTTCTTTTCCTGGGGGAAGGAAAGGGAGATTGCTACCTGAGTTTGAACCCCATAGCCAGAGGAGAGAGAGCCAGGTGTTACTTACGAAGGCTTGTGCCCCCCCCAAAAAAAGAACATGACTCCCAGGTGACCCCGTCAACGAGTGTCACCCTCAAATTATCACCAGAAAATTTCCTCCTCATCCCCCCAACCCCAGGCAGGTGTTCGGATTGTTTTGGAACAATTTCTACTCTGTAATAGGGAAAGCTGGAATCAGAAATCAACCGTAATGGCACAATTATGGCCACAGTCAGTTTGCCTAGAAATAACAGAAGCGTGATTGATGGTTTTGCTGAGTCAATTCTCCAGCCTCTTTAAAAATTTAACATGGGTTTTAGCATGGGTGTGTGTGTGTGTGTGTGTGTGTGTGTGCGCACGCCAGACAGTGTGGGCCTCAGGCCATGGAACACACTGTGGAGGTCAGAGAACAATTTTTGTGGTGTCAGGTTCTTGCTTACTACCATGTGGGTCCTGGGGACTGAATTTAAGTGATCGGGTTTAGCCAAAAGAGCACTCCCCACTGAGCCATCTCACCCGCCCAAAAATTTTAAATATTGACAATTTCTAGCTGTATTTATTTGAGTTTATTACTTTCTTATTACAGAATCGGTGTTTCTTGTGCAAGGAAGGCTCTGTGATTTAAAGTCTTGCATGGAACTTTCTAGATCTCTTTATATGTACACACACACACACACACACACACACACACACACACAAGTTCAGGCCTGTCCTCATTCCCAACGAAAACAGACAATGGCCAACTTTTGGCTACTTCAAACCCAAGCAAGCGTTATCGGCTAAAATTTACTGAAAAAAATTCTTAAGGATGGAGAGATGGCTCAGCAGGTAAACGCTCTTGCCACCAAGTATGGCCCCTGGGTTTTATTCCTGAGCTGATTCCAGAGGTTGTCTGTTGACCTCCACACGTGTGTCACAGCACGTCTGCCTCGTGGGCAGAGTGGCGTATGCCTTAAAACCCCAATAGTCAAGAAGCATCGGCAAGCAGATCTCTGTGAGTTCGAGGCCAGCCAAGTCTTCATAGTGAGTTCCAGGCCAACTAGAGTTATATTTTGAGACTCTGTCTTTAATTTGAAAAGAGGAAGAAAGGTTTAAAATAAAACGCTCTAAAACTTCTAAATACAGAACTCTTAGCTCCCAAGTATTTTGTTCTCTGTTTATTTCACTGTCCCTAATAAGCCTCAAGAGCCTCAAGAGCCACCCAGGCCCACCTCTTCCAGAGGCTTGGGAGGTTCCGGCCCGATGGAAGCCGGACCTCCAGGCAGCAGGGGCAGGCAGGTCGGCAGGCCGGAGCAGCCTAGTCTGGGCCCTCCCCGTACTTCCTTACCTACTTCTCCCTGCTTCTGCCTCTGAAGATGACATCATCCACCCCAGTGTTGCTGGAGTGAGCCATGCTCATGTCTGGGGTAAGGTCGATATTCTGATAGTCTTTATTCTGCTGTGGCTAGAGAAGCACTGCAAGAAAGAATAGTTTTCAGGCCCGGGCAATGACTCAGTGGGTAAACGTACCATACAAGAATACAAGATTGACCGGCTGAGTTCAAACCTCCAGACCCCACATAAAGCCCGGCACAGCAGTGTGTGTCTAGGCCCAGTGCTGTGCCGGTGAGGTGGGAGGCAGGAGAATCTGGCAGAAGCTCACAGACCAACTAGCAATGACAAACAACCAAGAGAGCTGTTTCAAACAAGGCGGGAAGCAAGGGCCAACACCTGAGACTGTCCTCTGACCTCTACACATGCTATGGCACACGCCCCCATGCGCTTGCACACAAATGCGCACATATGCATTTACACACACACTCACACTAACATACTCTCATACACGCTCTGACACAAACACACACTCTCTCTCACACACTCACACTCACACACATTCACACACACACACACACACACACACTCACACGTATTCCAAGGCCCTGACATTGGAACACCATGCCCAGAGTTCGGGTGAGCAAAGGGGACTCAGTAAAAGTTGACGTACTAGAAATAACCAGGGACCAAATGACATAGCCCACGATGGAGGCTTTGGAATTAATTCCATGTAATGGAAAACCACTGGAGGGATTTCAGCAGGAAAATGACATGATTAAGTCGTATTTCAAGGAAATAAATAGCAATAAAGAGTAATGAATACCCTCCGATGCACTGCCCTCAGCCACTGCCAGCAATAGGTCATTATAAGCACAGAATCCTGCATTTTCTCTGACCGCCTCTCCTGTTAATGATATAACCATTGTTCTGCCTTGGGAATTTCTTTATTATTATCTTGTTATGTATTTTGCCTCCTTAAAATTGTGTATAGATCATGCTGTATTGTTGAATTTCTAGGAATAATATTATGCTGTTTTTCTTGCTGCCTGTGGTTCAACTTCACTTGTGAGTTTTTAACCCTGTTGATGTGTCTGACTCCATCCCCTCATCCTTGCTGCTATGATCTGTAAGCCATCATTATTTTGTATTAATCTCTTGACAAACATTAGGTTTTCCCACTAATATTCAATTATAAGAATTATGATCTCGAAAACCAAAACAAAACAGAAAGAATCACGAGGGCTGGCTCGGCTGGTAAAATAGTCACTCAGGCTTGAAGAGTTAACTTTGAGCCCTCATACCCACATAAAAAGCCAAGTATGGGGCACACTTGTAACCCCAGCCCTGGGAAGGCAGAGGTAGGTGGGTCCCTGGCATTTCCTGGCTGGCCAGTACAGCCTAGTCATCAAGGCTCAGGTCAGTGAGAAACTTTCTCTCAAAAATCAAGGTAGGAAGCTGAAGAGATGGCTCAGTGGTGAAGGTCACTTACCACTCTTGCAGAGGGACCTGGGTTTGAGGTGCCCAGCTCCCTCTTTGTATCAGATCACAAAGAGCCATCATTCAAGTTGCAGGAGATCTGATGCCCTCTTTCAAGGGTGTCTTAGTTAGTTAGAGTTTCCATTGCTGGGCACACACACGGTGACCAAGAACTCTTCCTAGAAAGGACATTTAATTGGGGCTGGCTTACTAGTTCAGAGGGTCAGTCCATTATCATCCAGGCAGGAAGCATGGCAGCATCCAGGCAGGCATGGTGCGGGAGGAGCTGAGAGCTCTATATCTTCATCTGAAGGCTGCTAGCAGAATACTGGCTTCCAGGCAGCTAGGATGAGGGTCTTAAAGCCCATGCCCACAGTGACACACCTACTCCATCAAGGCCACACCCACTCCAACAGGGTCACACCTTCTAATAGTGTCACTCCCTGGGCTGAGCATATACAAACCATCACAAAGGGCTTCTACTCTTGTGTAGTACACACACAGGCACATGCACATAAGATAAAATAAAATACAGACGGCTCCTGAGGAAGGATGCCCTAGGTTGTCCACTGGCCTCCACACACATGTGTACACAAATGAACCTGAACACACACATGCACCTCATGTATGTACACACACACACACACACACACACACACACAGGCATTGTGGTGTGGGGCTGGGGAAATTGTTAAAGTGTTACACAGCAGTGAGGCCCTAAATGTGGGTTTCCATCACTCATGTAATAGCTGGGTGTAGAGGCAATGTACATCTGTGTGTATGCACATCTGTGTACATATCTGTGTGTGAGCACATCTGTGCGTGTGCACATCTGTCTGTATGCTTATCTGTGTGTGTGTGTGTGTGCATCTGTCTGTATGCTTATCTGTGTGTGTGTGTGTGTGTGTGTGTGCACATCTCTGTGTATGCACATATCTGCACATCTGGGCATGTGCACATATGTCTGTGTGCACATCTCTTCACTGGAGGGAGGGAGAGGAGACAGGTGAATCCCCAGAGCTCACTGTCCAGTCAGTACAGCCACATGGTTCCATGAGAACTCCTGGTACAATGAGAAACACGGCCTCAAAAGATAAGATAGCCAATGACAGATCAAAATGTCAATCTTTATTCTCCAATGAACAGGTCCACACTCACACACGCACGTGTGTATGCACATACAGAGAGAGAGAGAGAGAGAGAGAGAGAGAGAGAAATGCTACTATAAACATCTTTTTTTGGTGTTTTTGGTTTGTTTGCTTTTTGTTTTTTGTTTTTCGAGACAGGGTTTCTCTGTATAGCTCACTCTGGAACTCACTCTGTAGACCAGGCTGGCCACGAACTCAGAAATCCACCTGCCTCTGCCTCCCAAGTGCTGGGATTAAAGGCATGCACCACCACGGCCTGGCCAAACATCTTCTTTTTTCTCCATTCCTGGCTGTCTCTCTGAAAAAAAAAAAAAAAAAACACTTAAGAATAGAATACTTTCTGCGTCTAACGACATGTAGGTGGCTAACTCGCCAAGATGGTCCGGACCGCACAGCAGTTGTGCCTGTCCACAGCCCAACCTGCACTGGGCAGAGTTAGCTCCACTGTCTCAGAAACGTGTGGTAACATCAGGCACATCCCTACATCTGCCTGGAGGTGTGAAAAGCTCCCTTCTTTATTTTTCCATGCCTGAATTCCATTCCATGGATGAGTGAGACCGAGTCCTTTTGTTTGTTTATGAGCGGTTTTTTTTTTTTTTTTTGCCTACATGTCTTTATGTGCACTGTGTGCCTGCAATGGCAGCAGAGGCCAGAAGAGGGCGCTAGGTCCCCTGAAGCTAGAGTTAAGATGCTGTGAGCTGCCATGTGGATGCAGGGAACCGAACACTGGTCCTCTGGAGGAATGGCCAGTGCTCTTATTGACTGAGCCATCTCTTTACCCTCAAAGTGGAGCCTTCCTAGATCTGCTGATCACCCCTTCTTCTGTAAACTGTTAATTTGTTCTTTTTGATGATTTCCTCCTGGAATTCCTTTCTTAATTCTAGGATTATTTTTACAAAGTACTTCTCTGATTGACATGTTTGTACCTGTGTGCACCCACGTGCACATGAGTGTACAGTCTGTGCTGGATGCTTGCCTCAAGCACTCTTCACTTTACTTTCTAAACTGGATCGCTCTCTCAGCTGGCCACTGAGTCCCATGGAGCCTCCTGTCCCTGCTTTCCCAGAACTGTAATCACAGACTGTACCTCTGGGCCCGGGTTTTCATTTTTATGTGGGTGTTAGGGGTAGAGAGCCCCTCATGTTCTGTAGCCAGCACCTTCCTGACTGAACCATCTTACCAGCCCTCTTATTAAAACAGGCGACCTGAAACACCATGGCCAACAACAAATTGTGAGGAAGGGGTTTATTTCACTCACTGTTCCATTTATATCAGCTTATCCTCAGAAGTGGTGAGAGTGGGAACTCCAGCAGGGCGGGAGCTGATGCAGAGGCCACAGAGGGATGCTGCTTACTGGCTTGCTCCCCGTGGCTTGCTCACCCTGCTTTCTTATAGAACCCAGGACCACCAGCCCAAGTGTGGCACCACTCATCATGGGCCAGGCCCTCCTCTCTGTCCTTCAGGTTTCGCTGTAGCTGATCTTATGCAAGCATTTTCTCAGTTGAGCTCCCTCCTCCTCCATGAGTCAAGTAGACTTACAACTTAAAACTGGTTGAGCACAGCAGGGTTTCATTTGGCTCAAATTAGCTTGGAACTCAGTATGTAGCCAAGGATGGCTTCGAACATCTGGTTCTCTTGCCTCCACTGGGCAATCACGAGTATTCACTGGTGGCTACTGGAATCACGGTCATGCACTACATTGCCTAGATTTTTATATATTTTTTAAAATTGATTGATTGATTTGTTTATTTATTTATTACGTATATGAGTACACTGTCACTATCTTCAGACACCAGAAGAGGGCAATGGATCCCCTTACAGATGATTGTGAGCCACCAAGTGGTTGCTGGGAATTGAACTCAGGACCTCTGGAAGAGCAGTCAGTGCTCTTAACAGCTGAGCCCTCTCTCCAGCCCCCAAGATTTTTATTCTTATCAGTTCTGGAGATTGATCGCAGTCCCTGAACATGTTAAGTGTTCTGTTATGGAGCTATGCTCCAACCATTGGTATCTTGTTTTGAGACAGGTTTCTCTGTGTAGCCCAGAATGTTCTCTTACTCAAGACCCACCCTGCTTCTACCTCCTGAACACTAAGATTGCACCACACACCTGACCTGGGATCACAGGTGTGCACCACACACCTGACCT
>JADRCH010000224.1:77751-106777 GCA_019843965.1 Rhynchomys soricoides | reverse complement strand
CCACACACCTGACCTGGGATCACAGGTGTGCACCACACACCTGACCTATGGAGCACAGGTGTGCACCACAAACCTGACCTGGGATCACAGGTGTGTACCACACACCTGACCTGTGGAACACAGGTGTTCACCACACACCTGACCTGTGGAGCACAGGTATTCACCACCACACCTGACCTGTGAAGCACAGGTGTGCACTACACACCTGACCTGTGGAGCACAGGTATTCACCACCACACCTGACGTAGGGTCACAGATGTGCACCACCATACCTAGCCTGTGGATCTCTCTTCTTTGATGTCAATTACATATTCTTTCTTGACCTGCATTTCTGGAAATCAAATACCAGCTTGTCTCTCGTTAAGTGGTGTGAACAGTACTCTGTGTGTTTCTAAAAATTGTCACCCTGGACCATCCCCTATACCATAAGGTAAGATATATGGCGTGTTATATAATGTAATCTAATGTTTAAGAAAATTGCTAGTTGTTTATCATAAATATCGATCACTGTGCATTATGTAATTATATATAACATAATCATATCTTACCCTATCGGACCATATATAGTACCCTGATCCTATTGTTCTTCCACCTGTGAGTGTTAAGCACCATTTTGAACTCACTAGCTGGAATTGCTCCAAGAAAAAAATGCCCTTGCCAACTGCAGATTGTCAACCGTTCACCAAAAACCACGTCCACCCAGAACCTGTGAATATGGCCTTATTTGAAGGGAGATTTTTTTTCAGACTTATTTTATTTTGAGTACATGCATATGCCTTCGTGTATATGTATGCTCCATATGCATGCAGGTGCCTTCAGAGGCCACAGAAGGCACTAGGTTCCCTGTAACTAGAGTTACAGAGAACTGTTAGCCACACAAAGCGGGTGATGGAAAGCTCCGGGCCTGGTCTACAGAGTGAGTTCCAGGACAGCCGGGGTTACACAGAGAAACCCTGTCTTGAAAAACCAAACAAAACAAAAAAAAACAAAAAACAAAAAACAAACAAACCACCAAACGAACAAACAAAAGAACAATTATTAAAATCAGGGTTGAGAAAATCTAAACTTATAACACCTCCCTCTCCGCAGATCCCTTACTAGCATTTTAGAGACCATTATGGATGCAGAGAGTTCACCTTTTTTCCCATGGTGGGAAGCATACCACTGAGCTTGTGTACATGTGTATGTGTGTGCATGTGTGCAGGTGTCTGCATGGGTGTGACGCCCATGACACTCAGAATGTATTTTGAGATGGGGCTCAGTATGTATATTTCTGGTTGTCTTGCAATTCACTGGGTAGACCAAGCTGGCCTCAAACTCACAGAGATCCCCCTGCCTCCGCCTCCTGAGTCCTGGGATTAAAGGTGTGCGCTATCACACTCAGCCGCCAATGTCTTTTTGACATGACTGTTAGGATTGTTTTTCCGTTTGTTATTCTCTGGACTAAAAAATGCTTAAGAGTGTAGGTGAGACGGCTTAGTAGGTAAAGAAGCTTGTAACCAAGGATGCCAGCCCGAGATAGATCCCTGCGCTCACGTGGTACAAAGAAAACTGACTCCCATAAGGTGCCCTCTGACCTCTATTTGTGGCTGGAGAGATGGCTGAGAGGTTAAGAGCACAGACTGCTCTTCTGGAGGACCCAGGTTCCGTTCCCAGCAACCACATGGCAGCTCACAGCAGTCTGGAACTCTAGTTCTGAGGGATCTGGCATCCTCACACAGATGCAGGTAAAAAGCAATGTACATAAAAAATAAATCTTAAAACAAAGAAAAGAAGGAAGGAAGGAAGGAAGAAAGGAAAGAAAGAAATACACTTCCCTCTGCAAGCTCCATACCCTCATCTATGACCCTCAGAATAGGGCAAAGAGGGTTATTCCAAGTGGCACAGAGGCTGGAGGGATGGCTCAATGGTTAGGGTCATGTGTTGATCTTGCAGAGCACATGGTTCAACTCCTAGCACCCACAAAGCTGCATACAATCATGTGTGACTCCAGTTCCAGGGACTTTACTGCCCTCTTCTGGCCTTTTTAGGGACTAAACACATATCATACACAGACACATAAGCACAACACTCTTACACATAAAATTAAAAATAAATCTTGGGGCTGGAGAGATGGCTCAGTGGTTAAGAGCACTAGCTGCTCTTCCAGGAGTCCTGAGTTCAATTCCCAGCAACCACATGGTGGCTCACAACCATCTGTCATGGGATCTGACACCCTCTTCTGGTGTGTCTGAAGACAGCGACAGTGTACTCATATACATGAAATAAATAAATAAATCTTTAAAAATAAATAAATCTTAATTTTAAAAAAAGATACAAAAGAGTAGTAACACAGAATTTAAAAACGAAAATTTCCAAAATCACTTTATTACATCTAAATGCTAAAGGCAGGTTCAGGCTGATTTATAATGTAGATCAAAGTGAATGATTTTCTTTTTCCAGTGCTGGGGATCAAACTCAAGGTTGGGACAAGCTCTCTACCATGGGCTACATCTGTGGACCCCAAACTTAGGTGAATGATTGACAGGGGATTATGGAAAGCCTGATTCCTTTGCATGTCCATCCGTCCTGCCGTCCAAGGCTCTTCCCTCTCACCCACATCTTTTCTCTTCTGGCTGATGTAGATCCACTTCCTTTCTCAGATGAGATCGCCCTCTGAGTTAATCAGAGACTCCCTGCAGGTAGCGAGGACACCCACATTCCTCAGAAAAGGGACAGGATGAGCTCTCCGGGCCAGGGTGTCATTTCCAGTAGATTTTCTTCACTGTTTTCTTCTGTTTCAAACTGTATGGAGTCTTCTTATACTTGTTTTTTGTGGAAAAGTGGTACCCAGAGTCTAGAACACATTGAAGAAAAAAAAAGATAGACACGGAGACCCATGACTTTGATCCCAGTAGGCAGGTGGGTCTCTGAATTTAAGGCCCACTTGAGCTACAGAGGAGTTCTCGAACAGCCAAAGGTACATAGAGAAGCACTGTCATGAGAGAAGGAGAGACAGAGAGACAGACAGAGACCAAGAGACAGACAGAGACAGAGAAACAGAGACAGAGAAATAGAGAGACAGAGAGAGAGATAGACAGGCAGACAAAGACAGAGTGATAGACAAGAGAGCCAAAGACAGAGAGACAGAAAGAAACAGAGAGAGACACAGAGACAGAGAAACAGAAAGAGACAGAGAGACAGAGACAGACAGAGACAGATACAGAGAGATAGAGAGATGGAGAGAGACAGATAGACAGGCAGACAAAGACAGAGAGATAGACAGAGAGAAACAGAGAGACAGACAGAGATAGAGACAGACAGACAGAGGGACAGAGAGACAGAGACAGAGAGACAGAGACAGAGAGAGGGGAAGGGAGGAAGTAATCAGGAACTTGCAGAGATGACTGAGCTGACAAAGTGTTGTATCCTACATTGCTTGACCCTGGACCGACTGTGGCAACAAGGGGACAAAGAAAAGATAGACACACACACAGGATCACCGGGATCACGTAAGTTCTGCTCACTCTGACGGAGTGCACCTGTCAGAGTGCCCAGATTCTCACAGCCCAGAATCTCCAGGTTTTTCTTACATACGGCACAGAAGGAGGAGCTAGCTAGTCTCAGAGGGAGGACATCTCCATAGGGAGCAGAGTCAGGCTGTAAGCACCCGGAGGAGGAAGCTGTAGTGCTTGCTACCTTCTACACACACAATTGTTCAGACATGTGCATCCTTACACACAGTGCCAACACTCACACTCAGACCCCAGGAAGGCTTTGGGACTCCTCTGACCTTCACCCGGGAAGGCTTTGCCTACGGCCTTGGGTCTGAGGCATTTGGGTCTTTGACACTGCTGTGTCTAGGTCAAACAATATACATTCACTTGGGACTTCATCCATTCTTTACCCAGTCACCCCAGGATTCCTCAGCTCTCCTAAATGAAGAGCCTGCCTTGCAAGCGTGAGGGTCTGAGAGACTGAAGCCTCAGGACTCACAGAAACACTAGGCACGGTGGCATGCTGATGTTATCCCGGCACTAGTGGGACAGAGACAAACGGCCTAGCCAAATCAGTGAGTTCCAGCTTCCGTGAGAAACCACTCCTCAAAACAAAACAAAGAAAAATTAGAGAACCAAGCATGGTGGCACATGCCCTCTCCCAGAACTCAGGAGACAGAAGCACGTGCATGTCCGTGAGTTTGAGGTCATCCTGGTCTACACATTAAATTCTAGTCCAGATAGAGCTACATAGTGAGATCCTATCTCAATGAATGAATGAATGAATGAATGAATGAATGGATGAATGAATGAATGAATATGACGAGCCTCTGGCCTCCACAATCACACCACCTGTATACAGAAACCACACACACACACATTTTTAAAAAAAGATTAGTTTGAAAAGATCAAACTTAGAAGTACCTTAGGAAACAGAGAATGCAGAACAGTCAGCCATAGTTCCTCCCCATGTGTGTATTTTGTGTGTGTGCTTGTGTGTGCACACATGTGTATATGTGTTTGTGTATGTGTGTGTGTGCGTGTGTGTGTGTGCACACCAGAGCCTCATGCGTGTATGCGCTAAGTCCTCTAACCTGTGTGGTTTTGATTCCTTGGTTTTCCCTGCATGATTAGTTGATATGGTCAGTTAAGAAATGATCCTGTAAAATGTTATCAGTTAATATAGTCAACCGTGGTGGAATCCTAAAACACTGTGCGATGCTGTGGTCATGCAACGTGGCTGAGTGGAGCTGCCCACAGCTATACAGAAATCTGGATCTCAAGGAAGAGCAGAATGAAACCTGTTCTCTGTACTGGTGTCAGCACAAGGCTCAATCATTGAGATCCCATGGGTGGCAGCGAGGGACGACGAGGCGTCCTGAGTTGGAGATGGGACAGTTACCTGCACAGGGAGTCCACAGGGAGGACCTCCAGGATGTGTAGGACACTGACACCAGGGAGTGCCCCAGTCTGGGTAAGTCTGAGGGTAAGTTGGAGAATCTCCCATGGAAAGAACTTTGGGGGTGTGGGACATAAACCTGCAAACGGTATGTGTTGCAAGAATAGTAAACACAAAAAATTAAGAATAGTAAAAATGTTTATCAGGGGAAAGTGGAACATGGAGAATCATGGAAGAAAAAGACAAACCAGTGACTGAGTCTGCGGGGACCACGTGACAGACGTCACTCTGACCCCTCTTTGCCTAG
The DNA here is from genome assembly GCA_019843965.1 of Rhynchomys soricoides. NCBI lineage: Eukaryota > Metazoa > Chordata > Mammalia > Rodentia > Muridae > Rhynchomys > Rhynchomys soricoides. The sequence goes on along the minus strand of JADRCH010000224.1, from coordinate 101,595 downwards.
CCTGCGTCTGCGGGAACTATGTGACAGACGTCACTCTAGGAATAGGAATCGCGGTGTTGTGAGCAGGGCATGGCAGGCACTCGTCACGTGCAGTGTGACTTTTCTGTCAAAAACCGTATTGGGAAACAGCACAAAAGAAAATAAATAATAAATGAGCCAGGAAGTAAAGTGGGAGGGGTGAAAATGGGCCTTAATTTGTAGGGCGGTGGGGAGAGGTGTGACTGTAAAGCGGTCTGAGAGTCATTCCTGATACAGAGGGAGGGAGGTACAGGCTCTTGGGAAATCACCCCACTCGGGCCTACACTCAGATGAGAGTTTTCGGATTATCTTTGCCAGTTTCTCTCACCAACTCTCCAGACCAGGGAGGCTACAAACCACGTGGTGTCTGTCTCCTCTGCTGCTCTCACCGAGATGGGAGAAACTGGTGTTCCCCATCTTCTCCTGCCCTGCCCACGTTGGCCCGGGACCGGGCAGAAGAGGGAAGCTCCGTAAACCTCACAAAGGAACTAAGAGTCGATGGATGCACTCACATTTATCCAGGAGTTGTGGGAAATTGGCTTCCACTACCCTGCCGTGGAGGGGCTGCGTCCTGCGGTAGCCGTTTTGAATGGTCTTGTTGTTGTGATCCATAACAGAGTTTTCTATGTGCACAGCCTGCAGACAACATAAAGTGAGTTATGAAGCAGAAAGCACTGGAGAATGTGGAAGCAGGGAGTTAGTGACCTCGTAAGAAACCGTCAAGTTGATCTGTTCTGAGCGGTCTGCCAGCCTTTACCTCACCATCCCTCCGTCCATCTATCTGTCCGTCCATCCACCTTCCCAGCAGGCATCTCCACACAGTCTTGTCTCCGTTTTTAATATTAGTATTTGGTTAATGGAACAAAAGCAATCAGTAACAGAAATATATCTCGGTAAGCTCAGCGTTTGTTTTTCTAAAATATATTCTGTCTACCTCTTTGAGACGTGTTTTTTGCCGCACGAGAAAGTCTGGATTCTCCATTCATTCTCCTCCCTCTAAGATTTTGAGTCCCCTGCCCTCTCTCTGTGGCTAACTCTTGATTAATAATAATAATATATTAATTATTATCAATATTATATTATCAATATTATAACTAGTGTTAATACTAATAACACTATTAATAATGTGTCATTAATATTATATACATAGTTGTGGTTTTTTTTAGACAGTGTCTCTCTACATAACCCTGGCTAGTCTAGAACTCCCTATGTAGACCAGGCTAACCTTGAACTACCAAGTTCTGCCTGTCTCTGCTTGCCGGGTACTACAACCAAAGTCATGCACCCCATACCAGGCTGAACCTCTCCTGGAACTTAAGTGAGACATCTGCTAGATCTATCTGCTCCACCCTTTCTCTCAGTTTGACACTTTGTACATTTCCACCTGTGTTCCTCTTTGTGCCAAGGTTAGACCATCTTCCCACCTCTGTCTTCCAATTCACTAATTGCCTCTTGAATTAAATCTAACATGGTGTTAAACCAAGCCATTCAGTCGGTAACTGTGCTTGACATAGTTTCATCCTACTGTGGGAGGGGGGCAGTGCTTTTAATCCCAGCACTCAGGAGGCAGATGCAGGAGGAGCTTTGTGAGTTCAAGGCCAGCCTGGTCTACAGAGTGAGTTTCAGGACAGCCAGGGCTATACGGAGATATATATATACACATCCGTACACATATATGCATACATATATACTAGTGTATAAAAATATATACATATATGTGCACATATGTGTGTGTATATGTATGTATGCACATCAGACACTCACATTTTGTCTGGTGAGTCCCCTGTCTGAAGTCTTTGTAATTCTGACCCTGATAATCCTCTTTCACATCGTCTTTTTCCTTGTGTGTTTTGGGATTCCCTCCACCACCACCCCCGCCCCCCACGGTAGGATGAAACTATGTCAAGCACAATTGAGTCTCCCCAGTGGTAGGACTCTAATCTAAGGTCTTGTTATGCTAGGCAAGTGTTCTTAAAACTAAGCTATAATCTGAGCCTTGAGTTGCTTGTTTATTTGTTTGTTTGTTTTATAAAAATAACTCTCTTCTTTTGTAGCCCAGGCCAGCCTAGAACTTACTGTGTGTGTGTCCAAGGCTGGCCTAGAGCTCGCTAACTTCTTGCCTCAGCCTCTGCTGAGGTTACAGGTGAACAGGCCCAAGCTTTGTCCTTCCTAATAATGCCACTTGTTGGATCCTTCCGGAGATAACTGGCACATGCTGTCTCGTATGTGGGGATACTTGCAGCCTACAGAGTCACATTTTTGTGTGGAAGTTTCTTTGACTAGTAGAAGCATTTTCTATCCTCTCTTGGAGAAAAGAAATGATGTTTAAGAGGAAAAAGAAATGTTTGTTTCTGAGGGAAAATAATCAGTCTAAGGAAATATTAGACTCACCTTGTAGCCCCAGCAGTGCCTGCAGTCTATTCAATTCCACAAATGTATATTATGTGTGGTGTGGTCTAGTCACTAAAGTCAAGAAACATTCAGAGCTGGGTGTGGCGGCTCCTGCCTGTAATTTTAACATTCAGGAAGCTGAAGCAGGAGGATTGCCGTGACTGTCTGGGTTACAGAGTTCTTCAGAAGGAAGGAGGTGGCGGGGGTGGGGGGGGGAAGAAGGGACGGAGGGAGGTCGATTCATTCATTAATGTACCTGGACTATTTATTATTCTGAAAAACAATTTGAGAACAATTCTCAAAAGACCGAATATAGGGTTGGAGAGATGGTTTGGTGGTTAAGAACACTCGTTGCTCTTGCAGAGGACCTAAGTTTGGTTCCCAGCACCCACACAGTAGTTTACAAGTGCTTCTAACTCTAATTCTAAGAGATGTGATGGTCTCTTCTGGCCTCCGTGGGCTCCTGAAAGCACATGGTACACAAATATAAACTCCAGAACAACAGACCTACACTCAGGTGCGTGCACACACACACACACACACACACAAATAAATTTAACTAGGTTTTTTTTTTTAAAAAAAAAAAAAAAGACTGACTATAAAGCTGTGTTTTAACACAACACAGAGCAGAAGCAGTCGTTGGCCTAGGATTCGAGAATGTAAGCCATACAGGACCTAGGACAGGGCTTAGCCAAGCCGCTTGAGAATATCTGTCCTTAACATGAGCCTCCCCATGGCTCTGACTCCAGAGCTTTCACTACATCAAATCAAAGCTCCATGGAACAGCTGGGTCCCTGACTCAGAGGCTGAAGGGAATCCACAGTTCCGTGGGGGTGGGGTTGGGGGTGGGGTTGATGTTGGGCTTGACTAGTTTTATATCAACTTGCCACAAGCTAAAGTCATCTAAAATGAGGGAACCTCAATGGGTAAAATGCTTCCATAAGATCCAGTTCTATAGTGTTTTCTTAATTAGTAATTGATGGAGGAGGGCCCAGCCCATGGTGGGTGGTCCTGTCCCTGAGCTGGTGGTCCTGGGAGCTATAAGAAAGCAAGCTGGGGTAGCGACAAGGAGCAAGCCAGTAAACAGCGCCTCTCCATGGCCTCTGCGTCAAGTCCTGCCTCCAGGATCCTGCCTTGTTTGAGTTCCCGTCCTGACCCCCTTTGGTGATGAACAGCGCTATGCAAGTGAGAGCCAAACAAACCCTTTCCTTGCCCATCTCTTTGGTCATGGTGTTTTGTCACAGCAACGGAAACCCTCACTAAAGCAGTATCGGAGCCTGTGTGTGGCTTATATCAATAAGTCATGTGGGCTTCTGGGAGTGTCCTTGCTACCCAGGCAGTTAAGAGGGGGCTTTGAGGGGAGAAGCTGTTTGTTACCTGGACCTTAGAGAGAGTGACGGTATCTCGAAACAAAAACCACTTGACATTCTCTGTGCAGGGGGGAGTGGTGAGCGAGCCTTGGTAGGTGTAGTAGTGGCTGATGTCCACAGGCATCATGTCCCGAATGTTAATGTTTTCCAGAACTGTGGATTGTCCTAAGAGAAAAGACAGAATGGAGGAGAGAGGAGCTCTGCTGCCCCAGCAGGGACAGCTCAGGCTCTGCCTAAGGGATGCTTAAGCCTGCTGACCTAAGCTGCAGAACAAAGGGGCTGATGGCTAGAAAACTGTCCTGTCTCCCCCCAACACACACACCCAACCTCCAGTTTCCTGCTTTGTGGATGGGTGATCAGCAGAGAGCTGGGCCTGGTGGGACACAATGTAATCTTAGCGATTGGGCGAGTGAGACTCAAACCTGCCCCTGAGTTCAAAGCCAGGCTGGGCTTTAAAGTGACTTCTAGGGCTAGAGAGATGCTCAGTGGTTAAGAGTACTCACTGCTCTTCCAAAGACCCTGAGTTCAATTCCCAGCACCCACGTGGTGGCTCACAACTGTCTGATGCTATCTCCCGGTGTGCAGATGTGCCTGTATAAATAAATCTTTAAAATAAATAAAGTGACTTCCAGAAGCTAGAGAGATGGCTCAGTGTTTAAGAGCATATAATATTCTCCCAGAAGCCCCTCGTGTGTCAGGTGATCTACAACTGCCTGTAACTCCCGCTCCGAGGGATCAGAGCTAAAATCACAGGCATTTGTGGGACACTTGGCTTCTTGGATGGCTGCTGAAGTCGGAACTCTGGACCTGAAGACTGTGGAACAAGCACCCATAATTGCTAAGTCATCTCTTCACTCTCCATACAGAATACGTTTTAAAATTTATTTTTTATTTTTTGTATATGAGTATTTTGTTTGTATGTATGTATGTGTGTGTGTGTGTATGTATGTATGTATGTATGTATACTATGTGCATGCCTGGTGCCCAAAGGGATCAGAAACTGGCTTCAGATCCTCTGAAACAGGAGTTACAGACATTTGTGAGCTGCTATCTAGGTGCTGGAAATCAAAGCGACATCTTCTTCGAGAGAAGCAAGTTCTTTTCACAACTGAGCATGAAGGCTCTGGCCTCTGGGAGTGTGTCTGAGCAGAAAGACAAACACCCCTACACCTTAATAACTTAAAATTTCATACTTAGGAGCTGGAGAGAGGACAGTGGACAAGAACTTATATGTGGTTTCTCAGAGGCTTCCCTCCTAAACCTACAGCAGAAAGGGTCGGGACAAGGCCCTCAGTCAAGAGACCTGGCTTCCCTAGGGAGGGCTGTAGCTTCCCGACTCATGCCACATGCCTCCTGTGGACATTCCTTACCTGGATACTTGACGCTGGCCAGCCCAGAAATGAAGGAGTTATAGTAAGTGTTTTGATCGTAGTCGTCAACCTGGGGAGAGGCACAGAGCACTCAGCACAGGGGAGAACTTGGCCCACTGTCCCACACCAAACGTTTGATTTCCCAGATGGCAGGCTGAGCAAAAAAACACGGCTCAGCTGTCCCAGAGGGAGACAAGCTGACTGTCCCCTGCCCTCATCTCTATCCTCAGGGGTCCTGACAGACATGATGTCCCACAAGAAGCTGCTCCTGTAACCCTACGACACACTTTTATATGAATGTTGATTTCATTGACTTCGTTCAATGTGTATCATATCAGAGTTTGCCTGTGTGTCTGTGTACCATCTGCATGCAGTGCCCAGGAAATCCAGAAGAGGGCGCTAGATCCATTGGAACTGGAGTCCAGTAGGTTGTGAGCTGTCCTACCTGTGTTAGTCTCAGTAAGAGCAGCAAGGGCCCTTAACCACTGAGCCATCTCTCCAGCCCTGATTTTTATTTTTTTAAGAAGAAAATAAAAATTGGTTTTAGTGTAAAAGGCATATTTTGTTGTTGTTTTCCCCTATTGATTTGGTTGGTTTAGGTTTGAATTTGTTTTGGTTCGGTTTCAGTTTTTTGAGACGGGGGTTTCTCTGTGTAGCCCTGGCTGTCCTGGAACTCACCCTGTAGACCAGGCTGGCCTCGAACTCAGAAATCCGCCTGCCTCTGCCTCCTGAGTGCTGGGATTAACCGCGTGCGCCACCACTGCCCGGCAACAGGGTCTTATTGTGTAGCTTGGGCTGGTTTAGAACTCCCTCCATGGATCATGCTGGCCTTGGATTTGCAGCCATCGATACTGTTTCCAAGTGCTGAGGTTACAGACATGAGTCTCTGTGACAGACTCCTGGGGTCTGTTCTGTTAGCCTTTTTCTCCTTCATATAGATTATGTGAATTATTCATATTATTCTCCTGATTTCTTCCTTTAACTTTGGGCATATGACTGTGGCCCGCATGTATTGAGGTCAGAGGACGTCTCTGTGGAATTGGTTCTCTCTTTTATGCAGGTTCCAGGGACTGAACTGAGATCGCCACACTTGTGTGGCGATCTTGTGTGGCGATCTACTTTGCCCACCAAGCTATCTCATTGGCTCTTATTTCTGCCCTCTGTTTCTTTTGTGTGCACATATACATGCACATGTGCCACCATGCTTGGTTTGTCACATGGGTGCTGGGATCAAACTTGAGTCCTCAGGTTTGCACGGAACACTGACTGAGCAGCTCCCCACTTCCTGTGTCTCCCTATTTCTTAGCATGGGAAACTTTCTTTGTTGAATCGTGAACCCTATCAAACAGTATATGGAAGCAATTCTGATTCTGATCTTCTAAAAATGTTCTAGGGTGTTTTCTTATTTGTTTATTTGTAGGCTTGTTTCAGTACTTGCCTGTGTTTAATCTGAAGAATGTGCCTCCTCGGCAGCATAGAGCAGTTAATGTCCCTGCTAAGCTTGATGCTTCTAGATTTTAAATTTTACTTATTTATTTATCTACTTGTCTATTTATTTAATTTATTATTTGAGGTCTCCCTTTTTACTTTAGGTTGTCCTAGAACTTACTGTGTATCCCAGGCTGGCTTTGAACTCATGACAATCCTAGCTCAGCCTCCTGAGTGCTGCAAATACATGTGTGAACTACCACACCTGACTCTGCTCAGGTTTTAAATCAATCTCTCTCTCTCTCTTTCTCTCTCTCTCTCTCTCTCTCTCATGACAAGATCTCACACTATGTTGCCCTGGATAGCTTAGAACTCTCTAAGTAGACAAGACTGCCTTCAAAGGGATTAAAGTCATGTACCACCATACCTAGCTCTCTTTATGGTTTTTTGAGACAGGGTTTTTCTATGGCCCTGGCTGTACTGGAATTCACTCTGAAGACCAGACTGGCCTTGAAGTCACAGAGAATCCCCTGTCTCCTGAGTGCTGGGGTTAAAGGTGTGTGCCACCACTGCCCAGCCATACCTGACTGTTAAATGTCAGTTTTCTTGTTTAGCTGAAATTCCTAGGGACATTTGTAGATCTGTGGTCACAGTGAACTGGATGGAGGTCATGCTCAAACCCCTCAAGTTCTTGTGACTTGCTTTTCTACTGATCCTCTCTGAGAAGCTCAGCACACACCCACGTAGCTCCTGTAGCCTCTGTTGGCCCCAGGCTCCTCTGAGCGTCTCCTCGGTAAAGATCTAATTGGCTGCTATCACTGTCGATGGACTGCACCCCCAGCTGTTCTGTCTTCGAGTTCTCTGTGTTTTCTGACCACTTGATCACATTTTATTTCAATGACAGTGGTCCTGGGCTTCAACTTGCACCCCACACCCAGTCTGCTCTGCTGCCCAGGTGGAACCATGACTCATTTTTCCAGGCCAACCTCGCCCTGAAGAAACTTCCTGGCTGACCACAGTAGGGGTAGGAACCAGAAGAACCCTGGGGAAATGTCCTCTGGAATTCAGGCTTAGCAGAAATTCTGTCCAATTTGGTGGGTTTTTTGTTGTTGTTGTTTTGGGGTTTTTTTGTTTTTTTTTTTTTTTTGGTTTTTTGAGTTGAGGTTTCTCTGTGTAGCCCTGGTTGTCCTGGAACTCACTCTGTAGACCAGGCTGGCCTCGAACTCAGAAATCCGCCTGCCTCTGCCTCCCGAGTGCTGGGATTAAAGGCGTGCGCCATCACTGCCCGGCTGAATAAATGTCTTAATGTACTGTTTGCCTCCAGCCCACTCTGAAATGGTGGGAAGAGGGTTGCGTGGGGTTTTATTTTGCTTTTGTTTTTTTATCTCGCTCTGCTATGTTTTGTTTGAGACAAGATCTCACTGTCTAGCCCAGACTGGCTTTGAACCTTCGATACTCTGCCTCGGCCACCTGAATGCTAGGATGACAGGTTTGCACTACCATGACGAGCTTCTTGAGAATTAGATTCCTGTCTACTTCGATTTTGTTTTTTAGCATAGCTCCTTTGGATTTACGGGCATAGTTCCAGTTATCGCCTGAATGGAGACACGCATGCGCAGTTCCAGCCTACCTTAACCAAGTACGCAATCACAGCCAAGCCATCTTCTTTGTCCGTGGCATTCTCATAGGTCTCGTACTTCTTATTGAAGTGAACAATGTGCGTCTGTGAGTGAGAAAAAGCAGGTCAAGGGTAGTTCATCTGGACTTCAAACACTTAAAGATTCTACAGAGAGGGGAGAGAAGGTGAGCCGCTCCAGCAGAGGCCTCGGTCTAAGCCACACGGACAACTCTGGCCTCTCCTTCCGTGCAGGCTACAAGTCCCACCTGCCAAAACCAGAAACTTTTCTGAGATAAAAAGAGGGTACGTGGGATTCTGGAAGGTTGTGGATCTGGTTTGCCCTGATCCAAACTCCCCCTGGGAGAGGCTGGATTGTAAGAAGCCCCTATGCCCTCCTCGGGCCTCTAGGGGATTTAAGGAGAGGGTGAGCAATGATCTCCCCTCCCTCCGGAAGCCACTGGAATCAGCAGTAGGCCAGAAATCAGTCCAAGGATGGATGTTAGCCAAAGAGGTGCCCTAAGATGCTCACCCACAAATTCAGCTGGAACGGGAAGGCCTGCCTCCGTGCGGATGACAGACTCCCGCCACGCTGTGAGTTCTCTGAAGAGAGACTGTTTACATCCCCCCTCCCCTCCCCCCACAACGCCATGACACAGAGTCATTTCCGAAAGAACCAGAAATGAATTCGACCACAGGGTGACCGAACCACCACCACTTCACAAAATCATATTGGTTATTTTAATAATAATAGCCAATATTAAAATTGGTATAGCACTTGCTGTCAAGCATGAGGGACTGAGTTCGATTCCCAGCACCCACAAAGGAAAACTGGGCACAGTACTGCGGATCTATAGTCTCTGAGACAGTGGCAATAGCAGCCCTGGTGCTCGGTGGCCAGCTGATTGATGAGATCCAGACTCAGTGAGAGAGAGAGATTGATAAAGGGAGACAGCATCAACCCCTGGCCTCCACGTGTACTCAAACATACACACTCACATACATGTGCACATACATGGCACCTATATAACACAAGCATACAGACACTGACACAAAGAAAGGTGACTCTGGAACTTGAAGGGAAGGGGACCCTGTGGGGGTTGTCACGTACCTCCATCATACTCCTGACCCCATCAATGGTGTGTTCAGAGCCGCTGATATCCCAGTTCTTACCACCCCAGTGAAAGTGCAGCTGCTTTGTGATGTACTCAGTGCCATCAGAGTCTATCATGTACATGGTATTTGGCAGAGAGATCTGTACTGCGGGAGAGAACACGGCACAGGGAGACTCAGATTCTCCATAAGTAGCTCCCTATTCATCTCCCACCCCCACCAGAGGTAACCTAAGGTGTTATTGATGGATCAGAACGCTGTCCCCAAAGGGAAGGTGGCACTGGGGCACCTGTGGTGCACAGAGCAGGCCAAGATGGGTGCCAGGACACCTCTCTGTCCAGAACCAACTGGTCAGGGACAGGACAATGGTGCAGCAGATCCAGCTTGTTGGTCTTATAAAATGGGAATGCTCAGAAAAAAATATTGCCCAAAGTACATGCCTATACTCCCAGCACTTGGGAGGCTGAGGCAGGAGGATTGCTAGTTCGAGGCATGGCTTCGTGGCTTTTACCCATGCAGCCTCTTAGCTAGCCTACGGAAGCGCCAGTTCTGCTGGGGCCTGAGGCAGTACCACACTGCCTCAACACTCCTGTTTTGTGGACAAGGAACCTAATCCCGGGGATTGGGAAGACTCGGTGTCATGCTGTGCCGTGGGCTGGGACAGAGCTGGGCTGGGCACCCTACATCTGCATCTCTAACCACACATCCTCATGATGTGACTCAACTTGTCCTCAGAAGAAACCAAGTTACCCAGCCAGCCAGGACCAGAGCTCTTGCTTAGTTTAAGACTTCATTTGACTGAGATTCTAACCCTGAAATGTAAGACTTTTGCCAGAGGAAAAATAAATGGGCCTCCCTGCCACGTGCCCTCCAGACTTCCTACAGGGACATTACTTGGGTCAAATGACTGCAGATATTCATCTCACTGACTCAGACGTTTAAAAAGTTTTATCTCGCTGGGCAGTGGTGGCGCACACCTTTAATCCCAGCACTTGGGAGGCAGAGGCAGGTGGATTTCTGAGTTCGAGGCCAGCCTGATCTACAGAGGGAGTTCCAGAACAGCCAGGGCTACACAGGGAAACCCTGTCTTGAAAAAACAAACAAACAAACAAACAAACAAAAGTTTGTCTCTTTGAATGAGCCATCCAAGAGTAAACCCAAGTAGCGACACCGGAGACTGACTAGGAAAGGGTGTGGAGGTCAGGCATGGTGGCACATTTGTGTAATCTCAGCACTTGAGAAACAGAGACGGAATGATCAGAACTTCAGGTCAATTCACTGCATCTGCATTTGGAGGCTAGCCTGGGCTCCATGAGACCCTGTTTTAAAACAAACAAAAAAGGTATAGTTCAAGAGCTGAGACTCTAGCTCAGTTGCTGAGTGTCTGCCATGCAGGAACAAGACCTAGGTCTACTTGTGTAGGGTGAAAGAAACAAAGGGTCTTTGATATATCTCTGCAATCTCAGGATATTGAGGCAGGAGGATCATGAGGCTAGCCTTGGCAACAAAGTGAGATCCTGTCTCAAAAAAAAAAAAAAAAAAAAAATTAGATCATCTGGATGGAATGGCAGATAAAAGAACCTGACTTTTAAGCCTGGCACCTTGACTTCAGGCCTCTGACCTCTGTGGTGTGTGCACATACACACAGATCACACACTGTGCAGTAACAATGAGTCAAAAGCACTTTTTTAAAGGATCTGATCTGGGACCATTGAAAGTAACATCTGCCCTGTGGTCAAAAGCAGCTTAATAAAAGTCACCCAAATGCCTACAGGGCCACTGAGAGGACTCTCGGGACTTTATGGGACATGGGAATGTTAGTCCTGAAATTAACCCTTGATCGCCACAGGAGAACCATGTTTTGTTTGGTTGTTTTTTTGTTTTTGTTTTTTGTTTTTTATTTTGTTTTTTTCTGAGACAGGGCTTCTCTGTGTAGCCCTAGCTGTCCTGGAACTCACTCTGTAGACCAGGCTGGCCTCGAACTCAGAAATCTGCCTGCCTCTGCCTCCCAAGTGCTGGGATTAAAGGTGTGCGCCACCACTGCCCGGCAACAAGAGGGCCATGTTACCATATCTCTCTCTCTCTCTCTCTCTCTCTCTCTCTCTCTCTCTCTCTCATTTAAATGGTTTAAAAGTTGGCCGTGGATGCATATGTTTAAAGAGCAAACATTCATATTTGAAATGTTAATTCTTCCCAAGGAGTATAAAGGAGTTGGGAGCCTGTGACTGGATGAACATAACCTACTAATCCAGACTCAGAGATGAGAATGGCCCCTTTGTAGAACATGTGCTTACTATTTAGAGCCTCAAAGATCTACATTCTGGAGAATGGAAGAGACCTCAACAGAGAAGATGCTGAGCGAGTTCTGCCAAGAGTCGGTGGGAGTCAGGAACCAAGACCCCACAGAGCTTCTACCGAATGGACATTGCCCCCAATGTTGCAACAAGAGAGATCCTGGCAACTACCTGTTCCCAGAACACAGCTAGGAGACAGGCTGTCCCTATCTGGGTAGTCCATTGACAGGCCTGCTGAGGCAGCTTAGGAAGGAGCTGTCCTGTTGTTGTTGTTTTGTTTGTTTGCTTGTTTGTTTTTGAGCTGGTGGCTGTGCTGTTGAAAAGCTCAGGCCCGTATCTCGCTGTCCCCAGTTCCACTTACTAAAGTTTCCAGATTCTGAAAACGAATTGACCTTCTGAAAGCATTTGCTCCCTTTGTGACTTTTTAACCAGTATCTCACCAGATGTTTGCTGTCCTCAGGTGACCACCACCGGGGTTGAGGTAGAGTGCTTGGCCAGCATGCACTGGGCCCTGGGTTTGATCCCCAGCTCTACATAAACTGTTTGTGGTAGGGTACCTCCATAAATCCCAGCACTCAGGAAGTGTAAGCAGGGAAGTCAGAAGCTCAGGGTTATCCTTTACTGAAGCCAGCCTGGGTTGTCTTTAAAAGTAGGAAGTATAGCCAGCCCTCCTCCGGTTTGCCTAGCATGTGCAAGGCCACAGGTCCTACAGCCCTAGAAAACTGGGTCTCTGCGCATGCTGCTCCTAGCAAGCATGCACACTCCGTCTCATGCAGCCTGCCAGCCCCACCGGTACCTGTGTGGCCATTGTTAGTCATAGAGAGCTCCAGCTCCTCGTCATAGTTGACCATGTGCAGGGGCAACAAGGATTTCTTGTGCAGCACCTTGCTCTTCTTCACGTCGATGGGCGACTGCCTTTCCCCGCCGCAGTAAGGGTATTTCTCAGGCCACTCATTTTCTGCCAGGCCGTCGTCCCCTGCAAAAGGAGAAAGTGGGGTCCAACTCAGAGCTACCCCGCTGAGCCTTGTCTGAGGCTTCTTTCCAGGCTGGGGTCAGGGGCTTCTGGGTGGAAGACCCGTGAGGCAGCCCTCTGGAAACAGAAGCAGGGCTTCCAGAAGGTGGGCCGGGTAAGCTCTAAGCTAAGTCAGCACTTGGGGAGTGGCGATGGTGTTCTTCCTTTGCAGCTACGGACAGTCAAGACAGTAAGAACCCGGAGCTGGTGATTCATGTCCAAGGGTCTCCTGCAGAGTAGTTGGCCCTCCGCCTTGCAGTAGTCACGTGGTAAAGGCTCCTGAAGGAAGCCTGGGCCTGACAATAACCCCTAGCCTCATTTTTAGAGAGTATAGTATTCCTTTCCAAGCCCTGGACTTGAGCCCCACCCCCACCTCAGCTTCCCCTGCTGCTGGAACCCCGCCCCTCAAAGCAGCGGCTTTCTTCTAGCTCTAGCCGCTTCTCTGGGTTCACAGGAAAGCAAAGACCATCTAAATGACAACCCATGAATACAGGGCACCTGAAGAAGCATCCCGTCAGAAGGGTGGCGCAGACCTGGAGCCCCAGCACTGGGGAGCTAGAGGCAGGAGGATCACAAGTACAAAGTCATCTTCAGCTACAAAACAAGTTCAAGGTCATCATGGGCTACGTTAGATCCTTTTGTTGTTGTTGTTGTTTTGTTTTTGTTTTTGTTTTGTTTTACGAAACAGGGTTTCTCTGTGTAGCCCTGGTTGTCCTGGAACTCACTCTGTAGACCAGGCTGGCTTCAAACTCAGAGACCAGCCTGCCTCTGTCTCCCGAGTGCTGGGATTAAAGGCGTGCGCCACCACTGCCCGGCTTAGATCCTATTTTTAAAGTAACACAAAAACAAAACAACAAACAAACAAACAAAAAAACCCTTGGAGGCAGAAGGTTCTTTTGAACCCAGGAGTTTTGTTTTTTTGAGACATCTTACTATGTTGTCCTAGCTGGCCTTGAACTTGTAGCAATCCTCCTGTCTGGGTGTTAGGATTACAATCCTGTGATACCAGATGTAACTGAGCCAGAGGTTCAAGGCCAGCCTGGGCAACATAAATACTGTCTGAAAAAGAAAGAACAACCTGGAGGTGGTGGTGCACACCTTTAGTCCCAGCACTTGGAAGGCAGAGGCAGGCTGGTCTCTGAGTTTGAAACCAGCCTGGCCTACAGAGTGAGTTCTAAGTCAGTTCCACAGAGAAACCCTGTCTCCAAGAACAAAAACAAGAAAAGATGGAGGGAGGGAGCTAGGAATGAAAGGAAAGGTGTCAAGTTACTCTTTTAGGAGATGACCAATAACCAAAGCCAGAGTAATGGTGGCCAGTCACTGCAGATGGCAGAAACCCTCACCACTGCGAGGTTTTGTTAAGCTATTTGTTTTGACTTCCTTTGGGTTTTGAGACACAGTCTATCTATGTCGACCTGGCTGGCCTTAAACTCACAGGAGATCTGGCTGCCTAGTTCCTGAGTATTGGGATTAAAGGCTCACCATGCCCAGCTCTGTTCAGCCCTTTGCAATTGAGGACCCTTCAGGGCAGCTTTGAATGAGCACGTGGCTTGTTCTAGGAACAGCTTCTCGGTTTGCAGTCAACAGAAAAGTTTATTATTTTCTCACCCTAGTCAGTAATTCAAACCAAGTTTTGAGCAAATCTTTCTGTGACACAGTCCCTTTCCTTGATCCAATGCTTTGGGTCTGGGTCTTAAGGATCTTGGGAAGGAGCCAGAGGCATAGCTCGACTGGAGAGATTGCCTATCATTCACAAAGCTGGTCTCCAATCCTAGGGGAAAAAAACAGAGAACCCACCAGGCATTTACAAAAGTCACCCTGTTCTGCAGGCCCTCTGGGGGCTGTGTGAGAGAGAGACCTTGTCTGGGGATCTCCGAAACCATAAGGAGACAAGGATTTGCCATCTGAATCTTTCATCTTCTGTCACCTCTGGAGCTCTGCCAGTAAGGCTGCTGGGAGACACTGAAAAGCCACAATCCTCCCAGGCAGGTGTGGACTCCATCTCCCAATAGGGTAATTTATGGAACTGCCCCCTGATCTGGATTAGCTGAGCCTCCACTATGTCCCTTGCTTCTAGTCATCTTCATCTAGGACTTCTAGTCTGCTCTGAATATGTGTCCCTGTGTGAGAGTGAGGACCATGCAGAATAGACTTTGTCCTGTGTTCCTCTGGTCTTCTGCACCATGCAGCAGCTTCCAGTCTCCCCCAGGCACCACCCCCAACCCAGTACTATGAAGCTTCACGTGGGGAGATTCTTCTTATGTTCCCATTGAGAAGTCTGACTGGGCATCTAAAGGTAAGGTCAGTGAGCTCTGGTGGAGGCAAGGCATCCTGGATGAGTTGTGAGAGGGCACATTCCTGGAAGAAGCTGTCTGTGATCTAGTAGTCTCTATGAGGCTTTGGTTGTCCTTTCTAGAAGCCTCTGTTGTCACATATTCTGATACCAATAACAGTCTCACAGTCAGAAGTGGGTTCTGGAAGCATCCAATACTAGACAGGAAAGGTTTTAAAGCTGCCAGGTAAAGCTGGGCTGAGGCAGGGAAACACTGTCTCTTCTCACTCATCGGGGTTTTAAGTCTATTTGTTGTTCATTCAGAGATAGCAAAACACATGTGAACCCACCAGGAGAAGGAGGACCCCAAAAGAGGACCCACATCCAGTGTGGATGGCTGCTTTGTCACTCTGTCCTGAAGTGCCAGGTGTCAGGCTTACCTGAGTAGCTCCACTCACTGTGGGCCTGGATGCCCAGGAAGAAGAGGGACAGCACGCTCACCAGAGCCCTCATGGCAGATGCTGTAGCCCTGAATGCAGGACAGGTTCTGGGCTGCACTTCTTTTAAATGCTCAGAAACTGTAAATAACAATTTACCAGGTCCAGCTGGCTGATCCACCCTTGCTGCGCCCACTGAACAATAACACCCTCCCCGCAATGGCCCTTCTGACTTGGTGCCTTGTACACGTGCCTCACCTCCTCCCAGGGCATTACCACAGCCAATTAGCCCATGTTGGGTTATTTAACATCTTTGGAAACCCAGTTCTGTGGCCACACAGTGCAGCCATTGTGGACCTTGTGTGAGCTGGAGGGATGTGTAGAGCCTGAGGCACAGTGTACCCGGAAGCAGGGGCTTCCTGGACAGTGGCTTATGTCCTCTGCCTTTCTTCCTGGCTGCTGAGTAGAGTCACCAGGGTCTGGAAACCATGCCAGATTCCAGTTGGTATTTCCTGCCTGTCCCAGAGTGGACATAAGAACATCCCTGATGGCTCAGGGGTTGACCCCCATCCCCTGGCCAGTTAGGCAACTGGGAAGATAGCCTTGTATCCTAGCTTTAGGCAAGAACTGGAGGAGCCCAGTTAGAGGCGGAGATAGGTTTATTCAGCCCTTGACCTTGGAGCCGGGCTTTTGAGCTATATCTGCACACATGCCTGGGGACACTGAGGTAGAGGAGGTGTGGGCGCTCCTATGTCCCAGGGGATTTGTTCATATGGCTACAGTGCACTTGGGGACACCCAGGCTGAATCAATGAGTTGCCTGATCCTTGTGCATCTATAGGGAAAGTGCAGGAGAAACTGGCATTTATGCCTGCCTGCCTGACAAGCCAGCATATCCCATGTCCTTCAGAGAAGCAAAGGCATAGGCAAGCGGGGCTCCTGGAGGGCACCTGCCATGCTGGCCAGATGCAAAGAACTGATCTGCTCTGACAAGGAATTGATCTGCTCACTGGGATAGAGTACTGGCTAGTTTTGTGTGTCAACTTGACACAAGCTGGAGTTATCACAGAGAAAGGAGTTTCAGTTGAGAAAATGCCTTCATGAGATCCAGCGGTAAGGCATTTTCTCAATTAGTGATCAAGGGGGGAGGGCCCCTTGTGAGTAGTACCATCTGTTCGCTGGTAGTCTTGGGTTCCATAAGAAAGCAGGCTGAGCAAGCCAGGAGAAGCAAGCCAGTAAGCAGCATTCCTCCATGGCCTCTGCATCAGCCCCTGCTTCCTGACCTGCTTGAGTTCCAGTCCTGACTTCCTTTGGTGATGAACAGCAGTGTGGAGGTGTAAGCCGAATAAACCCTTCCCTCCCCAACTTGCATCTTGGTCATGATGTTTGTGCAGGAATAGAAACCCTGACTAAGACAAATAGCAAAATGGTATCGTGTAGTCATAAAAAGTGTATGAGAGGTGGTGGGTTGCTCATATTTCAGAGGGCTCCCTGCAGCCATTTAGTCAGGGAACATCCAGTGCTGTGAAGATCCCACTGAAATCCTAAACCCATAAAGCTCAAGAGCCCAAATAAGTTCAAAGGAACCAGCTACCCAACTACTCTGTGCCTCAGTTTCCCCATCTTCAATAGGAGTTTTCAACAGCGCACACACACACATACAGGAATTCAGCAGTAGCTTTACATGCTCAGAGTAGCTCTGTTGCATGGTGACCGGCATTAATTTTGAACTTCTCATTTTGTGACAAGGGAGTAACTTACCGTTGTCACCCCAGTTTGTGAGGTTACAAAGCACTTGCTCCTCAGCTTGTGGAGCTTCTTCAAACTCAAAGCCCGCTCTACTGTCTCACAAGTTGGTCTTGCCTGGTCTGCTGAGCCCCTGGACCCACAGTAAGGGTCACCTTGTTGACCCCACAAGCCCCATATGTGCTGAAGAGTTTAATAGATATAATCACAATTGGGAGACTGAGGCCAGGAGAGCATTGTGAGTTTAAGACAAGATGACTGCGGAGAGTTCGAAGCTAGCCTAAGCTATGGAATGAAGCCCTATCATAAAAATCCATAGATGGATGGGCAGTGGTGGCGCACGCCTTTAATCCCAGCACTTGGGAGGCAGAGGCAGGCGGATTTCTGAGTTCGAGGCCAGCCTGGTCTACAGAGTGAGTTCCCAGGACAGCCAGGGATACACAGAGAAACCCTGTCTCGAAAGAAAAAAAAAAAAAAAAAAGAATGGATGGGGATGGGGGCTAGAGAGATGGCTCAGCAGTTAAGATGGAATGCTGCCCTCGCAAAAGACCCAAGTTCAGTTCCCAGGACCCACATCAAGCAGATCACAACCAACTGTAAGTCCAGATCCTGGGGATCTGATACTCTCCCAGACTCTGTGGGCATCAGCACGGGAACCCATGTGTGTGAGCGTGCGCGCACATGCGCGCGTGCACACACACACACACACACACACTCATGCAGGCACTCGTGCATACACACATAAATAATAAAACTAAAAGAAAAAGAAACAAGTGCGAGCTGGGGATGTAGCTAAGTTGGCAGTGTTCTGGCCCAGCATACACTAAAGCCTGGGTTCAATCCCCACCATCACATAAATTTAGTGTGGAAGTATGACCATATTTCCAGCACTCAGAAGTCAAAAATCATCCTTGGCTACGTATTGAGTTTGAGATCAACCTGGATGACAGGAGATACTCACCATCTCTAAACAAAAGAAAAGCAACATCCCTGGGCTGGAGAGATGGCTCAGTGGTTAGGAGCACTGACTGCTCTTCCAGAGGTCCTGAGTTCAATTCCCAGCAACCACATGGTGGCTCACAACCATCTGTAATGGGATCCGATGCCCTCTTCTGGTGTGTCTGAAGACAGCTATAGTGTACTCATTTAAATAAAATAAATTTAAAAAAGAAGAGCAACATCCCACCAACTCTAGATAAGACGGCATCTTGTTCAAGCTGAGTAAAAAACACAAAACGGAGCCAACGTCTGTCTGTTGATCTCAGGCTGGTCCTGAACTCAGAGACCAGAGACCTCCAGAGCATTAGGGGTTTAAAGCATGGAGATTTTATTTGGGACTCAACAGTGCTGAGGGTCAGGAGGCAGTTGATCTGGGGAGGAAGCTGGAGCGAGGGAACTCAGAGTAGGCTGGGCCCTGGGGAAGAAGGTTTCACTGGGAGGGAAGGAGGCAGGGAGAGAGAACAACTTTTCGGGGGGTGGGGGGGCTCCAGGAAGTGGCAGCTTCAGTTGTGTTCACCACTCCCAGCCCTTCACAGCCCCATCTCCTGTGGGGTTCTGCAACCCTGAGGTTAGCATTTTGAGGTTCTCTTGTGCTTATATGGCCCATGAGTCTCCTTGCATGCTGTACATGGCTACAGTGGCTGAGTCTGTAAGTTCAAGCCTCACTGCCACTGTCCAGAGGTCCTGCTGCCCATCCCCATGCACAGCTGGCAATGCTGTCACCTGTGTTAAAGGGAGCAATTAATAAAGTAGATCAAATCAGCTCCTGAAATCTAACAGCCACCTGCTAATGAGGGCACATTACTACATTACTAGATGCGGGTCCCTCCTTCTTCCAGGTGGCATACTCCCAGTGATAGACTCACACAGAATAAAGCAATGTCAACTTTGTTGTCTAATTTCTGATCCATTGTCTTCTTTGACCCTAAAATTTTCCATCCATCTGAAGAGGAGATACTTTGCTTCTTGTGTTTGTGAGTCACATGCGTGCGCGCACGCGCGTGTGTGTGTGTGTGTGTGTGTGTGTGTGTGCGTGCATGTGTGAAGTCCTTCTGCCTTCACCCTTCCACATCACCAGCTCACCGATCCCGTTTATCACGTTTACCACAGTTTCAGGACTTTATTGACTGTGTCAGATGCGCTGACAAGTTTACTGTCTTCAGCACAGCGGAAAGTTAAGAATGAGAAAGGAGTCTTTGTGCTTCTTGGGTTTATGACTGACTGTTTCATGGAAAGGTCCAAAGAGGTGAAGGAAAAGAGGAGAGGGAGGCATGTCATCCCAGGTGAGTAGGAAGCACCAGCAGCCCAAGTAAACAGGTCGGTACCTCCTGCCCAGGTGTGCTCAACCCACACGGGCAGGGAGGAACCCATCCATCCACACGGAATAGAGACAAGATCAAGGAAGGTGAGCACAGGTGAGCTGGAAGACAGCCCAATGAGCTAACGCTTAGGTTCGTACAGAACTGACATACGAGGATAGTTGTGGTTACACAAGAATATGCTGGGCCCAACACAGAGAGGCCATTATCCGCTCCCGACAGCCCTGGGAGCTCCCAGGAGTCCTGAAGGCTGAGCCGTTCCGAATGAGCTTTCTGCATCGTTTGGTCCCATTTAAGCCCCATGCTGCCAAATCTATCACAGTCCACCTGCTTGCTTGCCTCTTGCTGTTGTGGCGTGTCTTGTTTTGTGTGAGACAGGGTCTTACCTGGAACACCTGGACAGCCCTAGCCGTCCTAGAATTTGCCAGGGAAGACCAAGCTGACCTCCAACTCAGAGATCTGCTGACCTCTGCCTCCCGAGTGCCGGATTAAAGTGGGCTACCACACCTGGTAAAGCTTGCTTAACCCTATTAGTAGAGACGTGTCTAAGCTTTCCTAGGTTGTATGTATAACTCAGTGGCAGTGAGTTTACCTAGAGCACAAGGTTGGATACCTAGCACTCAAGAGAAAAATTACAATTTTCTTTCTTCTTTTTAAAGATAGGGTCTCATGTACCCATGCCTAGCCTCAAACTCCCTGTGTAGTTCAAGGGTAACCTTGCACATCTGATTTTCTTGTCTCTACTCCCAAGTGCTGATTCTAATTAAGTATGTGTGTGCATTCATGCAATTTCATATAGTGCTGAGATGGAACCCAATGTCTAGGGCATGCTGGGTAAGATCCCTACCAACTGAGCTACATACCCAGCCCCAGCAATGGCTTTCTTTCTGAGAATGTCCTACATCTGCTCTGTCGCCCTCTG
The DNA here is from genome assembly GCA_019843965.1 of Rhynchomys soricoides. NCBI lineage: Eukaryota > Metazoa > Chordata > Mammalia > Rodentia > Muridae > Rhynchomys > Rhynchomys soricoides. Next base: position 81,290 of record JADRCH010000224.1, on the reverse strand, counting down.
TTTTATTCCCTTGAGGACGCTAGACATCCTCCTCTGCCTTCCAAGTATGTGCATAAGAATATGCCACAAACACACGTCCACATGCAACACACACACACACACACACAACTTATCCACGATTCTTCTTTGTGGATATTCTTCAGTAACCCACATTAAAAAAAATCTCCCATCCCAGAAGCTGGTTAGAAATGTCTTCTTTACTATTTATTAATTTAGGTACAAGTAACACAGGACAGTACAGGTAGCTTTGCCTGACCCCACACCCTTTTGGTACAAACCCAGCATAGTTCCAGGCACCAGGACCAGCTCCTCCCTGGTCTCTCCTGCTAGTTGGACCAGCTGCTTGTTGATGAAGCCTGGATCCTGCTCTATCGACTCTGTATCTATCAGTTTTTTTCCTATCAGGAAGTTTGCGTCTCTTCACCCTACCCTTGACTGGTCAAGTCCAGTTTAAATCTGTGGTGTATGTAACCTGGCAAGAAAGAAGTTTCTGTTGGTTTCTTGGTGCAACTGAAACAAATGTCCACAAACTCAGTGCTTAAAAGCAGTCAAACTCTGACTAAAGCAAAGGCTCGGTCTGGAAAGTGTTTGCCTCAAAGGCATAAGAACCTGAGTTTAGACTCCCAGACCCATGTAAATGTGATAGATGCTTAGAATTCCCGAAACAGGGAGCTGGGAATGAGGACAGGTGGTGGGTCCCTGGAAGCTTACTAGTCTAGCTTGTTTGGTGATGTTCTATGCTAGTGGGGGACTCTCAAATAAAAGGTGGAAGACAGCCGGGCAGTGGTGGCTCTCTCCTTTAATCCCAGCACTCGGGAGGCAGAGGCAGGCGGATTTCTGAGTTCCAGGCCAGCCTGGTCTACAGAGTGAGTTCCAGGACAGCCAAGGCTACACAGAGAAACCCTGTCTCAAAAAACCAAAAAAAAAAGGGGGGGTGGGGAGGTGGGGGTGGTGGAAGACTCCTGAGGAATGATATCCTGAGGTCTACATATGCATGCACACACTGACACGGGCATCCACACATATGTGTACCAACACATGTGAGAAGCAGGGACACAGACTCACTGTCTAATAATAGGTCAGGAGGTCAAGTCTAGGTGTTTAGTAGACTAGTGCCTTAGAGGCCTCAAGTAGACAATGCTTTCTTTAGCCTCTGATGGCCACCTGCATCCAGGCTTGTGCCCTCACCCCCAAATCACTCAGATATCTGGCCTCCAACACCCCTACTCCTGTTCCCTCCTTGACCTCCTGCCTCCAATCAAAGTTGCTAAGGTTACAATCCTGACTCTTTTGAGATCAGTAACCTCACTCCAGATCCCAATTCACCCGACTCTTGTCATAGTACACATCAGTGTAGTGTTTTCCCCTCTGGGTTTAACCTGATGCCGCCCTTGGAGTAGAAAATACCTTTACTTGGTAGCCATGGCAACTAGAACAGAAGAAGACAGTGATCCCAGGTTTACAGTGATGGAGTTTCTGACATTCACTAATAGATGGAAGAAGGGAAGTCGAAAGACCCTAACCTGGGATTTAAGCTATCACTGTGCTCCATGCCCTCTCCCTCACTGAAAGTGATCTTGGGACAGTCTAGGCTGTACAGAAAGTGGGGTTAATGGAATAGGTCATTCCATGATGGAGTGGGACTCTACAGTGATGTAACTGGGGAGTCGTCTATGCTCCTGTAAGAAAATGCAGTAAACTTACTCATCTCACCAAGTCGAACTCAGATGAAATCGTACTTTGGTCATGGATGCCTGTCTGGGTGAAAAGATATTTGTTTAAAGCTTCCTGGGAAACATTAACCCAACAGCAGAAACCAACCCCAGTTTCCAGGGGACCCAGATAAGTATTTAGCCTGCCGCAGTGAGGGAAGGCACCACCATTAGATGAAATTATGGGATGCGGGGAGGGGTAGCTAATTTGGTGAAATATTTGCTAGACAAGCAAAAAAAGCCAGACCCATGTACAAAGCTGGGCAATGGGGCTGTGGGCCTGTAATTTTAGCGGAGAGCAGAGAGAGGCAGATCCTGAGGCTCCCTGGCCAACCAGCCCAGTCTACTTGGTGAGCCCCGGGTTCCATTGTTGGGCTCCCCAGGCGATGCGCAACCCCAATGACCATCCAAGACATGGCTTGATGCAATTAGCATGAGGTTTTATTCGGGATACCAATGCACGCTGGGGCTCAACACTGTCCTCACGCAGGAGAGTCGTGTGGAGCCCTGAACAGCAGAAATGTTCAGCTTTTAAGCTCGAAAACCACAAGCGGGGTGGGGGCCTAGGGGTTAGGAACTTTTCATTAGTGGTGGAGTTTAATTGGCTCGGGCCAGCTGTCTTGGGGTGATAGTAGGCTGGTCTTGGAGCCGTTAGAGAGGGCTCTCCTTAGAAATGTCCGCACGTACAGAACATCTGGCAACTCCCCAAGGTCAGGAGTTTAGGTTCTCAAGGAAGGCAGCAGTTTTTTAAAAATTTCCACAGTCTCACAAATTTTACAGTCTCACACCATGAGAGACCTGGTGTCAAAAGTAGATGCACAGCTCCCCAGAAATGATGTCCAAGGTTGACCTCTGACCTCCACATGTATCCTACATACACAGATGCACATGTGCACCTACACATGTGCACCTACACACGTACAAAGGGTAAGTTAAACCAGGGTTCTCTGGAAATTGGATTCAGACTTCAGAGGACAAAATGACAGCTTGGCAGTGACCCGAGGCTCTCGGACACGGAGGAGCTATGGAGGAGCAAAGTGAACCACAGAACACAGCTGCTGGGACTTTCCTGAGCTCTCAATGGCCACTGTGCTACGACAGTCAGCTGACTGGATAAGGCCAGCCTTGGGGACCTGAGAAATGCATGAGGCACCAAGAAGTTTGCTTTCTCTTGCTGTGATAAACACCATAACCAAAAGCAACTTGGAGAGAAAAGAGTTAATCTGGCTTTAAAGGTTCCAGTCCTTCATGAAAGAAAAACAGGGCAGAAGCTCAGAGCAGGAACCTGGAGGCAAGAACAGAGCAGAGGTCTTATTGGCTTGCTGTTTTATTAGACAAGATGGATCAGTGGGTAAGAACACATATGCTGAGTTTAATCCCCAGAAATCACAGGGAGGAGGAAAAGAACAGACTCTCATATGTTGGACTCTTGCACGTTGTTCTGGGATCTCTACACGTGCTGGGTGACACATGCTCACACACACACACATGCTCACACACACACATACACACATACACACACACACAAAGAAGACTGGAACTTTTAATACTAGAAATTTTGAATAAAAAATAGAAATATATTCTCATGAATAAAAAACAAACCCAGGATGTATTAGTGTCAAGTATTTCCAAAGATTGAAAACAAACAAACAAACAAAATAAAACCATAGGCTAGACAGGGCTGGGTAAACCACAGCATGAGAGCCACACTGGGGCAGCCTGTTCTTTACGTATTGTCTGTGGCTTGCTCTGCAGGGCTTCCCTGAGGCAGTCACAAGAGACAGAGAGAGAGCCTCAGAACCCACATGTTTACCAACATGACCTTGC
>JADRCH010000224.1:0-72751 GCA_019843965.1 Rhynchomys soricoides | reverse complement strand
GGATGGATGAGTGATTGTTCAATTCTTTTAGCACTTTCCTAACTCTCAGTCTCTACCCGTTAGAAACTTTTTATATGAATATAATGTTTTTATTACTCAAGTCTCTAGACTCGTTTACTATGATGCATGGAAGACAAACCTGATGGAGCTGCCTGATTCCCCAATCACCTCCCAGTGCCTCCTGGAGCTGAAACAGATGCCTCACTCTTTTCTAGACACCCAGACACACGGGAAATCTTCTGAAGAGACTTCTCAGAGTTTTGCTTTCCTTTTTTATTCTATCATTTTCAGTGTGTCACAACTTTGTCTGCACGCATGCCTGTGTGCCTCTTGTGTGCAATACCCATGGAGGCCAGAAGAGGGCACTGGACTGGATCCCGTGGGCTGGAGTTACAGTCACGAGCACCCCTGTGGGTGTTGGGAATCAGGCTCCCAGAGCAGGCAGTGCTCTTAACCACGGAGCTACCTCTCCAACTCCCTGTTATCTCTGAAACCCCCACCACTGTTTTTGAAACAGGGTCTCATTGTAGCCCTGGATGGCCTGGAACTTGCTATGTAAACCAGGCTGGTCTGGAACTCAGAGATCCACCTACCTCTGGTGGTGGGGGCCTGGAATGTAGTTCAGCTGGTAGAATGACTACCTAGCACGTGTGGAACCCTGGGTTGAATTTCCTGCACCGAGTAAACCAAGCACGCTGGCATAGGCCTGTAATCACAGCACTCAAAAGATAAAGGCAAGAGGTTCAGAAGTTCAAGGTCACCCTCCACCACACAGAGAATTTAAGGCCTGGAGAATCATGAAACCACATCTCAATAATAATATTAACAATAATAATATAAAAGTTGAGCCTAGAGCCAGGTGTGGTTGCACACAGCACTCAGGAAGCAGAGGCAGGTGGATTTCTGAGTTCGAGGCCAGCCTGGTCTACAGAGTGAGTTCCAGGACAGCCAGGGCTATACAGAGAAACCCTGTCTCGAAAAACCAAAAAAAAACAAAAAACAAAAAAAAAACAAATGAGAGTTGGTTTTGCGATTTAGCCCAGACTAGCCTTGAATTTGAGATCCTTCTGCCTCAGTCTCCCAAGTGCTAGGTCTTTTTCACCAGACCTGAACTAAAAAATGTTTTTTAAAAGGCCTTGGGAGCCAGCTGTGTTGGCACATGCCTTTACTTCCAGCACTGAGAAGCAGAGGCAGGAGGATCTCTGTGAATTCAGGGGTAGCCTGGTCTACATAGTAAGTTCCTCAGCAGTTAAGAGCACCCATTGTTCTGGCAGAGGACTCGAGCTTGGTTTGCAGCACCTACATGGTGGCCCCCAAACCATGCAACTCAGATTCCAGGGGATCCAACACCTATCCTGATCCCCAACAGGCACTGCACGCATGTAGTGCACATACGTGCATGCAGACAACCACACGCACATAAAATAAATTCTTTTAAGATATTAAAGTAAAAGGTCTTATCCAAATGTGTGACTCCCATCTCTCTGGGCTCAGACTCCGGACCTTCCACCTTCATGAAGTCTTCTAGGAACGCTGGGAGTGGGAGAGGCTCTTCCTTAGGGAAGAGCATACCAATTGGTTGTCCACGGCCAAACAGTCAGCCCTAAAAACACACATACAAATAACATTATGAGGACTGAACAGGTTCTATTAAAATATATATATATACACATGCACACAATAACAATCAATGAAAAAAGAGGCTGTGAACTGGAGATCAGGGTGTTGGAATTACATTAATCTCAAAATTAAATAACAAACAAAACCCAGCAGAACCTGGTGTGGGGGCACACACTTCCAAGACCATTGCACCCACTACACAGACAAACACACACATATGTTTAAAAAGACTTTTTTAAAATATGTGTCTATGTCAGTGTATGCCATGGTGGGGGTGCTGTGTGTCTGTCGAGACCAAAAGAGGCTGGAGTTCCGAGCAGCTGTGAGCTGCCTGACATGAAGGAATCAAACTCAAGTCTTTGGCAAGAGAAGCGGTCACTTTAAGTACTACGCCACTGGGGCTGGAGAGATGGCTCAGTGGTTAAGAGCACTGACTGCTCTTCCAGAGGTCCTGAGTTCAAATCCCAGCAACCCCATGGTGGCTCACAACCATCTGTAATGGGATCTGATCCCTCTTCTGATGTGTCTGAAGACAGCTACAGTGTACTCACATACAATAAATAAATAAATAAATAACTCTTTAAAAAAACAAGTACTAAGCCACCTCTCCAGCCTCATCAAATAAAGGAAAAGTTAGGGAGGCCAGATGACTTGTGTTGGCACACAAGACTGTCCAGAGGGTTGCTACCAGCCTGAAGAACACAGTGAGACACCAGCTCAAAATAAAGTAAAAGTTACAATAAATGCTAGTGTTGTGTTATTGTCACATAAATCCCTGCCTGCAGTCAGCCCTCCCTGAACTGTCCTCAGCAAAGATAGAGGCAAGGGTAGTGCAGAATCCAGCTGTGGTCCTGAGCCCTATCATCATACAAAGGTAGAGAGGGACAGACCTTATTCTCAAGACAGTAACAAGGTCATTACTCTCTTGTCAAATTAAGGACCAGAGAGAAAATAAGACAGTGATAATGAGTATTTAATTAGTTATTTTTGAGCAACAAGGTTATGTATAGCCCAACCTGACCTTGAACTCCTGACCTTCGGGCCTCCAGTGCTGAGATTTCAGACTGCTCACCTTGCCTGGATTGTGTGGTGCTGGAGTGAACTCCTGGCTTCACTGATGCTGGGCAAGCAACCTACTGAGCACCTATTTTAATTCTCCAGGTGACTGAAGCTGCCTGAGACCAAAAGCTCCTATGGCTTTTCCCTCTCTTGGTCAAAACCATTGTGAAGAACACTTTATCTTCGATTTTCAGTTTTCCCACATAATGACATCCTCCTGAGCTATCCGGGGAAACATAAGGAAATCTACTGCTCAATGTCACACTTCCAAAGAAAACAGCTTCCAACTGGCCCCATCACTCCTCAGTGACCTCTGCAGAGACAAGAAGAGCCACCACCAGATGGCATGAATCTGCTTCCCTTAAGGCGGTGGCTCTGTCCCAAGGATAGTTTGTGCACTCATGACATCCAGTGGTCAGAGGGACACATGAGCAGAAGGAAACAACCATTTCATTTTCAGGCCAGACCCAAGGATGATTGCAGCTGATCTCTTGAGGGCTGAAGGATGGGCAGATGAGGGTGCCCCAAGGAGAGAGGCCTGACCTTGGTGGCTCTATAATCCCCAGATGACCTTGGACTGGCTATCTCATGAGTGAGCAGATGTCTAGAAAAAAATATTTGGAAAAGAAAGAAATGTGCATTCTAGACAATTAGATACCTGTATATAGAGAAAGCAATTTTAAAAATTGTTTGGGGGCTGGAGGGCTGGCTCAGCGGTTAAGAGCACTACCTGCTCTGCCAGAGGTCCTGAGTTCAATTCCCAGCAACCGCATGGTGGCTCACAACCATCTGTAATGGGATCTGATGCCCTCTCCTGGTGTGTCTGAAGACAGCTATGGTGTACTCACATACATTATATATATATATATATATTAAAAAATAAGTAAATAAAATAAATAAAAAATTGTTGGGCTGGGGCTGGGGGAGGGGTTCAGTGGTAGACCACAGGCTGAGCATATCAGAGGCCACGGGCTCTGTTCATCTAGTTCCTGCCCCAGTGTGGTATATTGAAGTGGAATTTGCATAGTGTAACATAACATTAACTTTTTTTATTTTCCTTTTTTTTTGGCTTTTTTTGATGGTACTGGAGGCAGATTGGTGTGTGTGGAGGTCACAGGACAACTTTGTGGTGTCAGGACTTTCGCTCCACCCTTATGTGGGTTAGAATTCAGGTTGTCAGGCTTGAGTGACAATTGCCTTTACCTGAAGAGGTCTCCTGTTGTTTTTGGGACAAGATCCTTCAGTATAACTCAAACTGGCTTTGAACTCACTATGTATCACAGACTGGGCCCAAACTCATAATCCTCCTGCCTCAGGTTCAAGAGAACAGGGATCAGAGCACATGTCACCACACTAGGCTGGCATTAACCCTCTTAGAGTACAGCTCAGAGTCTGAGGGTGCAGCTCAGTTGGTAGAGCTTTGCCTAGCATGCAAGAGTCTTGGGTCAGGGCTGGAGAGATGGCTCAGCGGTTAAGAGCACTGACTGCTCTTCCAGAGGTCCTGAGTTCAATTCCCAGCAACCACATGGTGACTTATGACCTTCTTTAAAGAAGTCTGGTGCCCTCTTCTGGTCTTCAGGAATACATGCAGGAGACTGCTGTATACATAATAAATAAATCTTAAAAGAAAGAAACTCTGGCACTTCCTAAATTTTGTGTGGTGGTACACACCTGTAATCTCGGCAGGAGGGAGACAGATACAAGAAGATCAGAAGTTTGAAGTCATCCTGGGAAATATGGCAAGTCTGGGGCCAGCCTGGGCTAGGAGTCATCTAGTCTCAAATAAACAAAGAGTAGAGTTCAGAGGGGATTGTAGGTGGCATCAAACACTCCCACTATGCTGCAGACAAAGTAGACCTACTGTCTGACTTCAGCTTCTCTTCCTCCCTGACTTTCTCTCTCTCCAGACACTTCTTTTAGCAATAACTCATGACTTGGCATCTACATTGCTTTTGAGAACCCAAATAAGAAAATCACACTGGGTGCTGGAGAGATGCTGAGAGCACTCACTGCTCTTGCTGAGGGACCCGGGTTTTGTTCCCAGCAAACATGTGTGGCTCACAACTATCTGAAACTCCAGTTTCAGGGAATCTGACGCCCTCTTCTGACCTCTCTGGGCACCGAATACATGTGGTGCACACGAGTACACGTAGGTACTCACACATATACAGCAAATAAAAATGGATAAATATTTTTTAGAACATATCATTGGTTGGGCATGAGGTGCATACCTTTAATCCCAGCACTCAGCTGTAATGGTAGATTGCTAATTCGCTCTATATTCCCCCGTAGGTGCGTGTGCCTCCTCTACACCGAGAGAGAGAGAGAGAGAGAGAGAGAGAGAGAGAGAGAGAGAGCGCTATTTTAATATGCCTTAAGCAGCAGAATAGATGGGCACATTCCCCATGGCTAGCACACTCTATATTCCCTCTGATATTCCTGAATTATTACTTTCTAAAATCTATATTCCATTTCTGCTATCCTAGCCCCTGAAGCAGCTTCTCTGACTCTTATGTGGCTGGATGCTTTCTCTCCTGCTCCCTCAAATCTGATGCTTTCCTGTCATGGCTCATGTCGGTTCTGCCTTTCTCTCTCTCCTGTGTTTCTTGCCCGGGAATCCTAAAAGCCCTGCTTGTGTCTTCCTGCCCAGTCACTGGCCACTGGCAACTTTATTTTCCAATCAGAGCCAACTGGAGGCAAGGACCCTCAGCGCAGACATGCGGGTTCCCGTGTGATCGCGGTAGCCAAATTAACACGAAAAGCATTAGAACCAATTCACAACACTCAGCAGAGGCAGGCAGACTTCTGTGAGTTCCAGAGCAGCCAAGGCTACATAATGAGACCCTGTCTCATGGAAGGAGCAAGTTGATAAGGGATGATGTATGTAATGTGATCTGGATCAGGGCACAGCCTGACACCTGCGGTTTGCTGATTCTGTACGTTTTATGCGCATGGAATCACACACCAACAGCCTTGGTGCCCGGCTTCCTCGGCTCAGCATGTTGTTGAGACTCAGCTGCATTCCGTCATGAGTTCATCCTTCACTGCTCAACGACAAGGAAATGTGCTGTGATGTGTATTATACAAACATTGTTGATATCCAGGAGTCACCCCACAAACCACACGGACACCAATCTCAGTTAAACTGGGATGGTTTATCGAACGCACACCCCAAGACTGATTGACCAGCTTTTCAAAGCTTCAAGTTGGACATTTCTCAGGGCAAGCTTATAAAGGCTAAAACCGCAAAAACCACAGTGAGCTCATATGCAGGTGCTACCCTGTGATCAGCCCTGACTCCAGCCATTTTAGACTCAACAGTTCATATTGATGTTTAACTTGATGAAGCTTATGATGGTAGAATTTCTTAAGATTAACAAACCTCATAACATATGTAACAGGGTATGTGGTCAGCTCAGCCCTGCTCTAAGTAAAGTTATTTTTCAGCGTCAATGACTGGCAGGCATATTTCAGCAACAATATGAAATAGCTGGCAGGCATGGAACAAAATGGCTACAGCTGTGCGGGGGTGGGGGTGGGTTGACACATATAAAGTGACAATTTAGTCGAAAGATCTTAATTTGCTTTGTTTTCATTTCTAGAATTGGGTGAGACTTCATTCCACGCTCTAGAATTAAGTGTTCTGATGAGCTGAGCAATGGGGACTGTCTTCATAGACACATGAGGGCTTCAGACAGCAGCAGCAGCAGGGCCCAGTGAGATGGTTCCGTGGGCAAAGGCTCCTGCTAGCAAGCCCAAGGATCTTAGTTCAGTCCTGGCACCCATGTGGTGGTAGGAGAGAAACAATTCTCTAATGTTGTCCTCTGACCCCAGCTTGAGTACCAACACATGTGACCACAGGCATGCACACATGGATGCACAAAGTAAATTAAATACCAAAGAGCAGGGGCTGGAGAGCTGGCTCAGCGGTTAAGAGCACTGACTGCTCTGCTAGAGGTCCTAAGTTCAAATCCCAGCAACCACATGGTGGCTCACAACCATCTGTAATGGGATTTGATGCCCCTTCTGGGATATTGGAAGACAGCTAGAGCAAGTGGGGCCAGTGTGAGCGGGGCTCACAACCATCCACAGCTCCAGTGAGCGAGCAAGGCCTGATCTAAAGAAGAAACAACAACAAACTAAACAGCAGAAATAGATCTAGTGGCCCCAGAGCGCTTCCCTTGTTAGGCAGGGTCAGGGAAACCCGGGAGACCCACTGTGGATGGAGTTACAGCCGGTTTGTTTTAGGTCATTTTTGTGGCAGGATTAAGGCAGAATGAGCTTCATCACTATGCCCAATGAAAGCCGTCCCGGTGGGAAGTTGGACAGTGGTCTCTCATCCGGATTTATTAGACAAAGAGGTTTGGTTTGGTTTTTTTTTCTTGGTAGTCTGACACTGTAATGTGACTCCATGCTGATTTTTTAAAAAAAGATTTTAAAATTTATTTTTATTTTATATCCATTGGTGTTTTGCCTGCATGTGTGTCTGTGTGATGGTGTCAGAAACTCTGGAACTGCAGTTACAGACAGGTGTGAGCTGCCACATAGGTGCTGGGAACGGAAACTGGGTTGTGGCAGAAAATGTGATCACACTGTGAATCCCAAGATTGGGTTATGAACTAGGAAAAACAAAGAAACCATGTTTTTATTTGTGGTGTGGTTTAGCCTTAGCACACACCTTAAATTCAACAGCTTTCTGCTTGAATATTGTAAACAGGATTAAATAAAGCCAACCATAGGTCAAGAGGCAGTGCGAGCAACCTGATGACAGGAAGTGAACGTAGAATTAGTAAGAAAAAAAACAGAGAGAGTAAGAGAGAGTCAGGAGAATGGATAGAAAGACACACAGAAGGAAGTAGAAGGGAGGGACGTTCAGTTTGGAGGAAGTTGTCTGAGATGGAGTAAGGGTCATTCATTCTGGGAGGTAAGCTGAGGAGGAGGTCAGCCGGCTGCTTTCTCTGCCTCTCCGAGCTAATAGGCTTTCACCCTAGCATCTGGCTCCCGAGTCTTCATTGGTAAAATTGAATGAGATTTTTGATTAAAAAAAAAACAAAAAAAACAAAAAAACAGTGGGTCCTGAGTTCAATACCCAGCAACCATGGTGGCTGACAGCCATCTGTAATGGGATCTGATGCCCTCTTCCGGTGTGTCTGAAGACAGCGACAGTGTAGGCATATACATAAAACAACTTTAAAAAGACAACAGTGGATCCTCTGGGAAAGCAGCCCGTGCTCCCAACTGCTCTCGTGTTGATTTTTTACCCTGGTCTGTTGGAGCCTACTGCAAGATTTCAGTCCAAAACAGTGACACCTTGCAATTTTAATTAACAGCATAAGCCAGACATAGAGGTGTGGACCGGTAACCGCGGTTTCAAAGGAAGCCACGGAGGAGAACCACCTGAACCCAGGAGCTGGAGCCCAACCTGGGCGACGCAGCAGGGCTCCACTGGCGGTTGGAGGGAGTAGCCGCTTGCAGCGCATGTTTGTGTTTGGCTGTTGAGTAACTGACACTTTTTGTTATTAAGAACATGCTGTCGTGAAAATTTGTGTAATTATTTATAACTTTACATCTTTTTTTCTGTTACTTTTTTTGGGTGTGTGCACACACGTGGGGGTCGGAAGACCAGGGAGTTTTCTCCTTCCACTGTGTGAGTACCAGGGATCGCCAGCAGATGGCGATACTCAGAAGCCGCCTCACCAACCTGTCTCTCCCTGTTTTCTTTTCTTTGGGGTTCTTGTCCACAAATTGAATCTCTAGGTCCCATAGATATTCTGTGTTTAACTTCCCCCCCCCCCAAACTGTTCGTTTTCTTTTTTAAGGGGCCTCATTATGTAGATCAGGCTGGTCTCAAACTCACAGAGATCCATACCTCTGCTTCCTCTGTGGAGATCAGTGATGACCCATAGAGAAATTTTTAACTTTAATTTAACATCCTCTACCTCCCCGTTTTGGACTTTTCCCCGACTTTCCATTGATATATTGTTTTAAAGCCCTTAATGTTGACAGGAAATGTCGTTTGTTTAGACCAAAATTCAGTCTTCCCTAATGAGTGTTGATTTTGCCTTTTGCTCTGTTTAGGGTTCTTTTACTTTTTTTTTTTTTTAATTTTATTTATTTTATTTATTTAGCTGTTTTCAGAAGAGGGTGCTAGATCCCATTACATATGGTTGTGAGCCATCATGTGGTTGCCAGGAATTGAACTCAGGACCTCTGGAAGAGCAGTCAGTGCTCTTAACCACTGAGCCATCTCTCCAGCCTGTTTTATGTTTTGTTAAGACAGGATCTAATAAAAAGTATATATTTCATATTGCTTTTGATTCAGTCTTACTCAATACATTGTATTGAGCTGGCCTCACACTCACTGTTGTAGAATGCCATCTTCTGTGACTACATGGTGTGACACAGTCAAGGCTCGACCTGCTGGGCACTAGACAGATGGCTCAGTGCTTAAGAGCACCTGATGTTTTTTTGTTGTTTTGTTTTTTAAGATTTATTTATTTATTTCATGTATGTGAGTACACTGTCGCTGTCTTCAGACACACCACAAGAAGGCATCAGATCCCATTGCAGATGGTTGTGAGCCACCATGTGGTTGCTGGGATTTGAACTCAGGACCTCTGGAAGAGCAGCCAGTGCTCCTAACCACTGAGCCATCTCTCCAGCCTGCACCTGCTGTTCTTTCTAAGAACCTAGGTTTGGTTCCCAGAACCCACATGGTGGCTCACAGTCATCTGTAACTCCAGTTCCTGGGGATCCAACACCCACTTCTGGCCTCCATAGGCATCACACACACACACACACACACACACAGTCCAATACACACAAGCAGGCAAAATGCTCATACACATAAGTAAATCTAAAAAAAAAAAAAAAAAGATTGGACCTGTTGACATTTCTTCATTGGAAGAATAGGTGGGGGTCTTAGATCCGCACCTGAGAATCCAACCACTCTGTCCTATCCAGGTCCCCCCTTCCCCCATGCAGCTGTGTGTAACTCTGTCCACTTGACCTGGTCACGTGATCTCAGGAGGCGCTAGAGGGTGAAGTGAAGAGAGACTCCATCTGTGCAGCTTTTGGGACATTTTCCTCGATGCTGGGGTGAGGCCATCCAGTGATTCGGCGGTTTTAGAGGTCATCTTACAGACTCACACTCTGAAAGAAAGTCCTATAGCCTCATGGGTTTACAAAGTTGGACTTCTGAGAAATACTTTGGTTTGTCATTGTCCTAGCTGGGGGAGGAGCAGACATTTGTTTGGCCCTCCTCAGGAAAAGTCCATGTAGCATGTAGCATGTAGCCAAGGATCCCCTTGAAACTCTCAGTTTTCTGTCTGTATCTCCCTGGAATTTCGGGCATGTGCCCCCTATACTTGACTTCTGTGGTGCTAGGGACCAAACGCCAGGCCTCATTGCATGGTAAGCAAACATTCCACCAACTCAACTACACCCCAGCTCTTGCTTTTTTTGTGATTTTGATAGAGAGCCTCACTATGTCGCCCAGGCTGACCTCAATCTCTTTATTTTTCTTATTTGAACAGTTCCTTTCTTGCATGTGTGTCTAACTGGTCAGCTTATGGAAATGACTGCAGAGCCAGGGGAAGATGCAGGAGCCCATTGACAGGATGTTAATTTGCCTGAAGATTCCCATTGACCTTTGCTTAGCCTGAACCGGCAGCTTGGCAAGCAGAGCGGCTTGTCCCAAGTCTTTGGAATGACCTCTGTCATAGCATTATGCTCAAAAATCACCTCTAGCCTAAAATGAAACTGGACGGCCGACGTGAATTAATTAAGCTGAAGAAACCCTCCAAACGAGCACTTTTCTAACGAGGCTATTCAGACCTTCCAGGTCACTAAGTGGACATGTTTTCTTTTCTTTAAAAGGAAAATGTAGCCGGCCGTGGTGGCACACGCCTTTAATCCCAGCACTCGGGAGGCAGAGGCAGGTGGATTTCTGAGTTCGAGGCCAGCCTGGTCTACAGAGTGAATTCTAGGACAGCCAGGGCTACACAGAGAAACCCTGTCTCGAAAAACCAAAAACAAAAACAACAACAACAACAAAAAAAAAAACAAAACAGGAAAATGTCATGAGGGGAAACATTGGGAGCAGTGTATAGTAAAGTATCCCCGATTTGGCACTGACAGAGAACGGGGCCACTTGTCATAAATGAAAGTTCCAGAAAACTTGAACTGACCCCAGGAAGCTCCCATTAGAAATACATTAAACGTTTCAGACAAAGTTCCCCAACACACACACACACACACACACACACACACACACACACACACACACACAGAAAGACAGGGTCTTATTATGGAGCCCAGGCTGTCCTGGAACTCACTCTGTAAACCAGGCTGGCTTTGAACTCATAGTGAGCCTCCTGCCTCTGCCTCTGCCTTTGCTAGAAGTGCTGAGACCACCATGCCCGGTTTCAGAAAAAAAGCTTCCTAAAACAGTGTGTCATGGTTCTCTGCCCTCCCAGTCTCCTCCTCTGTGTGCGTGTGTGTGTGTGTGTGTGTGTGTGTGTGTGTGTGTGTACGTGAATACTCTCACATACCGGAATTTGTAGGCCAGCATCAAGGTTGGGTGTCTTCCTCAATTCCTCGCCACCTTTGTTTTTGGACAGTTTCTCTCTGACTCTTTGACTAGTCTGGCTGGCCAGAAAGCCCCAGGCGCCCTCTTATCTCTGCATCCTCCGCCCTAGGGTTACAGGGTCAAGCTCTCACATACAGGTTTTTTACCTTGGTGCTGGGGCTCTGGTCTCCCGATGGAGCCATCCCCAGCCCTCCAGCCTTCTAAACAGAGAAACACAATAAGAAAGGCTATCTCTTATAGTGAGCTCCCCTGCAGTCCAGAGAACTAGAGGAGGGAGGGGAGCCACACCCTGCAATGCGTCCCAAAACTGCCAGTGAGACTCCCATCCAGTCAGCCCACTTCCCAGAAGCAGCCAGCTGCCTCCACTCAGGAATGCAGAACCCTGGGGTGGTTACAACCCACATTTGAAAGACTAGATGGAAACCTGCTCCTGACAAAAGCAAGTGGCTTTTTAATTAGCACCCTGAGGGCTGAGAAAAGTTTCCCAGTGATGGAGTGGGAAGTGTTCAAGACTGAGGGGCCAGCAAGGAGCAGACTCTAGAAGCCTCTGCTCTAGTGTGAGCAAGAGGAAACACTCAGTAAGCTCCAATATAATTAAATTTAATTTTATCTTTTATTATTTATTTTGTTTTCGTTTTGTTGTATTTATTCATTTATTGACAAGATTTCTCTGTGTAGCCCAGACTAGCCTCAAACTCAGAGATTCACCTGTCTCTGCCTCCCAAATGTTGAGATTAAAGGCATGCACTACCAGGTCTGGCTTAATTTTATTTATTTATTTTTAAAGATTTATTTATTTGTTATTTATATGAGTACACTGTAGCTGTCTTCAGACACACCAGAAGAGGGCATCGGATCCCATTGCAGATGGTTGTGAGCCACCATGTGGTTACTGGGGATTGAACTGTGGATCTCCGGAAGAGCAGTCAGGGCTCTTAACTGTTGAGCCATCTCTGCACCCCTAATTTTATTTTTTTAAAGACAGGGTCTCATGTGTCCCTGGATGGTCTTGAACTCACAGAGATGCACCCAACTCTGTTTCCCCAGTTCTAGCATTAAAGGCTTGGACCACTAAGCCCAGCCAACAGCTTTCATTTTTTAAATGAAAGGTAGCCAAGTGCTGGTGCACATCTATAGTACCAGCGACCCGGGAGGTATGATGGAGCTCAACCCAGGGAAATTCTCTTCTCAGTTAAAAAGCAAGTCAGATATGGTGCAGAGGCAGAGGATTTTGAGTTCAGGGCCAGCCTGGTCTACATAACAGACCTCTCTGGGTTGGTGGGTTGGTTTTCATTTGGGGTTGGAGGTGAGTTGCTATTGTTGATTTCACCTTTCAAAAAAAAGTTTCTTTTAGTTTTATGTATATGGATATTTTGCCTGCATGCATATATATGTGCACCAAGCCATGTGAATGCCTGGTGCCATGGGTCCCCATGTAACAGAAGTTACAGACAGTTGTGAGCCTCCATGTGGGTGTTGGGACTCAAGCCCAGGTCCTCTAAGGAAGCAACCACTACTCTCAAGGACTGAGCCATTTCTCCAGGCCCTGCTTTTGCCTTGTGAGGCAGGGCCTCATGTATCTAGGGCTGGCCTCAGATTCCCTGTGTAGCCAAAGTTCACACCGATTACAAGTGTGCACCATCACGCCTGGTCCAGGTGGTTCTGGGATTGAACCCAAAGCTTCCTGCATGCCAGTCAAGCACTCTCCTAACTGAGCGACACCCCCAAGCCCTAGAATGTTTAAGAAAAAAAAAAGGAAGGAAGGAAAGAAGGCAGGCAGGCAGATAGGGCAAATCAAGCGGGTGCTTCACTCCTGTTATTCCAGCACCTTGGAGGTTGAAGCAGGAGGGTCAGGAATTCAATCCTTGGTTAAATATTATCTTTCTGTATTTAATTGATATTTAAAATGTTCCCAAGAGGGCCTGGGGATGTACATAGCTCATTAGCGGAGTACTTTCCGAGCATGTGTGGGAAGGCCTTGGGTTCCATGTACAGCACAGAAAAATTTTTTTTCTATTTTAATTTTAAGAGGTCTGGAGAGATGGCTTAGCCATGAAGAGCACTCGCTGTTCTTCGGGAAAATTGGAGCTCAATTCTAAGCAGCCGTATGGTGGCTCTCAAGGGTCTGTAACTCCATTTTTAAGGGATCCGATGCCCTCTGCTGGCCACTGCAGGCACCAGGCATGCAAACAAAATAACCACCCACACAAAATAAAATAAAATAAAAATTACTTTAAGTTCCTTTTGTTTTGTTCTGTTTGAAACAGGCTCTCAGTGTGGGAACTGTCAGCGAGATCCTGGCAGGCCTGGAACTCCTATCTTGGAGTACCGCCTGTAACTCAGGGACACACCTCCCTCTGCCTCCTGGCTGCCCCAACTACTGGGATTTAAAGGCCTGAATGACTTCACCCATCAAGATATATTTTATTCTTAGTAATGTGCTTGTATATGGTCTTGTGTAAGCATATGCACAGGTGTATGGGTGTCCTCAGAGGCCAGAAGATGGTACTGGATCTCTAGGAGCTGGAGTCACAGGTGGTTATGAGCCACAAAACATGAGTCCTGGCAACTGAACTTGGGTCTTCTGCAAAAGCAGTATGTACTAACCACTGAGCCATCTCTCAAGCCTCTAAGGGGATTTTCTTTTTAAATGTTTTTTTTTTCTTTTAAATAAACGTATTTTATGTGTATAGGTGTTTTGCCTGCATGGATATCTTTGCACCACCTGCATTTAGTGGCCACAGAGGCCAGAAGAGGGTGTCCCTGGAACTTAGATTTACAGACAGTCAAGATCTGCCAGTGTTCTCAACCACTGAGACACCCCGAAAGAAAGGGTGTTTCAGACCCATCTTACAGATGAACAAAATGAAGCTCAAAGGTATTGACCTTCTCAAGCAAATCAGAAGTGCCAATGCTACATACAGGCAGGTACTGCAAACTCTCCAAGATCTCCGCTTGGAGGTGTCCCTCTTCCACATCCTGAATGCTCACAGGTGTCCTCTCACTGGGAGCTGCCTGGCCCACGGCAGCCCAACTGATACTTACTGATGCCTAGATGTACAGATTCAGTCTCCTGCCTCAGTTTCTCCTTCAGCCCAGCCTTGCCTTCATCACTGGTTTGAGTGTCTTTCCTAAGGGACATTCTGTTCACAGGACCCAGGACAGCAAGACTCCACACAGCCTCCAACTCTCTTGCCTATAAACTCCTCCCTCCACCAGCAGGAAGTGGCTGCAGGGGGAGGAGCATTCTCCCTGAGAGACCTGGGCAGGCGCTTCCCGTGTGTACAGCAGTCTTGTTCCACATGTCTGCCAAATGCTGAGAGACCTCTGCTCTGCTGACCACAAAGCCTTTAGAAGCTCAGAGGTCACTACCTGGGAAGCTCAGTGGTGAGTGAGCTGCCTGCCTTTTGAGAAACACACACAGAGCAATCAGTAAGAATAATGTCGCTGTGACATTTGAGGAGCCCCCTAACTTACAGGTTTTCAGTTGTTTCCTTCATCACAGAGTCTCCCTATCTAGATCAAACCGGCCTCAAAAGCACCATCCTTCTGCCTCAGCCTCACTAATGCTGGAATTACAAATCATCCCCAGGCTCCCTCCCAGTGCCTAGACGTCCTGGATCCACTCAGGTCCCCTGTGGGGCCACTGTCAGCCACTCAAAGCATGAGCTTGCCTTGAGTTTATGTGGAGGCTGACTACAGAGGTACCCCAGTGTGCATTGCCACCTCCCTGGCAGCCTGGGGGGTTAATAGCTGAACACCCACTTACTAAACTTGAACTTTGCTCTACACAGCCCATGGCCTCCTGACCTCTGGTTTCCAGGTCCTTCTGGGCAAATTCTGCACAGCCGTTTCTGCTCAGTCAAAGGAACTTTTGAGACTATGCCCTGGCTAGTGTTTAATGGTCCCTGGGGAGACAAGACAGAAATAGGCTGAAGATGGTGGATAACAGAGGGGAAAGTGGATTTTGCCTATCTCCAGAGTCAGGGTCTTCTCTGCATACCCAGGGAACAAATCCTAACTCATGACAAATTATTTCCAATAAATGAGGGCCCTCCCCAACTCCCCTTGGTAGTCCCCTTGGATTGCAACTCCGGATACTTGGGGACAGAGAAAGCAAGGAAGAAACCCTGATTGGACCTCACCACTGGCTATTCTGATCTTTCCTCAAAGTTCCCAGCTCAAAGCTGCCCCAGGAGGCAAAACCTCCCTCACACGTGTCTCCCACACACACCCATTTTATTTGTTTGTTTGCTTGTTTGGTTGGTTTTTAGAGACCGGGATGTACCTGTGTAACAGAGCCCTGGCTGTCCTGGACTCACTTTGTAGACCAGGCTGGCTTTGAACCCCCAGAGATCCACCTGCTTCTGCTTCCCAAGTCCTGGGATTAAAGGAGTGCACCACCTGGCTTCATTTTTTTTTTTTTTTTGATAAAAGGATTTATTCACCAAATGCATTTTATTTATGTGTATGGTGCCTAGTGCCGGCAGAGATCAGAAGAGGTTATCAGACCGCCATGGCAATGGATCTACAGGAAGCTGTGAGCTGTCATGTATGTACTGAATAGCTCTCTCTCCAGGCCTCACACCCATTTTATTATACCTGATCCTGATTCTGGCCACAGGCAAATCTGTGTAGATGCCAGAAATGACATAGTACAGAGCTAGTTACAGAGCTGGTCACAAAGGCTATGCAGATTCTTTTCTTTCTTTTTTTTTTTAAATTATTTTATGTATATGAGTACACTGTAGCTGTCTTCAGACACACCAGAAGGTGGCATCGGATCCCATTACAGATGGTTGTGATCCACCACGTGGTTGCTGGGAATTGAACTCGGGACCTCTGGAAGAGCAGACAATGCTCTTAACCACTGAGCCAGCTCTCCAGCCCTATGCAGATTCTTGTAAGCCACCATGTGGGTTCTGGGAACTGATCCTAGGCCTCCACAAGAGCAGCCAGTGCCCCTAACCACTGACCTCTCCTTCCAGCCCTGCTTTATTTTACCTTTAGTTATATATAGGTATGTGTGCTGTGTGTGGGCAGGTGCCCACGAAGATCAGAGGCATCAGATCCCTCTGGAACTGGAGTTACAAGCAGTTGTAAGCTGCCCAGTGAGGATGCTGAGACCTAAAGTTGGATTCTCTGTAAGAGCCGTGAGCACTACTAACCACTGAGTCATTTCTCCAGCCCTGAAAACTTTTTGTTTTTTAATGTGGTTGCTCTATGCAATTGCAGTGGACGATTACATATCAACCACTTCTACAGACTTTCTTCAGTGCCAGGAGTCAAATCCATGGTAGATAAAAGCTCTACCACTAAGCTCACCTCACTCTCATGAACAGATTGTGTTGAGATATTCTGTTATTTTGTCTTTTTTTTTTTCCCCCGGAGCTGAGGACCGAACCCAGGGCCGAGCGCTTGCCTAGCAAGCGCTCTACCACTGAGCTAAATCCCCAACCCCGTGTTGAGATATTCTGGAGCTGGTTTAGAATGGTTTCTATTATCTTCGAATAAAAAAATAAATTTAGACTAACTTGTCTGCTCTATCTATCTGGGGTCTGTGAACTTTTTATGCAGACAAGTGTCTTCCAATTTTGGGCAAGTTACACCTTGTAACTCACAGACTCTCAGCCTTGATCCAGGTGACCACAAGGAGCCTGGGGAGTCTACATGTGCACACATGGAGGTCAGGGGTCAGGGGTCAGGGGTTGAATCCAGGTGTCTTCCTCTACAGCTCTCTGCCTTCATTTTCTTTTTAAAAATTTTATTCAATGTGTTACTATTATTTGTGTGTGTGTGAGAGAGAGGCTGGGCAGTGGTGGTGCACGCCTTTAATCCCAGCACTTGGGAGGCAGAGGCAGGTGGATTTCTGAGTTCGAGGCTAGCCTGGTCTACCGAGTGAGGTCCACGACAGCCAGGGCTATACAGAGAAACCCTGTCTCAAAAAACCAAAAGAGAGAGAGAGAGGAGTTAGTGTGTACATGTAGAAGTCAGAGGAAAAGTTTGTGGGGTCAATTCTCTTTTTCCACCTTTACTTGGGCTTCAGGAGTCTAACTCAGATCATCAGCCAGACCAGAATCACCTGCCCCCGTAAGCCACTAGTGCTGGGGTTACAGGAACACACCACAATGTCCCCCTTTTCCCTTTAACAAGGTCCTATGTATGCCCGGTTGGCATCAAACTCACAATGCTGCCAAGAATTACCTTGAACTTCTGATTCTCCTGCCTCCATCTCCAGAGGGGGGGACATAAACCACCGTATCAGTTTATGGAACACTAGTGCTTCAAACAGACTGGGCAAGCACTCTACCTACCACGATGCAGCCCAGCCCCAGTACTTGCTCTTCACCCTTTCTGACAATACAGTTTTTTCTAAAGTACTGTCACACCTCATTAGTTTTTTGATTTGCGTTTCCCTTTCCATGTTAGTGAAGCTGAACCTTTTTTTTTTTTAAATAATCTTCTTTTTTGTTTGTTTTGTTTTTTGAGACAGGGTTTCTCAGTGTAGCCCTGGCTGTCCTGGAACTCACTCTGTAGACCAGGCTGGCCTCGAACTCAGAAATCCACCTGTCTCTGCCTCCCGAGGGCTGGGATTAAAGGCGCCCGGCTCATGCTGAACCTTTTTCATCCACTCTGATTAGTAAGCTCCCCATTACTATAACAAACTCCTGAGATGACCAAATTATAAAGAGAGACCGTTTTCTTCTGACTCAGAGCTTTAGAGGCTTCAACCCATGATTTGTTGGCTCTTAGAACCAATCAGGTGTTTGGAGCCTGAGGTAAGACAGCATATGCATGGCCAGGGGTGTACACCAGAGTAAAGCCATGCCCCTTGTGGGTCAGACATAAAATAGAAGAGGAAAGGAGGGGTGGGTCCCAGTATGCCCTTCGAGATCATGCCTCCAGTGACGGGAAGACCTCCCACTGTTCAAAGCTCTGTAACCAGGCCAGGGAGATGTTCAGCAGGTGCTTGCCTCCAAGACTGATGACCTGATTTCAACTTCCCAAAAGTTGTCTTCTGACTCTCGCATGCACACCATGGTACATGTCCATGCATGTACACACGTACACACAAGAAATAAATGTGAATATATTTTTTAAAATTTTTGAGAAAGGCTGGGCAGTAGTGGCACACACCTTTAATCCCAGCACTCAGGAGGCAGAGGCGGGTGGATCTCTGTGAGTTTGAGACCAGCCTGGTCTACAAAGTGAGTCCAGGACAGCCATGACTACACAGAGAAACACTGTGAAAAACAATAAACAACAGCTTCTTCTTCTTCTTCTTCTTTTTTTTATTTAAAAAGAGTCTCATTATGTACTTCTGGCTGGTCTGGATTCATTATATTGTTATATAGACCAGGATGACCTTGAACTCAAAGTGATTCGCCTAAATACTGGGATTAAAGATGTATACTAGCATAATTGTATGTGCGTATGGTACTTCATGGGTTTTGTCTCTTCTTTTAACTTTTTACCTTTGTTTATGTTTAGTTGTTCGTGTCTGCTTGTCTGTGTGTGGTACCACTTGAACCAAACTGCCTTCTTGCCTCCCACTCTGTGGACTGTGGAAGTCTAAGGGACCTCTGCATGTCTGCATGTGTGTCCGTGTACTATGCCTGGTGCCCATGGAAGCCAGAAAGGGGTCTTGGATTCTAACTAGAACATAATGAAATTACAGACAGTTGTAAACTGCCCTGTGGTTGCTGGGAATGGACCCTGGGTCTTCTGGAAGAGCTACACCATCTCTCCGGCCTCCATTTTCTTGATTAATAGTTTATGTGTGAGGGCCCATCCCACTATGGGTGGTATTGTTCCTGGGCAGGTGCTCCTGCGGTGTATTACAATGCAAACCGAGCAAGCCAGAAAGAGGAAGCTAATGATTTATATTCCCTCATGGCTTCTGCATCAGTTCCTGCCTCCAGGTTCCTGGCCTGACTTCCCTCAGTGATGGAGTTTGACCTAAGAGTTGTAAGCAGAACCAAACTTTCTCCTCCCTATCTTGCTTTTGGTCATGATGTCTTATCTCAGCAAGAAGATCCAAGACTAATTCCATCTTCTGCGTATGGACATCCAAGTATATCAGTATCATCCATCGAACAGACTGTCCTTTTTTTTTTTTTTTTTAATTCCATGTTTTGCTTTGCCAAAACTCATTCTGTGGGGTGGGGTTACTTCTTCATAGAGTGCTTGCCTCCTGGGTTTGTTCTTCAGCACTGTGTAAACTGGTAGCACATGCTTTAATGCCCAGGAGAAGCAGGAGGTCATCCTCAATTACACAGTGAGTTCCAAGCCAGCCTGGGCTACATGAGACCCTGTACAAGAAGAAGAAAGAAGAAGAGGAGGAGGAGGAGGAGGAGGAGGAGGAGGAGGAGGAGGAGGAGATCCTAGTTCAGTTCCCAGCACTACATTAGATGAGCCACAAATGCTTAGAACTCTAGGTCCAAGGTATTCAGTGCCCTCTTCTGGCATATATACCAGAAGAGGCACCTGCACTCAGGCATATATACCCACACAGAGACACACTTGGATACATAATTAAACATTTAAAACCATTTTTCAGATGAGTCACACACCTTTGATCCCAATACCAGGAAGAGAGAGGCAGGCAGATTCCTGTGAATTCAAGGCAAGCCTGGTCCATGTAGAGTTCCAGACCATCAAGGGCTACATAGTGAGACCCTATCTAAAATATAAAAAAACTATAGTAATGCTTTCAAGCTATATGGCTGGAGAGGTGACTCAAGGGGCAAAGTGTCTTCCTGGCAAGCATGAGGACCTGAGTTTGGATCTGCAGCACCCATGTAAAGAGCCCATTGACTCCTGTAATCCCAGCACTAGGTAGCCAGAGATAGATGGATCCCTGAAACTCTTTGGTAGCTCTCCTAGCCCAGTCAACAAGCTTCACGTTCAGTGAGAGACCCTGTCTCAAAACATAATGGTGGAGGGTAATTAAGAAAAGGAACCCAGGGCTGGAGAGATGGCTCAGCCGTTAGAGGCTAGGCTCACAACCAAAAATATAAGAAAAGGAACCCAGAAGCTGGTTGTGGTGGCACACCCATTTAATTCCAGCACTCAGGGTGCAGAGGCAGGCACAGAAAGAGGTTCCAGCACAGCCAGGGCTCACAGAGAAACCCTGTCTCAAACAAACAAACAAAAAGCCTTGTGATCACCCACATGCAGACACACACACAACCACAGGGACAAAAATACAAAACCTAAGTATGGTAGAAAGAAAACAGAGGAAAGGTGCTTGGCATCAATCTCTGACCCCCATGCATGAACACACAGGCACATGTACCTACACACTCATGCACACACACTCACACACACACACACACACACACACACACGGGACCCTAAGTTGGCTGAAGGTGTCAGAGACTTTTTTCCTTTTTTAGGTAGCTAGCTCTCAAATGTCTGCCGTAGGTTCTGACTGATGGCTTTGTTCTATATTCACAGGAAGTAAGGCTGCCTGCTAAGGGAACACGTCTCTGTCTTCCTCTGAGATGCTGAGCTAAGCTTCTGACTGTGTGTGTTTCTGAGGATCAGAGTCAAGAGTGCTCTACTAAGAAGAGGACCGTGCACCTTTGGTGTTGGTGTGCCCTGGCCGTCTCACAGTGCCCTGGCACCCTGCCAGCACCTTTCCTCAACACACAAGTGAGCAAGCCCTTGCCTGACTCTGTCCAGGACAGATCTTCCCAAGAAAGGGTTAGTACCGAACAATCACCTCAGACAGCTCTCAAGTCTCTGGTTTTCAGCACCTTCCCTGTGAAGCTGGGAGGAACCAGGCAAAGCGGAAAGGGTCCCTTCAGCAAGAGCCAGGGTTCTGCAGTTTCAGTAGTAGGACTTTTGAGCTCACGAGAACAGCTATGATAACCTTAGAAGAACAGGACCATCTTCTAGCACCTGCAGAAAAAGCCACTCTTCCTGTGACACAAATGAGCAAAAATGAAATGATACAGAGCGAGCTGGGCTGGGTGATGCACACCTTTGATCCCAGCTCCTTAGGAGGCAGAGGCAGGTATCTCTTTGAGTTCGAGGCCAGCCTGGTTTAGAGAACAAGTTCCAGGACAGATAGGGCTACACAGAGAAACCCTGTCTTGAAAAAAAAAAAGGGGAGGGGGTGGGAAAGAGAGAGAGGCTGGGGCAAGGAAAAGTCAGAAGCAGAAACTAGGCAGACAGTCCCACGGATGTGCATTTCTGGTGTTCCCTGACTTCTGCTAGTTTAACTATGGCATCATGCCCAGATTAGCAAACTGTGCTTTGGGCACAGATACCAGAGATCGGTCCTGTAGCAACAACATATACTCAGTGTCTTTGTTGTAGCCCTGCATATCAGTGAGCAAATTTGGGAACAACCTAAATGCCCATCAGTTGGACAGTAAAGAAATTGTATCTAATGTTCAGACTATAATGCTGAGCCCAGCCCTGGAGATGAACACAAAAATTCAGTCATAATGACAGGAAACGGGAAGATTGACACGGATTCTAGGTCAGTCTGGGTTATATAGCGGGACTTTGTCTCAAAAGGCAAAAAACAAAAACACCTGGGTGTGGTGGGACATACCTTTAATCCCAGCACTCAGAAGACAGAGACAGGCAGATCTCAGTGAGTTAAAGACTAGCCAGGTATAATAGCAAGTTTGAGGCCATCCAGACTAACCTCAAAATTACTATATAACTGAAACTAGCCTTGAACTCCTGATCCTCCTGTCTCCATTCCCAACAGCTGGTATTATGTATAGGTGTGTGCCACCATGCCCAATAATATTTAATTTTAAAAAGTAAAATAAAAAGGGGGGGTTGGCCCAGTAGTTAAGAGCACTGACCGCTCTTCCAGAGGTTCAATCCCCAGCAACCACATGGTGGCTCACAACCATCTGTAATAAGATCCGATGGCCTCTTCTGGTGTGTCTGAAGACAACTACAGTATACTCATAGATAAAATAAATAATAAACCTTTTTTAAAAATGAAACTTCTTTGCCACAGTTAGGCACAGTATACCAATGAATGAAAATAAATTCAACTCAGTACAGGAGGTCTATAGAGTTTGGGGTCATTCCGCATGACAAGCATCTTAGCATGCATGAGGTCCTGGTCTGGAGCCCAGCACCACACACCACACAAAGAAGCCTTGAAGTGATTTATAAAGGCTGCCTAGAAAGTGGCCTCTGTGGACCTGACAGCAATGGGAAGAGCTTCCTCCGCCTAACACCCAGGCCCCATTAGGAGAACCTTGGCACTGACTGCGTGACCATCTTCTGCCAGGAGTCTATGAATAAGCAGCCAGTCCCGGGAGAGAGTCCAAACAGGGCAGACCTTGAATTGGAAGGAAACAGAAGCATCTTTGTCTCTGTGGAACTCCTGGGTTCAAAATTTTGGCTGTACTAATGAGAACAAGAGCCAGGAGCCTAGGATGTTAATTCTCAGCCTGCCCTCCTCCCCACAGAGAGTTTATGAGTTTTCTTACTTAGGGTTTCTATTGCTGCTGACTGGCTTTCCCATGACTTGTTCCTTCAGCCTGCTTTCTTATAGAACCAAGGACCATCGGCCCAAGGATGGCTCCACCCACTATGGGCTGGACCTCCCCCCCCATATGAAAATGCTGTACAGCTGAATTTTTTTTTTTTTTTTTGGTTTTTCAAGACAGGGTTTCTCTGTGTAGCCCTGGCTGTCCTGGAACTCACTCTGTAGACCAGGCTGGCCTCGAACTCAGAAATCCTCCTGCTTCTGCCTCCCAAGTGCTGGGATTAAAGGCTTGCACCACCACTGCCCGGCTGTACAGCTGAATCTTAGGGAGGCATTTCCTCAAGTGAGGCCCCTTGCTCTCTGATGACTCTAGCTTGTATCAAGTTGACACACAGTGCCAGCCAATACACAAGTGATCATGAAACCATTATAAAAACATCTCAGCTAGGAGGTGCTGCCACACATCTTCAATCCCGGCAGAGGCAGAGGCAGAGGCAGGGGCAGGGGCAGGGGCAGGGGCAGAGGGGCAGAGGCAGAGGCAGAGGCAGGGGCAGGGGCAGAGGGGCAGAGGCAGGGGCAGGGGCAGGGGCAGGGGCAGAGGCAGAGGCAGAGGCAGAGGGGCAGGGGCAGGGGTAGGGGCAGGGGCAGGGGCAGGGGCAGGGGCAGGGGCAGAGGGGCAGGGGCAGGGGCAGGGGCAGAGGGGCAGAGGCAGAGGCAGAGGCAGAGGCAGAGGGGCAGAGGGGCAGAGGGGCAGGGGCAGGGGCAGAGGGGCAGAGGCAGAGGCAGAGGGGCAGAGGCAGGGGCAGGGGCAGAGGCAGAGGGGCAGAGGCAGAGGGGCAGAGGCAGAGGCAGGCGGATCTTTATGAGGTCAGTCTGATCTACAAAGCAAGTTCCAGGACAGCCAAGGCTACATAATAAGTCCTTGCCTAAAATAATAAAAATAGGAGCTGGAGAGATGGCTCAGAGGTCAGAGAATTATTAGGTGCTCTTCCAGAGGATGAGGGCTCAGTTTCAGTATTCATGGGCAGTTCCAGAATAGGAGATCAGTGTCCTCTTTCGGACTCTGTGGCAGCTAGTGTGCAAGTGGTACACATACATACATGCAGGCAAACACACCCAGGCACATGAACTTTTTGAAAGAAAATAACCTAAATTTCAATTTGTTTTATATATATGCAAACAAGAATATAGATACACTACCAAGCTTGCAAAAAGCAACGGTTGTTTCAGAGGCCAAATTCCCAGACTGTCCATGAAGAGCCCCAGTCCCATCTCCCAGAGGCAAGACTGGCATTCAGAAAGAGCTTGCTCTATTTTCCTCTTCCACTGCTCTGAGCCTCCCTGGGAATCTCTCTCTCTCTATTCATCATTCTCACCTAGGGAGCTATACATGATTACACTCCTCATCTTGGGAGCCAGGGCGACTACATTCGGTCCTTCTTCCACGTAGCAATCCTACCTCATTTTTTTTGAGGCAGAGTCTCTCACTAGGACCTAGAGATCACTGAGCTGTCTAGGCTGGCCAGCAAGCCCCAGGGATTTTCCTACCTGAGCACTCCCTGGCACAATATGCCACCACACCTTTTTAAAAACTTGCATTTGTGTGTGTGTCTGCTTGTCTGTCTGTCCACCTTCATGTGGACAACTGGCAGGAGTCAGTGATGTGTTTATAAAAAGATAAAGAGGCCGGGCAGCGGTAGTGCACGCCTTTAATCCCAGCACTTGGGAGGCAGAGGCAGGAGGATTTCTAAGTTCGAGGCCAGCCTGGTCTACAGAGTGAGTTCCAGGACAGCCAGGGCTACACAGAGAAACCTTGTCTCGAAAAACAAACAAACAAACAAACAAAAAACAAAACAAAAGATAAAGAGATAAGAGATATGTTCTGTGTGGAGGTGTGGGGGAAGGGGTGCCTCAGCAGGCCCACGCCAAGGTATCCCTTCCCCATGAGGGCATGGGGAGGGGAGCTAAGAGGGTAGTAGAGGCAGAGAAAGGCAGAGAGAGGGAGAGAGGGAGAGAATGGAGAAGTAGAGGCCGGCCATGACCACTTGGGGGGGGGGAGGAAATGGGGAGAGAGGGGGAGCAAGGGATCAAGAGGCAAGGCAAGAGAGGAGGCAAGAGGTAAAAAGAGAAAACGAGAGAGAGAGAGAGAGAGAGAGAGAGAGAGAGAGAGAGAGAGAGAGGGGGGGGGGGACAAGTGGTCCCTTTTATAGTGGGTCAGGCACGCCTGGCTGTTGCCAGGTAACTGTGGGGTGGAGCTTAGACAGAAAGCTAACAGTCAGTTCCCTCTTACTACAGGGATTGAATTCAGGTTATTTGCCATGGCAGCCAAGTGCAGTTCCCCACTGAGCCATCCTGCCCGGACCCCCCTAGCACTTCTCATGTAGGCCCTGGAGATCAAACAAGTGCTACCAGCCAGCACTTTCTTGACTGACCTATCTCCTTGGCGCCCTGTATTTTTTTGTGTTTGGACTTCAATAACGGAAGCAAGCAAGACCTCTGAGAAGCAAAATGTCTTTCTCTAGTTGCCCTCCGACCTACAACCCAGCTGCCTTCATTCTAGGCTCCGCCCCACAGTTACCTGGCAACAGCTCTTTGCCCCCTTCTCTCTCTCTCTCTCTCTCTCCCTCCCCCCTTCCCCCCCCCTTCCTCTCTCCCTCTCCTCCCTCAACTCCCCTTCCCATGCCCTAAAATAAACTCCATTCTAGCCGGGCAGTGGTGGCGCACGCCTTTAATCCCAGCACTTGGGAGGCAGAGGCAGGTGGATCTCTGAGTTCGAGGCCAGCCTGGTCTACAGAGTGAGATAAATAAATAAATGAACTCTATTCTGTACTATATCCATCATATGGCTGGTCCCTCAGGGGGACGGGATGCCTCAGCATGGGCCAGCAGAGGCACCCCCTTCCACCTCACCATACCTCACTCTACCAAACATATCCTGATTTTTCCTTCTTTTTTTATAAAACACAACACCTGGTCTGGCTCCCCTGCCTCTTAACTTGGCACACCTCTTTCTACACCTGATTATTATTATTATTTTTTTGACAGAATTTTGCTATATAGCCCCTGGCTGGCTCTCCCTCCTAAGTAGCATGAAATTGCACATAACCATGCTGGCCTTGCTTTGTTTTTGAGACTGGATCTCATGTAGCCCAAGCTGGTCTCAAACTTACTATGCAGACAAGAACGACCTTGAGCTCTTTTTTGTTAAAAAAAAAATATGATTTTTGATTTTTTTAAATGTTAATTTATGCATGAGTGTTTTGACTGCTTGTATATACACACACCACAAGCATGCCTGGGGCCCACAGAGGTCAGAAGTGAGTGTTGGGAGCCCTGTAACTAGGGTTCTAGATGGTTGTATAAGCTACCAGACCTTAGTAAACCCCCAAGACCTTAGCATAATAGACACCACGACAGAAGTAACATTCAGGCCTTGCAACCAACATCCAAGTGCCCCCCACCCCCACCCCCAATTCCCCCTACACACACAGAGAGAGAGAGAGAGAGAGAGAGAGAGGCAGCAGCACCTGCCTGCAGCAGAACAAAGACCTAATCCATCAAAGTGCAGAGTTCAGGGAAAGTCCCTGAATATGCTAACCTTGCTTTTTTCTGTCTGTAGTTTTGCTTCTGGCTAACTGTTCTTGCTGAGGTTAAGGATATGATTTTGTGCTTAAAAGCCCATCCTGAGAAAGGTTCAGGACTCCACTCAGGTCCCAAACATCCAATGTAATCCTCATCTGGCTAATAAAGAATTTCCATTTGCTTAAACCCACGTCCCAGGGACCTTCTCACAATGGTCATGAACCACCATGTGAGGTGTTAGGAACCAAACCCTGGTTTTGTACAGTAGTAAGTGTTCTTAACTGCTGAGCCATCTGTCTACCAGATCCCAGCTGTCTCTGCCTCCCGAGTGCTAGGATCACAGGTGCTATGCTCAGTTTTAAGAAGAATTATTTCAATGACATTTTAAATCCCTCTTTTCTCCTGTGAAGACATGGTGCTTCTCACTGAGTCAAATCTAGGGCTTTGTTCCAACAGAGCACAGAGGAGATTCCTCTGCTTGTTACAGACCCTCCCTGGAGGAATTCCAGAAACGCAATAGAATCCGGGGGTATTGATGCCTCCTGAGAACTAAAATGTCACCACAGCTCTGGGCATGTGACACAGCTCAGAGGAACTGCCACCTTCTTCTTCCTACATTGATTAGCCAGTTGTCCTAGGCTTCCTCCCACGGCCTAGAGGAATCTGTTTCCTCAGGATTTTCCAGTCCTGTGGCTTCTGCTTACAAACTGCTGTGTCTTTTCATGTCCACTTTATTCCTACCATTAGAGCATCCCCTTGGTATTTAAGGATCTCAAATTTCCCAAAGGAGCAGAACCCCTAGGCAGGCTAGTCCCTCACGGTTGTTAAAAGCTCCCACTGGGCAGGGCTCTCAGGCCAGATCCTCTCATAGCCTGCCCTTGGTGCTGACCCTTAGTCCAACCAACTGTGTTCAGGTCAGCTTCAGCCTGAGAAATCCTGCCATCAGGCATGGCAGGCACTCAGAAGGCCCTCAAAGGGAAAGCCATTTATCCACTGGCACCTTGTTTGACCTGTGTAGTGCAAATTCCTAGTCAGCCATTCACTGGCGCCGCTTCCCTGCTGAGCTCAAATGACCTGTGAATCTTCAGCAGCTTGCCTTTCCTATTTTTATCTGCATTTGAGATTGAGATCAGCCTCTTAGGATACCCATTCCACCAGTTACAAATCTCCCAGGCTGCTCTTCTGTTCACTGTGCAGCTCTGTTAGGCCACTAGAATCTCTCTGGCATCTGACAAATGCTGCATTGAAACCCTTCTGCGCTTTGCTTATCACCAGGAAACAAAACAGATAATAAACATCAGGACTCCTCAGGGACCCTGACTACAGAGGGGATTGTAACTGGGCTTGTGAGAAATCCGGGAAGTTGTTATTCCCCTCCTTAAGGAGTGTCAGATAAGGTGTGGTGGGGTTGGGGACATTTGGTAACTGGAACTCAATTTGCGATACAATGTAACTGGGCTTTCTGCTTGGCAGGCTTTTTCCTTCTTAGCTACAAACTCCTCGTTCTGGAGAGAAAACACAGGAGTAGGTGGCCGCCACAAACCCTGAGGTTGTAGCTCTCAATTCTGGGCCCTGTGGTCTTGAGCTAAGAATACAAATTAAGGGACTAAATTTCATGCCTGAGTGTATCATCCAAATCCAGGGAGCAGACTAGCTTCGTCTGGGAGAGTTCATGCTGAAAGGTCAGGGGTGGGGATAGGGAGCCAGGTTACCTGAATTGGCCCCTTCTCTTCCCAGTATTTGCACTTGTATAAGCATCTACAACCTACTGGTTAGTCATGAGTAGCTCCGTGGTGCTAGGTTCAATCCCCAGCATAAACAGAAATTAGAGATGATGTGGGGGCAGCCTTGGATTTGGTGATAGGTTAGGGTAATAAAACTTCCTCGGGCAATGTTATCTAGCTATGACAGGCAGAGGGAGCATCTCCCCATTCTCTCCAGTTCATCCGAATCCTTGGAGGAAACCCTCCCCTCAGTGGGTCACAAAGGGCAATGAGTGGCCATCTTTGGACTGCTGAGAAATCAGCCAAGATCCGACGAAGGTGGGAAGAAAACTGTTAAGGTAATCTGCTGAAGCTGCTGTAACTGTGAGGCGCCAGCACCTTCTGGGCTGTCGTCCCAGCCTGCTGAGAGGAGCCACCTGGAGCTGGTGCTGCTAAAGCCCTGGTCTGCAGGTTTGGGAGTATCACACACATTTCCAAGAAAAGGCATCCTGTGAAGCCGAAGCCCTGAGAGAGGGGGACAGAGCTCTTCCAGTACCTGGATAGACCTGCCTTCCTCTGTAGTCCGCTGAGACAGACTGGCTGAAGACAGCCTCTTGTTCCAGTCTCTCCTCAGCTGCCCCTCCCACTTCCCTGCTCCTGTGAGTGGATCAGCATTCTGGGGGACACCTTTTGTCTTCCCTAGCTGAGGGGAAAGTGTCATAGAGGAAAGGGAACCTCGTGAAGCTCTAAGAATGAAAACCAAGTGCAGATTGACTTCATCAGCCTGGATCAGACTTCTGGGAGTCTAAAGACAGGCAGTTCATTCCTGGTGTATTTAAGCCCAGTACAATTTGAGAAAAAGTTTTCTGGTGTAATACAATCTCAGGTGCATAAAGATGCATAATTACACTGATACTCAGCCCAGGGTATATCCAGGGTATTTGCTATTTCCTCCAAGAAGATGTGTTGTTGTTGTTGTTGTTCTTCTTCTTCTTCTTCTTGTCCTCCTCCTCCTCTTCCTCTTCCTCCTCCTCCTCCTTCTTCTTGAGCTGAGGATCGAACCCAGGGCCTTGCACTTGTTAGACAAGCACTCTTCCACTGAGCTAAACCCCCCCTCCCTTTTTTTTTTTTTAAGAAGATGGGTTTTTTTTTTAATTTATTCATTTATTCATTATTTTATGTATATGAGTACACCAGTGCTCTCTTCAGAGACACCAGAAGAGGGCATCAGATCCTGTTACCGATGGTTGTGAGCCACCATGTGGTGGCTGGGAATTGAACTCAGGATCTTTGGAAGAGCAGCCGGTGCTCTTAACCACTGAGCCATCTTTCCAGCCCCCAGATGGGTTTTTGAGATACCCTACATGTACTATCTTAAGGGCCTAAGGTTTGGTCCTGGCCTTGATCATTCAGATAGCATAGAGGTCATTCGTGCTATTGGCCACCTCTGGTCCTGGTTGAGGGATTTTGGGGAAGCCCCGGCTATAAGGGTCATTTAGATTACTAGCCACCTCAGACTCTGGTTGGAGGAGCTCGATGTGACCTGGCCTAACAGATAACACAGATCTCCAGGCTGTTAGCCACTTCCAAGTCTCAGCTTTCTGGATGGAAGAACGGGTTTTTCCATCTTTCCCACTGGAAAGACAATCCCGTGTGATTAACGTTCCTGGTTTCTCTGGAGACCTGTGGGCGTGAGGACCTTCATCCTATGCTCCCCAAAACCCAGTTTCTTATCTCAGGCTTTCTAGCATTAATCCCTTCTCCTATTCCTTTTACTCAAGGTCCCTGATGAATGCCTAAGTTGACATTTTCAACAGCGTTCGGTGTTTTTAGGTCTGTCTCCCCAAATGCATTTCTTGCCCCATCCCTTCTTCCTATAGCTTAAGTCAGCTTTGAAGAGATGTGTGCGAAGCTAGACATGTCTGCTTTTGCTTGCAATCCCCAAACCCAGGAAGGTAAGACAGGAGAGCTGAGTCCCAGGCCACCCTGGGCTACATAGGGTCTTGACTTTACCACTACCACCCACCCCTACACACAGACCCCAGTGACACTGTCGCATGAATGGGTGCTCTCAAAACTGTCCTAAAGTCAGAATGTTGGCTGCAATTCCTAGAGACCAATGTGTTTGTCCTTCCTGATGGAGAACCAGGAGGGGAGTTAGTAATGGAAGGGGATTTGATTTCTAGAAAAAGTAGAGCTGGATTTTATCTTTCCATTTCTAACCATTTATTTGTGTGTATGATACATGCGTGTACGCACATTTATGTGTGCGGGCACACGTGCAGGGGGGTTACATGCACATACTTACACGCATGTGGGAACCCAAGGTTGACGAAGGTTGACGCAGGATTCAGTTCTCTCCTTCGACCATGTGAAACTTGGGGGCTCAAATTCAGCTGTCAGACTTTGAAGCAGGTGCCCTTAACCACTGGGCCACCTCACCAGCCCTATTTTATTTTTGCAAACTCAATCAGAACCCGAATCTTGCAGATGTGTACAAAAAGCTAAGGATACCTCACAGAACAAATTTGAACAGGAGTATTCTGCAGGGCCCAGCAAATTGCTCTATAGCCAAGGATGGCTTTGAACTCCTGATCCTCCTGATTCTGATCCCCATCTGCACCACCATCCCTGTGGCTTTTGCATATGCTACCGACTGAGCTACATGGCCAGCCCTAGGTCCCATTTCCACGAAGAGGTATGTCACAGTCTCAGTTGACTAGCCATTTCATCCAGGTGGGTCACCGGACATGTATTTGTCTTCTTTCAGTGTAGTGTCCAGCTGCGGGCACCTGCAGTGCTTTAAAGTCTGACATTCTGAAGTCTTGGTAATTCAATTCCTCTTCCCGTGCCTTTGATCTGCCACTGCCATACAACTGCCCAACAAGCTACTGCCAGTGAGAAATGACAACTGAATGCCTGTAATAAGGTAAACAGCCCTGTGCTTACTGCAGGTGACTGTGAGCAGGGCCTGCAACAGAGCCTGGAGAGCCATGGAGATAGAGGGTATGTGGCAGGGCAAGGAAAATATTCCCATTAGAGTTACAGCTTGAGGTGGAAATGCTGGCTCAGGACACTGTGTGGATACCTCCAGAAGGCTTACAACAGCAGCTGCCTGAGAGAACGTTCCTCTTTAGATTCTTGTCTGATTCACTGGGTCTAGCAGACAGCTGTTTTAGTCTATCTTTGTCTCTCCAGCTGTTTTAGTGTAAAATGAAGAGATTGTCAGGAGCCCTCTCTGTGCCAAGATCCACACAGAAAAGAAGAGTTCGGAGTGTCTGATTTCTCGCAGTTCTTATAAAACTTGGGAGAGGGCTTTTGGTTTAGCTGCTGAGTCATGGGACTAGAGATACTTGGTTTTTGCAGCCAACACACTTCCGGTGAATTGCTGGTGAAGTCACAAATCATTTTATGATCTTTCTTTGTTAAATTTAATCCCAAGGATCTTGCTTCTTTATCAATGGAAACTTAACACCTTGGACTTAATAACCCTTCAGTTTGACCCAGTGCCTTGGAAACCTTGGTCAGGAGCTGCCTGGAGCAAAATGCTAAAGGTTTTAAAGCAGCTTCCTCTAGTTGACTAGAAGATAATAATAATAACCAGTCAAGAATACATTTCAAACCCTGTCTCGAAAAACGGAAAAAAAAGAATACATTTCAATCTCTTTATGAAAGACAACACAGAAAAGATAGAAACGTAGGACATTAACTTCCAGATTTACAACCCAAGAGAAATTCGGAGAAAATATGAGCTCCCTTCAGCCCTACAGTCATGACAGTGACAAGTATACTTGCAGGAGTTCAAAGTTGACTTCTGTCGTGTTTGAGACAAGATCGGCTCCCTTGGTAGCTCAAGCTTGTCTCAATTTGGTGGCTACTTTTATTATTATTTTTGTTTTGGTTTTTTCGAGACAGGGTTTCACTGTGTGGCCCTGGCTGTCCTGGAACTCACACTGTAGACCAGGCTGGCCTCGAACTCAGAAATCCGCCTGTCTCTGCCTGTGCTGGGATTAAAGGCGTGCGCCACCACTGCCCGGCTAAAGGTACTGCCTTTACTTAGCGTGAGTTGGATAGAAGCATTCGGTACCCTCCACACAATAACAAACGATTAGGTAATATTAAAGGAAAGTTCACTTTCCAGAGTCTCACTACAGCAAGGAAAAAAAAAGGACGGGGTCACCTTGGCAGATGGCACCAGAGAGCCAGAACCAACGGCGGGGGCGCTCAGTGCGCAGGCGCGGTATCCCCCCACCCCCCCTCCGCCAATTCCAAGCGGGAGTGAGGCCCCGGGCCGCGCATCAAGGTTTCCACACCGCGGGGGGCTCCAGCACCTCCCGGTGGGGGGGAAGGCCACTGGAGGGCCGAGCCGCGAAGGTCATCAGCGCAAGGTCGTGGGCCGGACGTGCGGCGCAGCAGCCAGGCCGGGTGCGTGTGGGACTCGGAGTACGTGCCGCGGGCTCAAGCCCTCATGCCCGCCGCTCAGCCCAACCCCGCCCCGCCCCGCATCCGGGTTCCGTAGACCCTCAGCTGGGCCCCAGGTTCCCAGCGGGAGGCTCGCCCGGCATTTCGGCTATACCTCAGGCAGGCGAGGCCCAGCCAGGAAGGACAACGCCCGCCCCAGTGCCCTCGCCCCTAGTCTGGGGAGGCCAAGCGGCCTGCCTCGGTCACGCTCTTCTATTGAGTGACGGCAGGCTGAGCCAATGGAGAGGCGGCGCAGAAGGAGGGCGGGCCCGAAAAAGCGAGAACTGGGCGGGGCCTAGCGAGAAGGCTAGGAAGTCGGAGTGGGCGGCGCTTAGTGCTGCTCGGGTACAGGGTCGCGCTCACGACTGTCCTTACTTACGCTCTCCTCGTTGTCTACAGAACTCTCTTTCCTTCCTTCGCAGCGATCCGACTGCCAGGTATGGTCTGTGTTCCCCTCGGGGACACCTCGCCTACGTGCTCCGCTTGGGGACTCGGTGGGCACATGCACCCCCTAGTCTGGGCGCGAGCCGGTATCCGGGAGCACTCAGCCTCGTGGAAGGACGCAGGCTCTTTGGACGGTGGAGGTGCAGGCCCACCAGTGATCACTGAGCTTCAGGGTTGCAGTGTAACCGGGTTCCCAAGCGGACAACAGCAAATTCAGGCCACGAATGATCATGGCCGTGGAGAACGGAAAAGTACATTTT
Source organism: Rhynchomys soricoides (assembly GCA_019843965.1). Classification (NCBI taxonomy): domain Eukaryota; kingdom Metazoa; phylum Chordata; class Mammalia; order Rodentia; family Muridae; genus Rhynchomys; species Rhynchomys soricoides. Next base: position 39,562 of record JADRCH010000224.1, on the reverse strand, counting down.
ATGTAGCTAAGTGGAAGGTTTTGGAGGGAGAGAGCAATTTAAGCCCCCTGCCCACGATGCTCATTCTCAAAATGGAAGGGCCAGAAATAAGGATGCCCAAGAGGCAGAATGCCCCACCCTAGTAGGTCCTTCTGGGGCTGTGGCTCCTGGTCCGCAATCGAGCGTCACTGGGCGGGAGTGGTCCAGCCCATCTCTGCTCTGGAATATTCCTGACCAGTGAGTGTCGGTTAGGTACTTATGGTAGAGGAAATTGCAGCAGTCCCGTTCCGTTGGATAATTGGGAAGCCCTCAGGAGACCTCGACCCTGTTAGGCAAGAGCTGCGGGTTTCCTGAATGGCTACTAGCCGGCCATGGAGTTACTTAAGATGTATTTAAGAAGGCTTCCTGTTCGTTCTGGCCTAGACAATGTGGTCCCTTGGATGACTTGCTTTCGGGGTAGGCCAGAGTCAGTCTGGTGATAGGCCTGGCCGCTGGGTCCACTTTCCTGCCCTTGGTCCAGTGTTCAATCCAGATAAAAGACTGAGTGGGCGAGATTTTCGTCCTTTGGCTAAAGACGCTTGCTACCTAGTCTAAATATCCAAGCTAGATATAAATGGCGGAAGGAGGGACCAACTCCTACAAGTTGTAAGGTCTCTGCAGTGCGTGGTGGCACGTGGGTGCTCCCCCGCCCCCATGAAGGAACCAGGCATGGTGATGCACACGTGAAATCTAGCACTCGGGATGCTGAGGCTGGAGGATCACTTGAGTTCGGGTCAGCCTGGCATTCACAGAATGTGCAGGTATGAAAGAGAAGACAAAGAATATGATATTTAAACCCAGCCTGGCCTACAAACAGTGCTTAAAACTTATACAGTAAATCGTTGATGTTTTGGAAATGGAGAGACGAAATTAGTTGAGGAAAACAAGTCAGTTTACTAACATAGTGGGTAAAAAGTAGATATGTTATTTTTGGTTTGTGTATAAAGATCCTTTGTCTTAGAGAAGACAAAAACCACAGAAGTAGCTTCTGTTGAAACAAAAACATCCTTGCTTCTTCAGTGCTTATCAGAAAAGATATGAGGAACCAAGTTAGATAATAGCTTCTGGGTGCTATTTTGTATTCATGTCTTATCCAATTTAGTTCTAGACGTTCTTTTGTAGATTTCTTTCTTGAAAACCCTGCTGGGGAAGAAGTAAGAAAGGGGCATTCTTCTTTTAAGACTTGCTGTTTGTTGCCCAATATCCTCTTTCTCTCAGGATGTTTTCTAATAAAACATCTGCTTTGGATACCTTTGGAAAGTGAGACAAAATGCCCTTTTGAAATGTACAAACCAGAAGTCATAGCTCTTGCCTAAATATGGCGGCGATTGAACCCAGGACCGCCCACGTGCTAGGCAAGCCAGCCTGCATGTGCCACCGGACCAGAGAACGGCAGGACTAATGACCACCGGCCAAGGAGTTCCGTCTTCTGGCTTCGTGTCTCACAATTTCTTACTGGTTATCAGATGTGTGTCAGCTGAATGTTCTGTTCTAATCATGGGTGCAATTTGATGAATTAGGGTCCCCCCCCCCATTACACTGCTTTGAAACTCCGCATTTCCCTCCAGTCTGCAATCTGTTTAGCCTCTGACTTTCCTTCCTTCGGTGTTATTTCCCACTTCGTGGAGCCAGTACATTGTTCTATCCAGTCAGAGTTTTTATTTACTTACTGTATTTACTTATTTGCCCACAGAACACCTAGCTTTAGAGGGCTATCTGCATGAGTGGTTTTTTCATTGTGCCATGTGGACCTCATGCTTGGTGGGAAGTACAAGCCACTAGCCTGCTGTGTAAGGAGTAGTCCTCACTTCCCAAACCCTCACTGATAACTGATCTTCCTGTATGTTAACATGCAGCCCACTTGTTTTCTGTCAAGCCCAGGATCTCTGAGAGGTGATCTCTTGGAATGAATTATCCTTCTGTGTTACAATTTATGGGTAATATATGATCTGTCTTTCCTCCTACAGAAAGAAGTTCACCATGTCTATTCTCAAGGTCCATGCCAGAGAGATCTTTGACTCCCGTGGGAATCCCACTGTTGAGGTGGATCTGTACACCGAAAAAGGTACACACACCCCCGTTGGTTCCTGGTTTCTTCTACCACAGTTTATTGAGAATGTAGTCAGGGTAGCAAGACAGAGTCAGATCCTACTGTTTCAGCCTTCCACCCACCGAGATTACAGGCATCGGCCACCTTGCCTGCCTCTGCTTCTTGGCATGTGGGTTGGGTAGGTCATTGGGACTGGGAAGTAAGGGAGGGCAAGTCCTAAAAATCACAGCATTGTAAAAAGCTTTTACCTTAAGAAATAGGCTGGGTGTGGCAGCTAATGCCTTTAATCTCAGCATTTGGGCTTGCTGCAGGAAGGGGGATTGGGATTGCCAGTTTTGAGACTAGCCTGGGCTACGTAGTATGACCCTGTTTGTTATCTTTACTAAAAACACCAAACCCCACCTGTGCTAATTTCAGCATCTGTATTCAGACATGCATGTAGTGGGTGCAACAGGAAAGAGACCTGAGGAAGATGGCCATGGTCCCACATAGCTCAGAAGGAGCTGCCAGTCTGAGCTGAGTCATTGTGTGACTCAGAATTCAAGCACCAGAGCCCAGCCCTAACTGCCCATTGTCCCATCCCCCAGGAAGTGAAGGCTCCTCAAATCATCAGCAAGAGCCTCCTCCTGTGCCTCTTTTGTCCTTGTTAGGCCTTCTCAGCTGTGTCCTGGCAATGAAAAAATTGCTAGGTGGCATCAGGTGTCAGATAGCTAGGGATGGCTCCACCTGCTGGTGACATGGTACATGACATGAGGTGTCTTAGCAAGGGATGGCTCCGTCTGCTGGTGCAGCTTTACACTTAAAATGACATTTAAACAAAGTCAGGCACAATGGGAGGGCATCTGACTGTAGCTCTTTAAATCTTAATGCTCTCACCTGCCAACTAAAAGCGACATTTACAGTAATTAGTTTCTTTTTCCATAAGACTTGCTGTGTACATAGCCCACACAGATCTCAAATCCCCAGTCTTGGGTGCCCAGTTGTGGGCTGCAATATTGGCCTAAATACCTCAGAGCGCCTGGGGAGGTGATTCAGTTAGGAATATGCCTGCTGTGCAGACATGAGGCTCAGGTCCAATCCCCAGCACCACGTGAAATCCTAGGCTTAGCAGTAGTACCTGACTGCTACCATTTGCATTTATAGTTTGTGAATCTGCCCATCTGTTTTTGCCACTGACAAGCCTGGCCTCACCTAGGCCAGTACCACTTGGAAGGAAGCCAGGGCGGGTTGTAGACAAGACCGCCTTGCAGGTCCCTCAAGCAATTGTGGCAACAAACATTTGTGTTTAGTGGCTCTGTGTTCACTTTGTATAAAGAGTAGCATGGAACACTACTATCAGGTGGGTGAGGAAGCCATAATGTGGATTTTTAAGTGTGGATTCACTAACTGGGGACTTGGACATGAGCTATTGGTCTGATTGGTTGTTTAAGACAAATCTTGCTTTGGTTACAGTTGGCTTTGGGCACAGATCCTGCTGCCTCAGCCTCCTGTGTATTGGGATTACAGGCATGTGCCGTGCCCAGTGCTGAATTTCACACCTCTATTCCAGGTCTCTTCCGAGCTGCTGTGCCCAGCGGTGCGTCCACTGGCATCTACGAGGCCCTAGAACTCCGAGACAATGATAAGACCCGATTCATGGGGAAGGGTAAGGATAGGACCTTAGTCTCACCTCCACATGCCAGCCCCTCTCGCCCGTCCCCAGGCATTCACCCATAACAGTGCACCCAGCACTGCTGTCACAGGAAAGCCAGTAGGGTAGCTTACCGACACCCACCTTCCTAAGCCTGGAAGCCTGGCATGGAAGTCCTAGGAGACTTGTTGCTGATCTGCTAATGTCCCTTTCTCCCAGAAGGGATGCCATCAGTGGGGACATGGAGGCAATTCTGTTGGCTTTTCTGGTGCCCAGTTGACAGGGTCAGCCTTGGCAAGCCAGCTCCCAGATCTCTGGTGGCAGGCAGACCTTTAGCTTTGGTGTGGCTCTCACTTTTAATATGTAAATGGAGTCTGCTTGCCCTAGGTGCTGCAGACAACACAGTTAAGGCCCTGCCCTTTCCCCTGCAAGCGTCTGTGGTCTTTCTAAGCAAAGACTTACTACTGTAACTGGTGGTGAGGGGGGCAGTTGGGAAGTCTCCAACAGAGGAGAGGTTGTGTCGGGGTCTCAGGGCTAAGGAGCCAGTCAGCATTAGAAGCCTGACTTGTGAAGCGCTCGCTCCTCCTTTCTGTCCTCTGTTCTCTCCTGAGTCCTCCTTTCCTTCTCTATTCACTCTAATGGGCAGGCGTCTCCAGACCTGTTAAGTATATTAATGAGTTCCTGGCACCAGCCTTGTGCACTCAGGTAACACGCCGGGCATCCAGGTGTGCAGCTGGTCTTCCCAGTGCATGGTCTTGAACTAACTCCCCTCACAGCTCTGGGCTGATGGCTCCTGGTATGGCTCTAACCCCCTGGGGTGCTAGGGAAAATACTCCGACTGGATCAGAAAGCCCCGTTCTGGGGGAAGTGAGGGATGGAGGTTTAACAAGATCCTGTGGAGGCTTCTTTGGGCTTCAGTGCCTCAGCAAGGCTGCTCAAGCCTTTGTGCTGTAATTGTGTAAGTAATTTCATGATTGTTCCTTCTAGGTGTCTCACAGGCTGTTGAGCACATCAATAACACTATTGCACCTGCTCTGGTTAGCAAGGTAGGACCCATCTCCTGGTAACTAATGTGTATCCATCCATGCCACCAGAGCAAGGACCAGGCCTCTCCTCTTCACACAACAGCTTATTCCGAGGGCTTTAGAAGCTGGCAGGAGTCCCTCGTGCATGAGTCTAACCTGCCTGCTGCCAGCGTGTGCCTTTGCTTCTGAAAGCACCGGAAACTGGACCAGACTGGGCGGGGTGGGGGTGGGAATGCTTGACATGTTTCCTTGTGTTCTCTTGACCTTTGGGGGTTCATGGTCCAGATTTTAATAGCAGCTTTGTCTGTCGTGTGGGACATTGTTGATGGCTGATATGTGGACTTTGGAATTTATTGCTCTGTTGGGGTTGGCTTTTTGTTGCAGACTGGGACTGGGGACAGTGCTCGGTGGTAAGAGTGTGTAGATGCTTAACGCAGGCAACACTTCCCAAACACTACCTGAAGTAGGGGATAGCCTGCAGTTCTAGTAATAGGGAGGCAGGCAGAATTCCCCCTGCCCAATCTTATTTGATGTATGCATACTGTGTGCAAAGCCTCAGATCTGATGCTTTTTCCACCTTAAAGAAGAGGAGCCCAGTAGTAGAACAGCACTTGGCTATCTGTCCTTCCAGGGGATTTGAGGTTGGGCCTAGCAACAACGTCAATTGGCTCAGAATAAGCTGTAGTTTCTGCTCTAGGCCTAAGGCAGGCTATTCTAGGTCAGCTGTGAGGGAAACGGGCCCATAGCTTTGCCCAGAATAGTGTACCTTTGTGGTCCTTTCCAAGTCACCTCTCAGGGGAAACCATTGGCCATCCATCCTTCCTCTGTTTGCTAACATCTAGTCCCTCCCTTTTGAGTTCACAAAGTTACCCTGAACCGTCCAGGCATTTTGTCCCCGGTGAGCCTGTGTATTACTGTGAGTGGTTCTGCTTGTCTGGTCTCCAGGTAGTTGCTCATTATGACTGTGCCCTCTGCTCAAGTCTCCTGGGCACCTCCTTGGACGTCTTACTTGTTGTCCCTTCATCTCCAGGCCTTCCTTGTACTCCTGGGGAGGCTTAGCCTCTGGGAACTTTCTGCTTAGGCAGAAGTTTCCCTTCTTCAGCAATGCCTTGTCCAACAAAACAGCAGGAACACTCAGAGCACCGTGGGGATGTAGATCCTTTTACATAGTGCTTTGTGAATATGAGGTGACAGAATGGATACTTGCATGTATATTTATGGAGCACGTGCATTAGCAGCAAGTGCTCTTATTAACAGCTGAGTCATCTCGAGCACCCACACATGCTGGTTGATTGATGGATTGAAACGGTCTGAGTTGATTGCCTCATATACTCCCCAAATGGCCATGTTTATCAATCAGGTGTTTTAGGTGATCCCGGACAGCCTGTGTAGCCACATATTCTCATCAGACAGCAGTGTTCTGTCGTTTGTCGTGGCCCAGAGCGACAGCATTAGAGGTAGCCTCTGGAGACCCCACTTGCTTGCTGGAACACTGAGCTTTATTATTTAATTTTTATCCAAGAACACCCTTGTCTGTAGTAACACTTTATAGCATATGCCACACACATCTGCCTATTCTGTGACCTTGACAGCCTAGGTAGACTGTAGTCTCTTGTGGGCCCAGGGAAATGCCCGAAGCTGTTAATTAGGACAAGTCAAAGGTGGTTTTGTTTTCTGTTGCTCTACCCTTCCGGTCTGTTTGGCGCTAGGGATTGAGCCAGTCTTTTGCACGCATGGAGACGCTCCATTGCTGAGCTCCTTGGTTACAGACAGACTTAGTGCACATAATTGCCAAGGATTCAGAAGGGCTGCTTGGCGGGGGAGTGAGGGTCAAGTGCTAGCCTTAGCCCTCACCTCTGTCTCCCCGCAGAAAGTAAATGTTGTGGAACAAGAGAAGATTGACCAGCTGATGATCGAGATGGACGGCACGGAGAATAAATGTGAGTGACGGGTGGAGCCTCTTGGTGGGAAGAGGCTTTGGAATCCAGCAGCTTGCTGCGTGTGTCTGCCGTGAAGGGGCTGTTTTCCAGGAGGCGTGTGGGTCCATTTTAAGAAGCCAGAGATGGAGGGCTACTGCATTGTGACTTACCTGTATATGCAGCAGGCCAGTGCGGGAGAGGCTGCTAAGAACTGGCATCTGCTCACCGTTTTCATTTTATTCTAGCTAAGTTTGGTGCAAATGCCATCCTGGGAGTGTCCCTGGCTGTCTGCAAAGCTGGTGCCGTGGAAAAGGGTGTGCCCCTTTACCGCCACATTGCTGACTTGGCCGGCAACGCTGAGGTCATCCTGCCGGTCCCAGTGAGTAGCCTTTTGAAACTTGCCAAGGCTGTCTTATTTCATTTCTGTTGCTGCAGTAAAATATCCCAGGAAAAAGGAACTGGGGAAAGGGTTTGGTGTATGACAGTTCCTGAGGACAATCCATCTATTAGGGAGCTCAAGGCAACAGTGAATCCTTGTTTTCCGGTCAAAAAGCAGAAATGAAGCTGGGCAGTGATGTGACTTTGGGAGGTGGGGGCAGGTGCACAACTGAATTTGAGGCCAGCCTGGTCTACAGAGCAGAATGTGGCCCTGGGGTTAGGTGTGATAGTGAATGCAGACATGCAGCTACTCACCTCACCTCCACCCGTGCAGAGTCTAGAACCCAGGGACTGGTGCTACCCAAAATGGGCTGGTTTTATTTATCAGTCAAGCTAATCAAGACAGTATCCCCCCCACACGCCAGGAGCCAAATGAACTAGACGGTCCCTCTCTGTAAACTTTCTGTGTGCTCTCAGATTGTGTGGGTTGACACTTCTACCTATTGTGATTTGGAGTGTCACATCCACAGACACCCACAAGGGCCTGGTTCCATCTTGTGCGGTTTTTGACTCCCAGCACAGTGAATAAGAGAAGGCTAGTTTTCAGAAGAGCCCTGGTGAGCGTTTCGAGACTTCCCTGACCAGGGCCATCTTCACAGGGACCAAATAGTAGCTGTTGAATTCAGAGGCTTAGGGCCCTTTGGTGGGTATCCTCTGGCTTCCCTGGGCTGGTTCCATGGCTCTCCTCTGCTTCTCCCAGGCTTTCAATGTGATCAATGGCGGTTCTCATGCTGGCAACAAGCTGGCCATGCAAGAGTTCATGATCCTGCCTGTGGGGGCATCCTCTTTCCGGGAAGCCATGCGCATTGGAGCAGAGGTTTACCACAACCTGAAGAATGTCATCAAGGAGAAGTACGGGAAGGACGCCACCAATGTGGGGGACGAGGGCGGATTTGCACCTAACATCCTGGAGAACAAAGAAGGTAAAGACATTGAGAGCTATGCTGTGCTGTCCGCAGACCTGCCGCTTTGGCTTTTTGGTTTTTTGTCTTTGCCATTTTATTGGGTAGCTAGAGGCAGGCCCTGAATCCCCTAGAGCCCGAGTTAAAGATGGTAATAAGTCACCATATGCATGCAACCTGGATTCTGGAAGAGCAGCCAGTGCTCTTAACCACTGAGCCATCTTTCCAGCCAACATATTTGATTACATTTAATTTTGTATATGTGTGTACGCCTAGCATCAGTGTCTCCTTTCTTACACCGTGGCCCAAGGGATTGGCTGGTTGGACTCTCACCTTTATCAGCCACCTTACAGGCCTTGTGACCTCTGACCTGTATAGCACACTTTATGGAGAATTCACCTTCTAGCTGGTGGGTCCCTGGCAGGTAGGTAGCAGGAGGCATGTGTCTACTGTCAGCTTGACTTGAATTGGCCCTTCCTAAGGTTTCCCTTTTGGGTCTCTGCCTTTGTTCTATTTAAAGCCAGTCCTCAGACAGCTGACCTCAGCTGGTCACTATAGCTGTCTCTCGGCCAGCACAGCTGCCCTGGCACTAAATTTGGTTGGGACCATTGACCACAACAAGAAGGGCTATGGTAGACTTGATACGGCTTTGACACTTAGTGGGCCCAGTGTCCCTGACTGGTGGCTTTGACCCACAGTAGGAATAAGAGCCCCCAGGCAGAACAGAGTCCACTCTGCTCTTTAAGGCAGTCTTAGCTGCTCTTACAGTAAAAGTCCTCTGTTATCCGCCTTTGCCTTGTCTCTTTCCAGCGCTGGAGCTGCTCAAAACTGCAATTGCAAAGGCCGGCTACACTGACAAGGTTGTCATCGGCATGGATGTGGCTGCCTCTGAGTTCTACAGGTCTGGCAAGTATGACCTGGACTTCAAGTCTCCAGATGACCCCAACAGGTACATCACACCTGACCAGCTGGCTGACTTGTACAAGTCCTTCATCCAGAACTACCCAGGTGAGTGTTCCAGGGCAGTCTGTGGCTCCCTAGTCAAGGTTCCAGGCCCCAAGACTTCACGCCAGTTCTTCCAGTAGAGGTGGGTTCAATTTGGTCAGGGTTAGGCCGAGACCCCAGCACCTTCCTCATTCCCACCTGCCCCTTTCTTAGTCTTGAGTAAACACTAGCTCGCGTTGACCTTGATTGAACAAAGGGGTCATGTTTTTATTTATATGTTAGGCTGGATACTGTGGTGCGCACCCTCAGTCAGAGCAGATAGGCAGAATCTGAAGTGAGGAGCCGTACGAGATAACAAGTTCCGAGCAAGTTACTGCTGTGTAGTGTCAAATAATTTCAATTTAAGAACTAACAAATTTTAGTTGGGTGCGGTAGTACATACATTGTGTCCTTGTGCAGAGGTTGAAGAAGGAAATTTTCAAGTTCAAGGTGACCGTGTGCTGTACCATGTGTTCATGGCACATCTCTATATTACAAAGACCCTGTCCCAAAACAAAAGGAAGACATTCCTTTAATCCCAGCAAGAGACTGAGGCGAGAAGTTAGACCTTTCTGTGCATCATAGTGGCAGGCTATCTCACATCAGTTTTTATAGAGACAGCAAACCCCTAGGCTCTTACAGAAGAGGGGAGAGATAAAGAGGTGCCCAGGACCACAGGCCAGGCTCACACTGATGGTGGGTCTCCTTTTCTCAGTGGTGTCCATTGAAGACCCCTTTGACCAGGACGACTGGAATGCTTGGCAGAAGTTCACAGCTAGTGCAGGCATCCAGGTAGTGGGCGATGACCTCACAGTGACCAACCCTAAGCGAATTGCCAAGGCTGCAAGCGAGAAATCCTGCAACTGCCTCCTGCTCAAAGTGAACCAGATTGGCTCTGTGACCGAGTCTCTGCAGGCGTGAGTAGCCTGGGGGTGGGCTTCTGAACTCCTGGTGACTGGGATGGGCTGCAGCAACAAGCCTTGGCCGCCTAGTCTTCATTCCTTAGCTTCACCACATAGGCACTCAACGTTTGTCACCTTGGGGAGCTTGGAGTCAGTATGACCATGAGGGTGAGAAGCTGTCAGAGGAGGGCGGGCACTGAGGCTGGAGCTCAGGCATGAAGATCATTCAACACAAGGTCAGACAGGGTGCGTCCCATGATCCCACTCCTGCCCTTTCTTTTAGGTGTAAGCTGGCCCAGTCCAATGGCTGGGGCGTCATGGTGTCCCATCGATCTGGGGAGACTGAGGACACTTTCATCGCAGACCTGGTGGTGGGCCTCTGCACTGGGCAGGTAAGAGCTGCCCACCTGGGTGCAGTGGTGGGGGGCGTGCTCTTCACTGTGGCTAAAGGCTAGGCCTTTGTGTTCCCTGTTGCTTCTATAATGATGGCCTTTCCTTTGTCCCTCCAGATCAAGACTGGTGCCCCTTGCCGATCTGAGCGCCTGGCCAAGTACAATCAGATCCTTAGGTAAGGACATGGGAAGGCAGCGGGAAGACAAATGTTGGGCATGTGCTATTGGGATCCCAAGGCAGGCACAGACACTGATTGGCAGTGTGTGGCCTGTGCTGTGCTGCCATCTTGTGGTGGGAGGCAGAATAGGACACCTTTGGTAGTTCAGCCACATTTAGAGCTAGGTGACAGTAGGATGTGCCCATATCCCGGTGTGGCCAGTATCTCTGTAGCTCAGGCTGGCTGAAAACTGTCTCCCAGTTCGATTTCAAATTCATGACAATTTCCCTGCTTCCACCAACCATGTACCAGAATTAACAGATGTGGTCCACCACAGCCTCTTACACAAGGAGCTAATGCTTTCTTTCTCTTTTCTATTTGCCAAGAATCGAGGAAGAGCTGGGCAGCAAAGCCAAGTTTGCTGGCAGGTCCTTCAGGAACCCCCTGGCCAAGTAAAGCGTGGACTGGAGATCCCTGGAGCCACCAGCTGCTTAGGTCCTCTCCCTGATGTCATCCAGGCAGCTCAAGGCTGGCTTAGTGCTTGCCCCTTCCATGTCACTGCTTCTTAGACGTCCACACCTGACCATCAGGAACCCTGCTGGGAGACCCCAGCTTTGTAATCATGTGATTGGTCTGAATCATTTTCTGTCACCTGACTTCCCAGCTAGTGTCTGGAGGCCTCAACTCCAGTGTAATCTCTAGGGTACCCACCATCAAGACTCCCCCAGTGGTTTACATGCAAAAATAAAAAGCCTCGGAAGCCCATGAGAGTGCTGGGCATCTCATTTGTGATGGCCTGTGGGTGGAGGAGCCTGGAGACGTCTGTAAGGACTGCTGGGGCTGGAAGGTGCTGAACCAGCTTCAGACATCAACACAGTTTACCTACAAAGGCTGAGGTTGGAAGGACTCCTAGTAGAAAGGTCCAGCCAGTGTGGGAGATGTACACTCACATGGAGACCAGGGGAGTTGTTTACTAGTGTGGGGCTCTGAGGGGAATCACATTCTGGTCATTGGATGGGAAGCACCTTGAACTGCTGAGCCAAATCTGCACCAAGTGTGATTAAGAGGTAGTGTGCGTGCAGGGGCAGTTCTTCAGGGTAAGAACCTGTCGGCTGTGAGGAGGGAGACCATCTCTCGTTAATGTGTAAGTACACAACCATAGTGACTTTTAATCCCAGCAAATGCTGGTGGTCTACAGGGTGAGTAATTAGACCCCCAGAGCTGTTGCAGAGAAAAACAAGCTGTCTCAGCAAAAGTACTCAGTCCCACAACTGCGTGACACAGGTGAAAACCTTAAGCAGGTCCTGACTGCACTGAAGAATTGTATTAAAAGTTCAGAGGGCCCTCTTCGGGACATCTGAGTTCACAAAGTCCTGTCTGGAGCAAAACCTAGGGAGCGATCTTAGCGGCCTTTTGTGGTTGTGCACCATGTCAGCCAGCATACAGCTGAAGACTGCCCTTATGGGTGTACCAGGAGAGTCAGCATTTCCTGGTCAGTACTGTGGTTATGGTTTTAACTGCCACAGTTCACAGTGTTAGGATCGTGTTTGTGTAATCAGACCACACAAACAGTGAACACCCTGCAAGTCTTCCGTGCAGTTTCCAACTAGCAGATTCACCATCTACCAAGCAGCTGTCCCCTACACAGACAGAAATAGCCCTTGCAACGCTTAACATCTCTAGTAGATTCTGAAGCTTGGTGCTCTAGGCCATACCTGCTAAGCACTTGGGGAGCTGAGACAGGAGAATTGCTGTACTTTTGAGGCTGACCTGGAATAACAGCAGTACCTTGTCTGAAACTCAGAAGAGAAAGCTGTCATAGTTTTGGGATGATCTGACACTGTATCTCAGACTGGCTTGAAACCAAGCTCACCTTGAACTCCGATCTGCCCAGTATACCCAGCAAGTTTTATACCATTTTAAATTAAGTGTATGTTTCCATCTACTGATAAATACATATAAGTTCAGGGGCCCACAGAACCTGGAAGGGGTTGTCAGATCCTTTGGAGTTTCAGTGGTTGTAATTGGGCTTTTGTGTGGCTGCACACATGCTCTGTAGGAGCAAAGGCACTCAAAACCAGTGAGCATCCTCCAGCCTCAAACTTGGAGTTCTTCCTGACTTAATACAGATACTTCTTGATTGCCAGATAATGGCATTTATCATTCAATTTGACGCGATATATGAATGTTTTACTGGCCTGCCTTTACGTGTGCCACTTGTGTGTCTGCTGCCCATGGAGGTCAGAAAAGGGCATTTGATCACCTGGAACTGGAGTACAGAGCCACCATGTGGGTGCTGGGAGAAGAACCCAGGTCCTCTGTAGGAACAGGTGCCCTTAATGGCTGAGCCATCTCTCCATTTGTCACTGGAGGTGAGGGCAAGCACAAATAGGTTTCCTTTCCATTGAGCCTGGCAGTGAGCAAAGGCTGCTGGCTGGAAACCACTCCAGTAGCTCTTATTAGCTTCTCTGCTTGCTGGGTCGTGATGCATTTTTGTCACAAAATAAGTATTTGCTGTCTCTGATTTTAGCACAGATTCCTGGGCCTCTGGCCTTAGAACAAAATCGTCTAAAACAGTGGTTCTCTAACTTAGCCACTTGAGAGTCTCCTGGGGGATTCATTGTTCGGGGCTCATCCCAGAATCCCCTTTCTTCCCCGTTACAAAGTCCCTTAGCTGAGTACAGCCAAGCTTAAAAACCACTAGCAGGAAGTGAATGGGTCCCAGGGTTGGCAGTAACTAGGCAAGACTAGAACATGGAGCTTTCAAGGATAAGTGGGAAGCAGCCAGGCCTCTGTGAAAGAACCCTGGCCATTTTGTTTGTAATGAATCCAGCTAAGGTAAGAAGATGGTAGCTGAGTCCGCAGATCTGAGCCACGTGCAGAAGAGCGTGTGCCTTGGCGGTGGATTCTGAGCTGGGCCTGTAGATGCAGCCAGTTCAGCCCTCTCGAGCATCAGGGATCCCAACGCCTGCCTCTGCATGTCCATGGGAGGCTCATTGCGGCAGTAGCCAAGGGCACAGAGCAGAGCTGCAGCGTGGCTCTAGATTCTGACTTTGCCACTAAACAATTAAAGCTAACATCTCCCACCTCACCCATACCCGAGGGCTCCTCTTATTGAAGATACTGTGCACTGTCTCATCTGCTTAGGCTGCCATTCAGAATTAAACAGGCTGAACAATCAGATACAATATCCCATGTAAGATGATGAAGGAAACCTTAGGGGTCTTTTAAACTGCAGACAGGCTCAGTAGGTCTCAGTACTTCCCCTGGTACTGTGAATATTTATCTCCACTACTGCCCAATGGTGTGTGTGTGTTAGTGTTTGTGGGCTTGCATGTGTGTGTGTGTTTTTGTGTGTATGTGTACATGTGTGTACATATGTATGTATAAGTGTGTGCATGTGTGTGTGTCCGTGTGTGTAGGCATGCATATGTGTATGTGTGCCTATGTGTGTGGGCATTCGTGTGTGTATGTGTACCTGTGGGTGCACGTGTGTATGTATGCATGTGTGCATGAGTGTCCGTGTGTATAGGCATGCATATGTGTATGTGTGCATGTGTGTGTGCGTGTATGAGCATTGTGTGCATGCCCACGTGTGTATGTGTGTGTGCGTGTGTGTGTGTGTACCTGTGTGTGTGCTCTTTCTGATGTGGTGCTGAGAACCAAACTTGAGTCCTCTGGAAAAGCAGCAAGTGCTATTTTACTTTATTATTTTATCTTTTTTTATTGTATTTAGTTATTTGGCCCTGGCTGACCTGGTATTCACTCTGTAGACCAAGCTGGCCTTGAAGTCACAGAGATCCACCTGCCTCTGCCTCCTAATCGTTGGGATTAAAGGAGTGTATCACCACTGCCCAGCCAAGCAAGTGCTCTTCACTGCTGGGATATCCTTCCGGCCCCAGCCTCACCGCCGTTCTTCAGGAGCGCCCCCTGCTGGCCGGAGTTGGATGCTCTGCTCTATCATTGTTTGAATCAGCTGTACTAAGGTATGATTTGCATTCAGTAGCAAGCGTTCATCTGAACTGCAATTTGACATGTTTTAACAAATACGCAGGGCAGGATGGATGGGCTCAACGATTGAGAGCACTTACTGTGCTTGCAGAGGACCCAGGTTTGATTCCTAGTATCCAAACGGCTAATCCCAGCCATCTGTAACTCTAGTGCCAAGAAATCCAACGCCCTCTTCTGGCCCCCTTGGTGCATGGACATACATGCAGGCAAAATATACACATACATAAAATAAAAATAAAATTTTAAATAAACCGGTAGACTTGAGCAAGCAGCAGAAGAGATGATGGGCCATTCCCAGCATCCTCAGAAGAACCCTCTCATGCCCTAACCCGACTCAGGAAGCCTACCTTGCTTTGCTTTTTTCTTTGACATGCCTAGGTGTGTACACCAGGGCCCTCAGGCCGGAAGAGGGCCTCTGGAGCTGGAGTTACAGGTGGCTAAGGGCCACCCAGTGTAGATGCTGGGACGGAACTGGAGTCCTCTGGAAGAATACTGCTTTTAACTTTTTTTTTTTTTTTAATTTTTATTTAATTAATGTATGAGTGCTCTGCTGCTGCCCATACATCTGCCTGCCTGAAGAAGGCATCAGATCTCCCTATAGATGGTTGTGAGACACCATGTGGTTGCTGGGAATTTAACTCATGACCTCTGGAAGAACAACCAGTGCTCTTAACCACTGAACCATCTCTCCAACCCTGCTTTTAACTTTGAGTAATTTCTCCAGCTCATTTTGCTTTGTAAAATAATAATAAATAATGTAATGTAAAATAATAATATAATAATATAATGTACAATAGAAATAATAGTTTACTACTACTATTATTATTAATTGCATGGGTTTTTTTTTTTTTTTTTTTTTTTTTTTTTTTTGGTTTAGGAAATTAGAAACATTGGTCCTACATGCCCAGAGGCCAACAATTAGCCACTTATCTGGCAGCTTTGCCCCTTTTTCCTGCTTGCCTTGCTTAGGTACCAGCCCAGACTCTAAGGGTATGTGTGTTTGTACGTGTGTGTGTGTGTGTGTGTGTGTGTGTGTGAGATTCTGTCTTTTCTTTTTTCTCTCTCAGGAACTTGAAACTGAAGCCAAGGCCTTGTGTTTGCTAGGCAAGTGCTCTACAGTTAATTATTTAATTGTGTGGGTAGGTGTTCAGGTGCCATGGCACAACAGAATGTGTTGGCATTGGTTCTCTCCTTCCACCATGTGGATCCCCAGGATCAAACTCAGGTTGTCAGGCTTGGCAGCAAACCTCTTAACATGCAGAGCCCTCTCTGCAGCCCTCTCTCCAGGCCTCTGTAAGGCTTTTGAGCCTGGAAGCCTGGTCCACAGTCCCCTGCAGATGGAGAGCGTCCCAGTTCTTTGCCAAGCTGTTAAGCTCTCTACTGCCAAACACTCATGGGTTCTGGTTCTCCTGGGTTTCTTCCTCTACTGACATCTGATGCCTGATGCCCAAGGTTGAGAGCAACCCCTGACACATCCTTGGGCTTTCCTATTCTTGTAGGCTCTGACTGGGGTGAGCACCACCTTTCTCAGATTCTCCTCCCTAGCCCTCCAGGAGGCCAACCTGGCATTCCGGCTGCAGAATGAAAAAGGTTTGGTAATCAGGGCTGCTGTCCATGGGGGCCAGGAATGATAGCGGACTCATTTGCATATGTGACCTAAGACAGTAATTAAACCCAGGCGGTGCCCCAGGGGGTGAGAAGCAAGCACATTAATTCAGGAGCAATTAAAAACCCTCTAATGTCACCACCACGCACTGTCACCACTTGTGAGACCGCCGCTGACTGATGACAGTCACCTTCCAGGCTCCCTCATTTGGCCACCAGACAGCCACACGTTCTTAGGAAGAGCATGCTCAGGCCTCAGGCTCAGTAGCTTTGCTGGAGCCTCATCTCTTCTCCAGGCTCTGACCCCGTTGCAAAGCCATTATGTGAAAAACAAGGTCTTAATGCTTTTCCCTAACGGTGGCAAATCAGATAACAGTTGCTTTGTTTTCTATTGTTTGTTTTGTTTTTCAAAACAGGGTTTCCCTGTGTAGCCCTGGCTGTCCTGGAACTCACTCTGTAGACCAGGCTGGCCTCGAACTCAGAAATCCGCCTGCCTCTGCCTCCCAAGTGCTGGGATTAAAGGCGTGCGCCACCACTGCCTGGCCAGAGAGGGAATCTTTAAGTCCTGTTTGTATGTCTCATTGGTTGGCTCTATGAGGTACTATCACATGTAGCCCAGGCTAGCCTTAGACTTACTAAGTAGCTGAAGGACGCTGCCTCATTCTCACACCACAGGCTTGAGTTGAGCTGTGTGGAAGATGTGAGCCCTCAGCTTCCCGCCCCTGAACCTGTGCCTGCAGACTTCAGAAGGGGGCACCAGAACTCCTGGAACTGGAGCTACAGATGGTGATGCACCATCCTGTGGGTGCTAGGAACTGGAGCCGGGTCCTCTGCAAGAGCAGCCAGTGCTCTGAACCTTGGATCCATCTCTTCAGCCCCCCCTTTTTGTTTTTTTAAGACAGGATCTAGCTATGAAAGCCAGGCTGGCCTCAAACTCATAATCTCCCTGCCTCCTTGTCCCAGGTGCTGAGATTGTGGTGGGAGCTGCCATATCAGTGGTGAACTCATTGGCTTGGTTTTTATCTCTGAGCTGTATCAGTTCTTTATAGGCCTGGACACCTTCAGGTATATAACCTGAAGATGCTTCCTCCTACTCGGTACCTTTTGCTTTTTTGATAGGCTTTTGACACACAGACTGGTTAGTTTTGATAAAGTCCGGTTTTTTTTTTCTATAGTGATTTTAGTATTAAATATAAGATACTACTGCCTAATCCAAGGTTTTGAAGGTCCATATAGTGTGTGTCTGTATGTATGTATGTGTGTCTGTATGTATACAGATATATGCATACACATGTGTTTGTATGTGTGTGTATATATATATGTGTGTACACATGTGTTTGTATGTGTGTATGTGTGTGCATGCATGTATGTATATGTATGACTATGTGTGAGCATATGCTTGTATGTATGTGTATGTGTGTATGTGTGTTTGCATGTATTCACATATGTGTGTACATGTGCTTGTGTATATGTATGTGTGTTTGTATGTATACATATATATGTGTGTATGCATGTGTTTGTATGTGTGTATATATATATACACACGTGTGTGCACATGTTTGTGTGTCTATGCATGTATGTATATATGTGCATGTGTGTGCATATGTTTGTATGTGTGTTTGCATGTATACATATATGTGTGTACGTGTGTTTGTGTATGTATATGTATGTATATGTATGTGTGTGAGCATGTGTTTGTACACGCATGTGTATATATGTTTGTGTATTTTATGTATATATATACATATGTGTGTGTGTTTATGTGTGTGTGTGTGTATGTATAGGAGGAGAGAATGGGCTCGAGCAGTCACATGGTCTTTCCTGAGTTCAAAGCCTCAGTCTTCTACTAATACAGAACCAAGACTCCCTCTCAAATTCTTGAGGGCTGGAAAGCCAATCGGAGGGATCCTAAATCCTCCAGAGCCTTTTGGGATCTCTGGTATCCTTCCAGGCTGACCAGAGGAGTTTGGTCAGGTCAGGTTCCTCCAATCGGGGCTCCATTTGGTCACCAGGGGGAGTGGTGGAGCCATCCTGAACACAGGGACTCCCGTGATTGAGGCCTGCTGGCCAGCTTGCCCCGGATTCCCAACCCTGCTCTGTAGCCCCAGCAGTTGGCACAGGTTCACCCTTCCTGGGATTGGGCAGAGTCTATCTATCCTTGGCTCGCTGGAGCTCAGAGCTGGGGTGAAGTCAATCCAAAGCTTGGAACAAAACTCCGCGAGATGAATGGAGCTGTCTTTGGATAAAGGAAAATTCCTGGATAGCATGACACCTAGCCTCGTCAGTGTTAGCACAGATGTGGCGCTAGGACACAAGGTGACACTTCTTCCTTAGCTCACTTTGGTCCCTCTGTCGGTGGGGAAGCAGCGCCCAGCTTCTGTTCCCCCGCCAGTCAGTCATTTTTGCTCTCTCCCTTTCAAGGGACGGAGGGAAGGCGAGGTAACTGCAGGAGGAGGGCTCTGTGGACCCAGCTGCTCTGCCACCAAACTCTGCCAGCCCCTGAAGAAGTCAAACAGTGCAGGTGCTGAGCCAACCCTGCGTCCTCCCTCTGGTACAGCTGTATCTGGGGATCCCAGCCACGCGCCATGGGCATGTCACGTGCTCCCGGAAACAAGAAAACGAGGGGGAGGGGAGCAGGCCTTCCTTGGGACTGGCCTGGCTGTCAGGAGCTAAGCAGGACAGAATCAGCCACAAGTCCACCTGCCTCCTTTAACCGGACCGGACCAGTGGGCTCCATACCAGGGCACTCATCTGGAGGGCCTCTGTCAGACCCAGACACACTCGGAGAATGTCTCACACCTGCAGTCTAGAGCTACACCACCTTGTTGCAGAGGCATTCAGAGAGGGTTGGTCATGTCCTTGGAGGCCAGGCTTCTGGATATCTGGCACGAGGAAGGGCCAGCCAGAGGTGAGCTCCCTCTTCCTCCTCATTGTCTTCTTCTCTCTTTTCACAGACACTGTAAGCAAACACCCCTGAGCTGGCAGAAATAAAATCGCTCAGGATCCAAAATTTAGGAGGTTTTCCTTTTCCTGTCCATGGCTCCAGACTCCTTTGAGATGGCAGATGGACGCTTCTGTTACGCTTGTATCTAATTTTCTCCTTCCTGGAAGGATGGGGAGCCCAGCAGGACCGCTGGAAATAGCACAGCAGGAGCGAAGGACCCAGGCAAGGCCTACTGTGTTTTCTACCTCACTGAAGCTACTTTGATTCAAAAGAGACAATGTCTGCCTGCAGCACCCCTCATTTATCTGCTCCCTGAAGAAATTAAGCACCCATGCTAGGCAAGCACGCCTTCGCTGAGCTTCACCCTGCACCCGGGGCCTGAGTTCTAAACACGACACAGCTTTATGGGGTAAGAAAACAGCTGAGAGAGAGTGGGGTGCTGATGGCTTAGAAGCTTCCAGGAATATTTGGGTGGTGCCCCCTGATGCCTGCAGGCCATAGACTAGTGACAGCAGTGTCAAAAGAGGGTGTCGACATGGGGTCTGCATGGTTCATGGGTTTTACGTGCAGGTGCAGATCTAGGGACCAGGATGTAACTTGGTTATAGAGTGCTTGCCCAACATGCAGGAAGCTCTGGGTACCATCCTCAGCACCACATAAGCCAGGGCTAGGGTGTATCCCAGCATTCAGGAAGTGGAAACGAGGAACAATCTGAAATTCAGGATCATGCTCGGATGCATACAGTGTTTGAGGCCAGCAGGCAATACATGAGATGCTATCTAAAAATAAACCAATTAATTATTAATTAATTGGAAGAAGAAGGAGGAGGAGGAGCAGTAGGAGGAGGAGGAACTGGTTCATGGAAGGCTGTAGAGTAGCAGAAAATGAATGGTACCTGACAACTTAGTCTATGCCCCTCAGATCGTGAGACCATCTTAGCTAGCTCCCATCTGTCCTCTTCCACCATTCCTCTGCCCCCAGAAGCCCACTCGAGCCCGATGAAGTAGTGGCTTCTACCCTGACACCTCAACACATGGATCTCAGAGCCAGAAGGTGGGTTCTGGGCCCACAGAGCAGCGAGGATGATTCAGACATGTTCAGAGCTTTTCAGGGCAAAAGCCTGTTCCTCTTACTCATCTGCTGTGGGCAAGAGGAGGCTGATTGTGTCCTCTGTGGGGTCCAGTGTTGGGAACTTGGGCCTAGTGTTTTGATGTCCAGGTTGTGGGAACTTTAAGAGCTGGCTCAGTGGGTAAAGATGCTGAGCGCCAAGCCTGGCAACCTGAGCTCCATGAGTCCCCATTCCTGGACGAGCATGGTGGAAGGAAGAATAGACTCCTGGCCAGGCTGTGGTGGCGCACGCCATTAATCCCAGCACTTGGGAGGCAGAGGCAGGTGGATTTCTGAGTTCGAGGCCAGCCTGGTCTACAGAGTGAGTTCCAGGACAGCCAGGGCTACACAGAGAAACCCTGTCTTGGAAAACACCCCCCCCCACCCCCCCAAAAAAGAACAGATTCCTGAGGTTGTTCTCTGACTTCCAGATGTGAGTCTCACACTCAATATAATTTCGATTTTTAAAAAGAGAGTAGGAGGTGACTAGGTCTTTGGGAATATGTCCTAGGAGGATTCACATGTTCAGGGCAAGCAAAATTCCCAGTGCCCGACCACCACCACCACCACCACCACCACCACCACCACCACCATCTCCGTCTGCCCCAACCCACATTCAGCTCTGACTCTATCCCCCGGAAATAGATAGTGTCAGATCCCTCAGTCTGAGGGATACATCTCCCAGAAGCTTCCACTTTAAACCATCAGAAGCTGGGCTCCAGAACCTCTAACTGATCAGTTACAAAATGAAAATTCTGACGGTCGGTCCCCTCCTGAGGTAGGATTCAGTCCCTAAAACATCTCCCAGAACTTGGGGAAAACAGTAAGCTTGTATCCCCTGGCTTTCATGTCAAGCTTAACTTAGGTCTTATACACACACACACACACACACACGGACACACTCTTCCACTGAGATACACCCCTATTCCCCAGCTTGACATTTATAGATTAATCATTCTGCTCTGTGCCTGTCTTCATCCTGCTGCACTGGCCTACAGAAGGCCCACTGGAGTTTCTTCTCAGGAAGGGTGAGCAGTCTACCTAGCGACCTCAAAGGCTACGATGAGCAATGCATCCTGGGGGTTTCCAAAGTAAGCGGTGAATCCCAAGTGACACTCCTCTCCCAGCAAAATGTAGACGAAGGGAATAAATATTTGTATGACAGGCTAATTATTAGAGACAGCTTTGATGCTCTCGGCCTTTGTAGCCAATGGAGTTTCCAGTTCAGCTGCGAACAAATGAATCACTTGGCTCCTTTTAGTGAGTGCCAGGAAAACCCAACTTGTGTTTCTCTGCAAGGGACGGATTGTCAAAGGGGCTATTGGATGATTCTCAGTGATCTGACTAGCCTGACCCCTGTGCATTTTCTAGCCCGGGGAACTCTAAGCGATAGATTTTAATCTTTAAGGTGATTTTATTGCCTTTATGGGAGGCCCTTTAAAAGACATAAACTCTTTGTTACTTTAGAAGCAAAATATCTTACTATGATAATATAAGATCTCCCCTTTTGTTTGTATGTGTGCTGCCTGCCCCCGGCTCTACCCAACACCCCGGTGAGAGCACAGAAGGCAGGAGTAGGACCGTGGATGTCCTTCCCTGTCAGTCTCCCGTTGTGTTCTCCTGAGGTAGGGTTTATCACAGAACCTGAGCTAGGCTGGGCCAGCAAGCCCTGGCAATTCTCCCTTGGTCCCTTCTATAGCATCAGGATTAAAGGCCTGTGCAGCCGCACCCAGCTTTTTACATAGGGCTAGGGATTCGAACTCTTGTGTGTGTGTGTGTGTGTGTGTGTGTATGTGTATGTGTATGTGTGGTTCGAGACAGGGTTTCTCTGTGTAACCCTGGCTGTCTTGGAACTCACTCTGTAGACCAGGCTGGCCTCGAACTCAGAAATCAGCCTGCCTCTGCCTCCCAAGCAGTGGGATTAAAGGCATGCACCACCACTGCCCCGCTGGGATTCGAACTCTTAACTGCTGATACTTCTCCTCAGTACCTCCCACAGGCTATCATTGTTTTGTTTTTCTTGAAACCAAGTCTCTTGTAGCCCAGGTTGGCTTCAAACTTGCTATGTAGTTGAGGGTAACCTGACTCTCCTGATCCTTCTGCCTTTACCTTTGGAGTTCAGGGATTGCAGGCCTGTGTTCTCACAACTGCTTTAATGGGGTGCTGGAGGTCAATTCAAGGTCCTTTATGCACTGGGCTGGAACTCTATCAACTGAGCAACATCCCAGCCCTGAAAGGGTTTTTAAGGTTTGTTTCAACTGTACCTTTTCTTTCTTTCTTTTTCTTTGTTTGTTTGGTTTTTCGAGACAGGGTTTCTCTGTGTAGCCCTGGCTGTCCTGGAACTCACTCTGTAGACCAGGCTGGCTTTGAACTCAGAGAGATCTGCCTCTGCCTCCTGGGAGCTGGGATTCAAGGGGTTTGCTACCACTGCCTGATTGTTTTCTTTTTTCATATAGAGGGCTGGGAATGTAGTTTAGTTGGTCAGAGTACTTGGCTAGCACACCTGAGATTTTGATTCAGTCTCTAGCACCAAGTTCAACTACTTTTCAGGAGATATTCCTGTAATCCCAGCCCTTGGGATGTAGAGTCATGAGAACCAGAAGTCCAAGGTTATTGGCTATATAGGCCGGCCTGTGCTATGTGAGATTCTGTCAAAAAAGAATTGTAAAATCAGCCAAATGATCCCGTAAAGACTTTAACCTTTTAGATAAGAACTGTTAAGTAATGAACTTTAAGATATAAATGAACTTTTTTTTTTTTTTTTTTTGGTTTTTCGAGACAGAGTTTCTCTGTGTAGCCCTGGCTGTCCTGGAACTCACTCTGTAGACCAGGCTGGCCTCGAACTCAGAAATCCACCTGCCTCTGCCTCCCGAGTGCTGGGATTAAAGGTGTGCACCGCCACTGCCTGGCATAAATGAACCTTTAATGCATGGCCACATAATGAGAGCATAATGAGAGCTTCTTAGTCTTGGCATGTGTCAGAAGACATAACTTCTGTGACACCCAGAGAAGACTGCTTTGGACCCGGACCAAAATAATTTTATTAAATTGTGATATTCTATCAGATAAATACCAAGAGTAGGGTGTGGTCTTATTGCTTCAGGGTACAAATAAGACTACAGAAGCAGGTTTCAGTATTAGGAACCAGAAGGTAAACAAACATTCTCCTTGGAAGACATATTTCCTTCTCCAGAAATGACTGCTGCATCTTTTTGTTGGGCTGTGGGGTAGACCAAAATAAGAGACTGTCGTCCAGTTGGTGTTATTTTTTTGATTGTTCTTTATGCTGCATATTTTTAGCGCTTAGATATGAAATCAGTCTATTCATTTTCATTACTCAGAACCCAACAAAAATACAACTTTGGAGAGTCTGACCGCCTAAGGAGAACAAACACAGAAGGGCAGATAAACGAGGCACTTGGCTATCGAGACATTAAACTTAACACAACTGGGAGAAAGGCCAGATTTTAGCTTTCGGAATACGATGCAGCATGCCTCCAATCTCAGAACTGTGATGGTAAAGACAGGAGGGCAAAGAGTTCGGGCCCAACCCTGGCAACATGGTAAGGGTTATCTCACACTACTCCCAGTCTTGCAAGAGCAAAGGCTCCTACCTTAGTCAACTGTTCTTGCTTTAGTCCAACACGATGAGTTCGTATATGTTCAAGAGTGAGAACATTTGCAGGTCTTACATGTGGTGGCTCAGCTCTGTGCTTAGAGAAAGTGTTACAGGTGCCAGGTCAACCGGCCGCATGGAGAGAGAGCCGATGTCTCAGACAGACAGACAGACTACACAATTGCAATTTTTGGTCTGGTTGTGTGACTTATCTCTAGAGTCTAGCAAGTGCAAGGCCTCGGGTTCAATCCTTAGCACAGAGAACAAAAGAAAGTTAGGCTGCTAGCTATACAGTGTAGCAGGAACAGCGGGGCCACCTCTGTGTAAACAGTGGGGGCTGCCCAGCTGCAAAAGCATCTCCTGCAGGAGGACTTTCTGAGAGACCAAGGATTGCTGGCACAGACATGCCAGCCAATCGGGAATTGCTGTTTAGAAGAGCTGCTTTCTTGGGACCAATGGGTCACACGGGCTGAGGGCAGGAGGGTCGGGTGGCACAGGCTACAATATAGGCTATTTCTTTCTATGGACTTTTGTGTTCCTGAGTGCTGTTATGTGCACCAGGTGTGTGGAGGAGCCCTCAGAGATCAGAAGAGGGCATCAGACACCCTGGAACTGGAGTTACAGGCAGTCATGAGCTCCCACGTGGGTGCTGGGAATGGAATCCAGGTCATCTGAAAGAGCCTTCCTCCGGCCATCTCTCCAGCCCTAGAGACTGTATTTATGTGACTATGTGGTCATTTGGAGCAATGGAGTTTATGTACCTTAGCATCTCCTCCTGCTCTGAAACATTCTGTCATTTGGTGGTCACCTCAGCCAGAAGCTGTTTTCACATGACTGTAATGGACTGCCTGCCTTGTGTGTATGACTTTGCTCGTCATGAGACACTAGGTAAAAGATACAGTGTGAGGTGCCCCGTCTACTGTCAGGAGCAAGAGCTCTGCAGGAAGATTCCTGAGAGCAGGGAAGAGAGAAGTGGTCTCTGCATCAGGGAAAGAAAACCTTAGGGTCGTCACTACTGGCCTGGCCTCATCCTCTGAGCAGGTTTCTTTGAGAACAAGGGAGAGACATCTCCTCCAACTTTGCTGTGTGTATGTACACTTCCTTTGATTTTTTTAAAAAAAGGATTTGTTTATTTTACATATGTGAGCACACTGTCGATGTCTTCAGACACACCAGCAAAGGGCATTGGATCCCATGACAGATGGTTGTGAGCCACCATGTGGTTGCTGGGATTTGAACTCAAGACCTCTGGAAGAGCAGTCAGTGCTCTTAACTGCTGAGCCATCTCTCCAACTCCCCACTTCGTTTGATTTTAGAGGTTCTTCACGAAAGTCCAAAATGTCCTTGGAATCAGAATCAAGGGCTTAAAGAACGGGGTGGTGCACACTTCCAATCTCATCACTCAGAAAGCACGGGCAGGTGGATCTCTGAGGCCAGCCTGTTCTACGGGGTTTCAGGACAGCCAGGACTACATAGAGAAACCCCGTCTCCAAAGAACTAAAAAGACCCCATAAGTAAGATACTCCCTTTTGGCAGCAAACGCCCTTGCTCACAGTAGCTGTTGGACACACTAACTCACATCTGGAGCCTGGGCTGTTTCGACTCACAGGTGCCTTCCCTGCCCCCATGCGTTCATTCTGTGGCTCTGCAATTCTAGGAAGCCCCGCCACAAGCTCACTCAGGAAGTCGGGGCTTTGCCTAGGCTATGCTGAAGGGGGCCACTTCCCACTGTGCCGCCTAATTTGGATCCATAGCCAGTTCTCCCGGGGAGACTTTTGTTTGTTTGTTTGTTTCCTTTTTGAGGGGCTGGAAAATCAAAACGAATTTCAAAGTAACACTCAGACATCTCTGCTTTCCCCTCTCATCCTGTACCCTGTAATTTTCAAGAGTCCACAGGCCCTTAGATGAAGTCTTTGCTCTGACAAGCTGGCGGAATGTGGGCTTTGTCTACTCAAACCTTGCTTTTGACCTTTTAGTGTGCCTTGTAACTTTGTGTTGCAAGCCAGACATGGAGTGGGGAGAAGGGATTGTGGTGGGCAGGCCTCTAAGTGTGGGGATGGTATGGGTCTGCTCTCCTGTAATTAGGGCCCCATCTTGCAGTGAGCCAGTAGCTTGAGCTGCGATATTCTTTTTTTTGTTTTGTTTTGTTTTCGACCAGGCTGGCCTCGAACTCAGAAATCCACCTGCCTCTGCCTCCCAAGTGCTGAGATTAAAGTCGTGCGCCACCACTGCCTGGCTGCGATATTCTTATGTATCTCTCAGAACTTAAGCCATGTCGGTGAGGATCCAGTGAAATGGTTTCTTTACCAAAATAAAAAATAAAAAAAAAAAAAAAGACTATTTTAAGAGACTGGAGAGTTGGCTCAGCAATTAAGAGCACTTACTGCTCTTGCAGAGGACCTGAGTTCAATCCCCAGCGTTTACAGGGCAGCTCACTGCCTTCTATACCGCCAATTCCAGGGAACTGTCGCCCTCTTCTGGCCTGCTATGGAATTTCCAGGGCTGAGGCTCTAGTTTGGGAAAGAATGCGTGGCCAGCGTTCCCCGGATCCTAGAACTCAAAAGGAAAGCGTGTTGTTACTGAGCCTGCAGCTCACTGTGGATTTTTCTACCCTGGGTTGGGGCCAGTGGTATTCCTATGCAGCTAGTCTGTGTGTCAGTCTTCCCAGCTGTGGGTGAGCAGTTGGCCTGAAATCTCTCTTCTCTGTTAGATCCAAGACAAATGGCTCAATTTGAATTTGGCTTTTTTTCTTTTTCCCTGTATGGGGGAATTGTTTCTCAACTCCTTGTGTGCCGCGACAAAAACAGGAAGTGGATACATGGAAATTAAATTCTACTCATTTGGCTTTCTGGGTGGCATTTCCTTTTGTATTCCAGCTATTAATCAACTGTCCTGCTGTGTCGGTTGGTCGGTTGTTGTCGCTGTTGTTATTGTTTTAGCTCTTCAACTTGACACAACCTCGAGCCATCTGGAAAGAGAGAAAATAAAATGCCTTAATCAGATTGTCTCTAGGCAAGTCTATAGGCCATTTTCTTGATTTTTGATTGATGTGGGAAGGCCCAGCCCACTGTGGGCGGTGCTACCTTTGGACTGGTTGGCCTTGGGCTGTGAAGGCTGAGCAAGCCATGGGGAGGGAGCCAGTAAGCAGCATTCTTCCATGGCTTCCGCTTCAGTTCCTGCCTCCACACTTCAGCCTAGAGTTCCTGCCCCGCCCTTTCTATATGATAGATTGTAAACTGAATAAACTCTTCCCTCCTCAAGTTGCTTTGGGTTATGGTGTTTTGTTACAACAATAGAAATCCCTTGCCGGGCAGTGGTGGCGCACGCCTTTAATCCCAGCACTCGGGAGGCAGAGGCAGGTGGATTTCTGAGTTCCAGGACAGCCAGGGCTACACAGGGAAACCCTGTCTCGAAAAACCAAAAGAAAAAAAATAGAAATCCCACTAAGACAGCTTAGAATGTAGCTCAGTAGTGGAATACTTGTCTAACATGCATAAAGCCCAAGCTGGTCCCCAACTCACGATGTAGCTGGAGAATCTTGTCTTCATCTCCCAGGGACTGGATGCCTACCATGTGTGTGCATGCGTGCACATCGTTTTGTGTGCAGTGCCGGATGAGGTCAGAAGAGGCATCTCTCCACAGAGCCATCCCTTCAGCTATCCCTTAGTCCCTTTTTGAACTTGTAAATTTGAGACAGGGGGGTCATCAAGTTGCCCACACCGGCCTTCAATGTGTGACACTCTTGCCTCAGCCCCTCTAGTGGTTAAGGTCTGAGAGGGGTGTTTACAATATAAAAATAAATTAATAAATAAATAAAGTTATCGCCTATAAAATGTGAGCATAGAAGTGTACTGTGAGCCTGGCAGTGGTGGCGCACGCCTTTAATCCCAGCACTTGGGAGGCAGAGGCAGGCGGATTTCTGAGTTTGAGGCCAGCCTGGTCTACAGAGTGAGTTCCAGGACAGCCAGGGCTACACAGAGAAACCCTGTTTCGAAAAACCAATAAATAAATAAAATAAAGAAGTGTACTGCTTAATGAAGAGAAGGCTTGAGGACCACCCAGAGAGGTGGCTCAGCTAGCAAACCTCTTGCATGGAAGCTTTGCTATAAGAAGCTCTCAGAACCAACACTGCTCTAACTCCACACTGGGAGCTGAGCTGTGGTCTGTGCATGAGTGTGCACACCGCAGTAATAATAAGGTTTTTTTTTAAAGAGAAGTCTTGAGGAGAAATGAAGCCAATCTTATTTGTATTCAAATGGGAGGGATCCAACAGAGAGAGAGAGAGAGAGAGAGAGAGAGAGAGAGAGAGAGAGAGAGAAAACAAAACAAAACAAAACCTGCCGGAGCCTGGAGAGGGAGGGTTTCTGAGCAGTGCCCTTGAGTAATGAGAGAGGACGGGAGCGAATGAACGAGCAGAGGGCTGGGTTTTGATGGAGCATAGATGATTCATCCCTAATTGCAAGCAGGAAGCCAGAGTGTGGATTTAGAGAAGGATGGATGGGTAGGGGCTGGAGGAGTCCGTGTGCAATTTCTCTGCTGATTGCGTCAATATTCACGACGAAGTCGGAAAGAAATCCATCAACCGAGAGGGAGAGCGGAGGAACGGGAGGAAGCATCGGGAGGGAGGCTTGAGCGGAAAGGCGAGGTTGTGAAGTAACTGGACGGAAAATGAGGGAAGAAATGAACCGGGAGAAGTGTTGTGTGATTGTCAGGAGGCCTTGTGAGCCCACTCGAGGTTTGTGGCCGCGCATTTGAAAGTGAAAATGGCCAGCCTCTCTCTCGTTTGGGTGACAGGTGCAGGTGCCTCCCAGTAGCAGTGGGAATTCTTATCGAAGCTGTGGTTTTGCACAGGGAGTGTCAAGAGGAGGACATTGCTAAGGGCGTGGATGAGGGAAAGAGCAAGGGGCAGACCACAGGATGTAAACAGGGCGGTGGAGAGTGAAGACATCCATTATTTGTGTCATGAGAACAGGACTGATTCGGGTTTGTTTTAGGAGAATGAGAATCCGCCTCTGCAGGGGGAAGGGGGAGGAGCTAAGCTGAGAGTGCAGCATGCCTTAAACAAATTCAAGGCCTGGCGGGTGCACATAGAGCATGTTTTAAAAGGGAGGGAAGACACATTCCTTTATCCCCAGTTTGATCTCTGGAATCATCGTGGTAGAAAGAACCAATTGCCACAAGTTGTCCTCTGATCCCCTCTTGTGTGCCCTGGTCTGTAGGCTCTCAATAAGCAAGCATCACACACACACACACACACACACACACACACACTAATAAATAAATGCCAAATTACTGTTTTTGATTAAAAAAAAAAAAAAAAAAAAAGAGGCCAAGGAACTGGCTCAGTGGGTAAAAGTGCTTATCATGTAAACCTGGCACCCTGAGTTGGAACAGTGAAAAGCCGGTTGTGGCTGGATACGGTGGTGCATGCCTTTAGTCCTGATGCTCAGAAGCCAGAGGAAAACCGACCTCTGTGGTTTCCAGGCCGGACTGATCTACACAATGAGACTCTGTTTCAGCAAAATAAAATAAAGCAAAACCCTCAAACCAAAATATAGTTTCCAAGGCTAGGCACACAGCACAGTGGGAGAATGCTTGCCCCCCATGCATGCAGCTCAGTGGGAGAATGCTTGCCCCCATGCATGCAGCACAGTGGGAGAATGCTTGCCCCCCATGCATGCAGCACAGTTGGTTGCTTGCCTCCCATGCATGAAATCCTGGATTTAATTTTCAGCACTACAGAATAGGTATAGTAGTGGATCCTTTTGTCTCAACACCCAGGAGTTGGAGACAGATCAGAAGTTCAAGGTCACCTTTAGCTACATACTGGGTCCCAACTAGCAGTAGCGCCACCATGGCTAGTTTCATAGGTGCAAGGATGAAACCCAGAGAGCATCATGCTGTTGGGTCAGCACTCCAACACTTAGCTTACTACAGCCCCAACCCCTCTAATTGTAATTTTTTTTTATTGAAAAGATTATTTTTATGTGTATAATTTTTATGCATGCCCTCTAATTGTAATATTTTATTGAAAAATTATTATTATTATTATTATTTACTTTTGTTTTTTTGGTTTTTCGAGACAGGGTTTCTCTGTGTAGCCCTGGTTGTCCTGGAACTCACTCTGTAGACCAGGCTGGCTGGCCTCGAACTCAGAAATCCTCCTGCCTCTGCCTCCCAAGCACTGGGATTAAAGGCGTGCGCCACCACTGTCCGGCAAGATTATTATTATTTTTTTTAATGTGTATAAATTTTTTTCTGCGTGTCCACATGTGCACCGTGTGCACTCCTGGTGTTCCTGGAGGTCTAGAAGAAGGTGTTGGCATGCCCTGGGACTTAGGCAATTGTGAGAACCCAAGTTGTGTGCAAGGGCAGCCAGTGCTCTTAACCACAGAGCCAGCTCTCCAGCCTCTGTAATTATTATCATCATCGTTGTTGTTGCTGCTGCTGTTATTTTGATGCAGCAAACTGGCTGCCAATGCTCTTTCCAAGCACACTGCAGTTACTCAGATAGGTCTACGGTTTGAACATGGCTTATTCCCTTTGAAACTCTTGTGGAAACTTGGTCATCCAGGAAGTAGAGTTGTCAGGGAGTAATTAGGTCGTCAAGGAGGGTCAATGTCCTTGAAGAAGAGTGTGTTGCTCTCATGGGAGGGATTGCTAATAAGCCAGCTGCCTCTCCAGCCCACACCCTTCCTTGCTGTGTTTCCATGATGACCTCTCAGCTCTCCAGATAAGTCCAGGCAGCATGAGCCTTTACCAGAGGCTGAGCAGATGCAGCATCATACTTTTGGATTTCTGGAGTCCAGAGCTGAGAGCTGTAAACAAGCATGCTGGCCTCTCTTTCGGCCTTCTTTTCTCTTGCTTTGTACGTGCTGGTAGTAGGCAAGCCAGAGCACAGCCAAAGCACAGCCTATCTCTATTAGCATTATTTTAACCTCTGTGTGTGTGTGTGTGTGTGTGTGTGTGTGTGTGTGCGCGCGCGCGCGCGCGCATGGTTGCGTGTGCCCGTGTGTGCGCATGCGTGTGAGCGTGTACTTGTGCGCATGCGCGTTCGAGTGTGGCTGCGCACATGCTATGGCGTGTGGATGGAAGTCTAAAGACAACCCCAGGTGATAGTGATTGAGAGAGGTTCTCATTAATGCTGCATAAACTGAGCTAGCTGGCCTGAGAGCTTCACAGTATATTTCTGTCTCTGCCTCGCATCTCGGTGTAGGAGCTTTGGGATTACAGATTTGTGCTGCCACACCCTGCTTTGCATGTTTGCTGGGGATCTGAACTCCAGTCCCCATGCTTGCGTAGGAGGCGCTTTTACCACTGAGCCATCCCTCAACCCCAAATCTCTATTCTTAATCTATGGCCCTATCTCAAATATTCGTTATAGCAATGGAGAAAAGAACCATTCCTCCCCCACCCTGGCCTCCACGGGAAGCTGCCTTGCCTCCTTTTGTAGAAGCTGTTGCCCTGAGACAGTTTGGGTTTTGCATATATGACAGTCTTCAGTGATCAGGACAGGGCTGAGCTGATTTAGTTTCTCCCTCTCAGGAATTTTAACTAGGAAATGCCCAAGTCATGAGGCATTTGTCAGAAGCCGCTGAAGCTGACAAGCCGCAAGCTACAGGAAAACCAGAGAAGCCAAGAGAGACCACATGAAAGGCACGGTTCCGAGGAAGTTGGGGCCATGAGCAAGCTGGGGCTGTGGAGTGGAGGAGAGCTGCCTGGGGAAGGGCCTACTGGGGGAAGGTTGAGTTAGGGTTAAAGCAGCAGAGGGCTGTGTTCCTGCCCTTCCTGTGCCCCAGTGTCTAGTCTCTGCTCTTCTGAGGTCAGAGTGTAGCTTCCTCAGGCTCCACGAGGGACGACGTGCATTGCAAATCTGTTACTCTTTAGTGTTGTTTGTTTTGGGTGGAAGTGCGTGTGTGCTCATGTACGTAGGTCAGAGGACAACCTGTGGGAACTGGCTCTCTCCTCTTCCGTATGGGTCTCAGGGGTCAAACACAGGTCTTCAAACATGCTAGCCAGCACATTGACCCACTTGCCACCTTCTCAGTCCTCTTTTCGCTTGAAAAATGATTCCTTATCTTACTTATTAATGTTACTTCCTCCCTCTTCTTTTACTTAACATTTTATAGGGGTTGGAGAAATGGCTCAGCGGTTGAGAGGATGTCCTGCTCTTTCAGAGGTCACAGTGGTTGATTGCTAGTACCCTTGTTGGGTGGCTCACAACTGTTGGTAGCTCCAGCTCCAGGGGACTCTAAGGGACTAATCTCCAAGGAGAATCATTCTCGAATGTACGTGCTCACACACAAACACGAATGCATATTTATGCTTAAAAATAAAAATAAATTAAAATGTTATTATTAAAGAGCCAGGTGTGGTGCACACCACCTTTAATCCCAGCACTTGGGTAGCAGAGGCAGGTGGATCTCTAAATTTGAGATTAGCCTGGTCTACAGAGTGAGGTATCTCGAAAAACCAGTAAGTACATTTGCTATTCCGTTTGTTTACTTATTAGTGAGGCATGGCTGTGACAATCAGGACAGCTTGCAGCACCCTGTGAGCTCAGGGGGTCGACCTCAGATTGTTCAGCTTGGGGATGAGCATCTTTTACTAGCTGAGATGTCTAGGTAGCCCCTCTCCCACTTTAAGACGAGCCCTTACTATAAACCAGGCTGGCTTTGAGCCTACAGAGATCCACCTACCTCTGCCTCCCACATACTGGGATTAAAAGCACACATCACCATGCCCAGTCAAAAATAAATCGAAAAAAAGAGTTATTATTAGTGATGGAGAGGACAGGGCAGCTTGTGTACCACAGAGCATGTGGAGATTGATTCCCTGTGGGCTCAGATCTCTCTCTGCACCAGGTAGGTTCTATGGATTGAATTCAAGTTGCCAGATTTATGCAGCAGGTATCTTTACCCACCTGCTGAGGCTTCTCCATCACAGTATTTATTTATTTTGAATTAAGGTCTTGTGGATCCCAGACTGACCAGGAGTTTACTAAGTAGCTGAGGATGACCTTGAACTACTGATCCTCTTGTCTCCATCTCCACGGTGGAGCACCATCATGCCTGGTACAGGGTGCTGGGGACTGAACCCTGGGCTTTGTGCATGCTGGGTAAGCACCCTACCAACTGAGCTGTTTCCAGGCCAGCATCCTGGTGCTCCTAACTGCTAAGCCATCTCCCCACCTTCCATATCTCCCTTTAAACTATCATAAAGAGTAATAATTTTAGCTGGGCAGTGGTGGCACACGCCTTTAATCCCAGCACTCGGGAGACAGAGGCAGGCAGATTTCTGAGTTCGAGGCCAGCCTGGTCTACAGAGTGAGTTCCAGGACAGCCAGGGCTACACAGAGAAACCCTGTCTTGAAAAAACCAAAAAAAAAAAAAAAAGAGTAATAATTTTAGCCCCTAAAATCCCCACTGCTCTGCCTGGTCATCTTGTTCTTTTACTAGCTGAGATGTCTAGGTAGCCCCTCTCCCACTTTAAGATGAGCCCTTACTATAAACCAGGCTGGCTTTGAGCCTATAGAGATCCACCTACCTCTGCCTCCCACATACTGGGATTAAAAGCACACATCAGTCTTTTACTGTCTTTTCTTCCCACAATGTCAAATAATTCAAATGCAACAGTCTGGTTTCTTTTACTCATTGGTATGTTCTTAGGCTTCCTCTGGGCCTTCGTGTGACTTGACGGCTTATTCTTTTTAATGTCAAGTAATATGCAATGATGTTTTTCCCAAGGATGTCTTAGTTGCTTTCAAATTAAGCAGTCTCCTTACTTTTTTTTTTTTTTTTTTTTGAGACAAGATCTTGGTATGTAGCCTTGGCTGGCCTGGAATTGACTATGTACTCTGTAGATCAGGCTAGCCTTGAACTCTTAGAGATCTGACTGCTTCCATCTTCGAATTCTGGAATTAAAGATGTTCACCATCACACTGGCCAAATGCTGCCTCTTCCTTTTCCTCCTCCTCCTCTTTTTTAAAACTGGTATTGGAATTGAACCCAGGGCCTCTCATATGCTGGGCCTACATTCTACAAATGAGCTACTCTTTTTTTATATTATTATAAAAATGTGGGGCTGGCCAGAGGCTCACCGAGCAGAGGCATAGCGACCAAGGCTGAGGACTTGAGTTGTGTTCCCGAGATCCACGTGGTGGAAGGTGAGAGCACACAGATGAAGCTGTCATCTTTACTCCGGTGCATTTCCGGTGCATTTGTTCCCATCCCCGAAATAAATCGATAAAAAGTGTGCCAGCCATGATGGCACACACTTTAGTCCCAGCACTTGGGAGGCAGAGGCAGGCAGATCCCTATGAGTCTGAGGCCAGCCTGGTCTACAGAGAGAGTTCCAGGATAGCTAGGGCTACCTGGGTGACCTTGTCTCAAACAAAGTATGGGTGAAACTCACGCCAGCCCTACAGGATTGCAGGATTCCATGGCTTCTTTTGCCCTCCTCTGGCACCAGGCACACAGTGCCAGAGACACGCATACAAGCCAAACACCTACGTATATAAAATAAATACATTTAAAAAACTTGAAGGGAATGTCCAGCTGAGGGCTCAGTGTTGGAGCATTTGCCTGGCAGGTATGGGACTGTGAGTTCATTCTCTTGCACCACACACACACACCACTGATGTAGCACAATTGCACTTGGGATTGAGCAGAATGGAGGAGACTGGCCTAGATTTGACCAACCTGGACATTACAGCTTGCTTGTCTGGCAGAGCTGAGTTTTGGTGCTCTTCCCACATCAGAGAGTTGTTCTGCCCTGTCAGGTATTCAGTTAAATTCTGGGTTTCTTTGAAAATCCCATTAAGAGGGGAAGTGTCCTTCTGAAGGCCCCTTTGTCTTGTTTGTTTGGCTTTTAGAGAAAGTACAGTTTGTGCACAGTTATGAGCACCAATTATCATATGCCCCTACGATCCCTAGAAAACAACATCTTCAACCTAAGCAATCTACCAGATAGGGGAGAAATATTTATCTTTAAATGCAGCTTCCCCGAGGGTGGAATTCTCCTGCTCGATGGCTCGCTCAGTTAACAGTGGACAGCTGTTTCTAACAGGAAGCGTGGAATCATGGCTCCCCGAATCGGCAGGAAGACAGAGGGAGGAGGGTTCCTAATTATCAAGCTTGGATCGGGGCCAAGACAGTGAACCTCCTTGTCTCTGCCCCTCCGTTCTTTCACAAGTCCTGTGAGACTCTTAATAACCACAAGTGGTCAGGTGGGCTTAGGTCTCATCTAGAAGGCATCCTCGTGACTCGAGTTCAATGTGACTCAGGAGGAGAGCATCAGGCCACCCCAGCTGAGCATGCTGGCAAACAGACCGTAAAATAAAATTCAGCAGAGTGAGCGGTTGAACTGGGAACCTCAGCTGCTCTGCACAGACACATACAAACAAAGGAAAGGGGTTTCTCATGCCTCTTCCTCTTCTTCTTCTTTTTTGGTTTTTCGAGACAGGGTTTCTCTGTATAGCCCTGGCTGTCCTGGAACTCACTCTGTAGCCCAGGCTGACCTCGAACTCAGAAATCCACCTGCCTCTGCCTCCCAGAGTGCTAGGATTAAAGGCATGCGCCACCACTGCCCAGCAACTCATGCCCCTTCTAAAAGACATTTTTAGTTTTTTAGATAGGTTTCCATGTGATCCCATGCCGACCTTCCACTTATTATGGTGGCTGAACTAAATAATCTTGTCTCCAAGTGCTGGAATCACATGCACACTCTACCATGCCCTTCTTACGTTTGTGATTTTGTTTTACGTGTGTGTGTGTGTGTGTGTGTGTGTGTGTGTGTGTGTGAGAGAGAGAGAGAGAGAGAGAGAGAGTGAGTGTTTGCTCATATGCCACGTTGTGGCACATGTATGGCAGTCAAAGGGTCTGTGTGGATGTAGGTTCTCTACTTTCAGCGTCTGGGTCTCAGAGTAGGTGGTGGTGGTGTGGAACCCTATTCCTTAGGCTTGGTAGCAAATACCTTTATCTAAGGAACCATCTCACTAGCCCACGTCTTCCTTTAGAAAAGCAATCGTACCTTTACCAAAGCAAGCACAATGAACACCCGTCTCTCCCTCGAAGTGCAGGGCGGGGTCGGGTTTCCAGGGGTCACTTATCTGGGTTGTGAGCCAGAGGGACTAGAAAGAAAGAAATCCTGATGTGCAGTGAATCAGGTGAAATCCCTCTGTGGCTACGTAAACATAAGTCAAGAGGGCAGTGCTTGCTCTGGTTTCAACCTGAAAAAGTGTTAACGGGAGGTAAAGAAAGCACATTACTGGCTTGGATTTTTCACAACATAAACTTGGAAGCCATTTCCGTAGGGAAGGCCTGGAAGCAAGCTCCAGTCTGTTACAAGGCTTGCTGAGGAGTCACTCTAGTTTTGCTTAAGGCATTTTAGGGGAAAATAATTTACATGTTCCAAAGCTTGAGTACTTCTGGAGATTAGGAAGGCTAGTTACCAGCCATATGTTCAAAGGTCTTGCATTCTTTCTTTCTTTTTTAATTATAAAAATTATCCATGCTTGAGATGAAAAGGAAGGGGGAAAAATGAACAGAGCAGACTCTAATGAAGTCAGAAGTCAGTCCTCGTTCTGCGCTCAGTGGGCTCCTGGGAACAGCCTGTGAGGACATTTTGAAGCATGGACAGACTTGTCCTTATGGACAGACTTGTCCTTTCATACTTTCCCCGTGGAGCCCGTGTAGCGGGCGTATTACACACGCGGAGGCCCGCGGACAGACAGCCTCAGGTTTTCCACTGACCATGTGGGCTCTGTAGACCAGGCTGGCCTCTACCTCAGAAAGATCTGCTGCTTCTGCCTCCCAAGTGCTGGGATTAAAGGCGTGTGCCACCACTGCCCGGTCTGATTTGATGTCTATATGTACAAAAGTAAATTTATAGAAACGACTCTTGGAGAGATGGCTCAGTAGTTAAGAGTGTCAGCTCTTCTCCTAGAAGATCCAGGTTTGATGTCTAGCACCCGTGTGGTGGCTCACATCTGTCTGTAACTCCAGTCTCAGGCAATTTGACAATTTCTTCCACCTCTGCAGGCACCAGGGATACAAGTGGTCCATAGACATACTTGCAGACAAAACATCCGTACCTATAAAAATAAGAACAAACTGGGCAGTGGTGGCGCACACCTTTAATTCCAGCACTCAGGAGGCAGAGGCAGGTGGATTTCTGAGTTCGAGGCCAGCCTGGTCTACAGAGTGAGTTCCAGGACAGCCAGGGCTATACAGAGAAACCCTGTCTTGAAAACACCAAAAAAACCCCCAAAAAACCAAAAAACAACAACAACAAAAAAATCTTTAAAAATCACTTCTTAGGGATGTGTGACTGTTCTTTTTAGCTATGTGGAGAGTTCAAAGCCAGCTTGGGCTAAGTGAGTCCAACAACAACAATGATGATAACAATAGAGCTGGCCTGTATCAAGGTTATAAAACTAACAAAAGTCTTTGATGTTTTTAGATTCCATAACTACAGTCATTCCCATTTCCTAAAGCTTGCTAAAAAGATAACGAGGAAAAAATGGTCTAATTTTACACGAAAAAAAACATCCCTACTAGATGTTTGACCTCTTTAACCTTCTGCAAAGTATTTAGCTTCCTTGAGTCCTAGTTCCTTGACCTTTAAAGTGAAGGTGATAATAACACACTTCATGGCTGTTGTCAGGACTAAGTGGGCAAAGGGATGTAACAGGCTGGGCACAAGGTGCTCAGTGCACAGTGGGCTTTCAATCATGGCTTCATAGTTGTTCTTTCTTTTTTTTTGGTTTTTTGAGACAGGTTTTCATGGTTGTTCTTATTAGAAAGGTTATTTCATTATCAGAGTCTGAGGTCCTAGGAGGGAAGTCTGCACCATTTGACTCTGTAGCTGGACCACAGTTCTTGCATGGACCTGTTAAATAGGCCTAGTTTGCTAATTTTATGACTCTGTAGCATATTGTGCTTTATAATTATGTAGAATTGGGACACGTCTACATACACGCACGTCTGCTTTCATAAAAAAGGCCCCAATTCCCAGCTCTGAGGAGGTGGAGGCAGGAGGATCAGAACTTCAAGGTTTGTCCGTGAGGTGGCTCAGGGAGTAAAATTCATTTGCTGTGCCAGACTGAATTCAGATTGCCCTCTTCGGTGTATGTTTTTACTGTGATAGCACATCTTATAGAAGAAAGAGATTACTAAGCTTGTGGCTTCAGAGGTTTCGAGTCCATCATGGTGGAGCAAAGGAACAGTTGAGAGGGCACATCTTGATCCACCTGTAGGAAGCAGAGAGGGAGCACACTGGGAGCAGAGACTTTTGAAACCTCAAGGCTTGGGCTGGAGAGATGGCTCAGCGGTTAAGAGCACTGACTGCTCTTCCAGAGGTCCCGAGTTCAATTCCCAGCCACCATATGGTGGCTCACAGCCATCTGTAATGGGATCTGATGCTCTCTTCTGATGTGTCTGAAGACAGCTACAGTGTGCTCATATGTATTCAATTAATTAATAAATAAAAAATTCTTAAAAAAGAGAGAAAGAAACTTCAAAGGCACCCCCAGCGACACACCTCCTCTATGAAGGCCACACACCTGTGTGTGTGTGATCCAAACCCATGAGATGCTGAGAGCCTCTGTTCTGTGAAGCCAGTTAGGTGATTAGAAAGGACAGGGTGTTTTCGGTCCTGGGTCCCAGGAATTGTTCGGGTCCCAGGAATTGAAAGAACGTCTGGTATTTCCTGAAAACCAGTTATGGTAGTGGTTTGGCCTTGGGCCATGTGTAACCTTCCCGCCTGCCTGTCTTTTTAAGCTGCTGTCCTGAAATAAACCTCAAGAGCTTGATCAGAATATAGACTTGCTCTCCTTCTTCAAGTCTCCTGTCCCCCATCCCCCTCCCCAGGTTCATGCTGAACCCCAGCAGGCCTGGGCAGGCCTCGAAAAAACAAACAAACAAACAAACAAACAAAAAATTCAAGGCTTTCCTCTAGGTCGCCAGCCTGGACACCAAGAGATCTGACTAACAAAAAAGAGCACACCCCATCCATAGATTTTGAGAGACAAGCCAGCCATCTAATTGGCTTTATCTTTCATTATTCTTATGTGATGTTAATTAGCTCTATCCCTACCTACCGGGTTGAGTGCAGTTTACTCACTGAAAAATTTGCTGGAAAATTTCGTTAGCTATAACAAAAAAAAAATCATTAGCTAGCCTCCCCATTTCTCTTTTTAGCCAGTATTAATTTAATTTATATTTTATTTATGTATCTGTTTGTGTTTCCTTTTGTTGTTGTTGTTGTTCTGTTTTGTTTTGTTTTTCGAGACAGGGTTTCTCTGTGTAGCCCTGGCTGTCCTGGAACTCACTCTGTAGACCAGGCTGGCCTCGAATTCAGAAATCCGCCTGCCTCTGCCTCCCGAGTGCTGGGATTAAAGGAGTGCGCCACCACTGCCTGGCTAAGCAGTATTTCCGTGACCAGAAACGAACTGTGTTTCTTAATTTGTGTGTGCACATATGTATTTGGATGCTGCAGAGGCCAGAGCAGTATGTCAGGGACCCAGGAGCTGAGGTTCCCTACACCTGTGAGCTGCCCTACCAGGATGCTGGGAACTGGACCCCAGACCTCAGGGAGAGCAGCAAATGTTTTTAAATACTGAGCTCTAGCCCCAAGTTCTCATTTCATTTGAAAGCGAGGAATTTTTTTCTTGTTGAAAGGTAGTAGCAAGACTTAGTTGTGGGCCTTCAGGGTTCAGCAGGTAAAAAGGCACTTACCTGGAGTCTGTGGAGTAGAGACCCAAGACCCCTGAAAGCCATCCTGTGATCACCACAGGAACACTGGAGCATGCACATACCCCTTATGAAGAAAAAAATGTTAAAAAACAAACAAACAAACAAA
>JADRCH010000223.1:4413079-4428240 GCA_019843965.1 Rhynchomys soricoides | reverse complement strand
CAAGACAACCCACAAAAGACTGTCCTATAACATGCCTCTGATTTCTACAAAGACCATGTTGCAGTCCCACTAGACACACACACAACACACACAACATACTGCTATTGTAGGTGCGCAAAGAGTACTGTGTATCGGGTTCCAGTTGGCCACTGCCCTCTGTGCCACACAGAGTGCCAGGAGTTAGCCCATAAAATATACTACGACACCCGACGACACCTAACATACCCTGCTTTTACAGCCCTAATGCACAGCCTATCTCTCTGATCCCCCCCCCACACACACACAATGCTAGAATCAGATAATACACAGACGTGCTGAATGAACTGGCCAACTTACCCACAGCCAAAGCCCACATGGTATCAGAATAACCTCTGCAGCTCCACACACACTGTAACAAATCAGGTCTTCTTGGAGCACACCCAGCCATATTTTGTACTAGTTATCCAGCAATGCTGTGTACATCCTACCTCCATTGCCCCCACAAACACTGGTATTATTCACTCCCTGCTAGACATAGACCCAAGCAATGCACTTAGTGCTGTGAATCAGGCTGTACTGGGCCACCTGACCCCCACAGTGCCAAATACACTTTTCACAACATACCCTGTTGGCACAGCCCTGACAATTGCCTAAAACAGCACTAATGTCCCTGCCCTACCTTCACATGCACATCTAAATCTCAGGTCTTATTAAAGTCACCCCTGCT
This sequence comes from Rhynchomys soricoides, assembly GCA_019843965.1. NCBI lineage: Eukaryota > Metazoa > Chordata > Mammalia > Rodentia > Muridae > Rhynchomys > Rhynchomys soricoides. The sequence goes on along the minus strand of JADRCH010000223.1, from coordinate 4,427,534 downwards.
CCACATTCCATGTCCCTCATACAGTGCTCTAGCATTAGTGACCACTCACCAGTCACATATATTACCTTAAACGTGACTAGGTATCAGGCCTTGTGAGACAGCAACCAAACCACACCCCGCATAAACGTCTAGGTACCAGCCTCCCCTCCTTTCCTTCATAAAGTATGCCACATTGCACCGGGAACTGTTAGACTCACTCTCCACTCTTATGGCTCCAGCCTACAGTACAATTTTGCAGGCTGTAATGATCATCCTCCCTATTTGCACGGGAAAACTTCTAGGTGTCAATTTAACTGTATGGTAGTCCTGAATATCTGCCCCACATGTACTGCTAGGTATCTGATGCTGTGTCCCTTCATGCCTCATCTATTTGCTCAGAGAAAACCTTGCAAAACCCCATCGTCCAACCAAAATACACCACATACATGGCTAAGCATCAGCCCAAGTTGTATACCACTTTTCCAACCACTATGAGACATCAAGTCTCGATGCTCACCCCAGACTGACTGCTACATATCAGACTTGGACAGCCTCACACTTACCACTAAACACACGCACACACACACAGAGCAAGCTATCGGTACTATGGAAGAGTGGACAAATGGCGCCTAGCAGAAGCAATCAAACCAAAACGTATCCATTTACTCTGCTCTACTCTCTACTGTGTATGCAATGATACTAATTGAGGTTCCTGACTTCACTTTCCCACAATGGTGAACTATAACCTGGAATTGTAGGCTCAAATAAACTTACTTATCCCCCGTGTTGCTTTTTGTCGGTGTATGTGTGGGGTACTATTTATTTGGCTTAAATATCCCCATAACAGTCCACCGTTGAAGGAAATCAGAGCAGGAATTCAGACACAGGAACCATGGAGAAACACTACTTGCTGGTTTGTTTCCTTCCTTCCTTCCTTCCTTCCTTCCTTCCTTCCTTCCTTCCTTCCCTCCTTCCCTCCCTCCCTCCCTTCCTTCCTTCCTTTCTTCTTTCTATAGTTTCTTTCTCTTTCTTTTCTTTTTCTTTTCTTTCTTATTCACTTTACACTCCACTCACTGCCCCCATTCCTGGTCACCCCCCCCCACGATCTTACCCCCATCCCCCTTTCCCTCTTCTGAGAGAGTGGGACCCTCTGGGTATCTGCCCCCAACCTTGTCTGGGCTGTCACTAGGACCCCAAGCAATGCCTGGCTCCTCTACCCTGCTAGGAATCTGCATGTGCCCTCTGATAGTGGGGTGGTGGGGTATTTAGCAGTTCTGCTACCTAGCTGTCTATGTGGATGGTACTCTGGGCACACTGTGTTCCACTTTAAGTTCTAAAAGCCTAAATGTTGCTCTGCAGAGCCCACCTGAATCAAAAGCTTTGAAGGCCTTTCAGTTCCTGTGAGTTTGCACAACTCTGATCTGTGCATGTCCTATTATGACTTCATGAGGGTCCATTGTGAGAGTCCACCCAGCAGATATAAGGGTGAGGCCTGCCCTGGATCTCTGCGGGTATAGAGAGGCAGTGTGGAGTTTTACCTGTGCGAGTTACTTATGTCGAGTGAGATTGTGTGAGATTTTGAGCTATGATTGTTTGATTTGTGGTGTGTGTGTGTGTGTGTGTGTGTGTGTGTGTGTGTGTGTGTAGAGAGAGAGAGAGCGAGAGAGAGAGAGAGAGACTGTGTGGGGGTGAGGGTGAGGTGTGAGGGTGAGACTGTGTGTAGGTGTAGTTGTGTGTGCTGTGCATGTGTATACCTGCTTGTGTACATGTGTATCTGTGTGAATTCATCTACAAGCTTACAGAAGCTAATGGGAAAGGCCAGAGCTAAACTTTCAGTGCCGTACCAAAGGTATGTTGATAACCTTAATTTCGGAAGCAGAGTCATTCACTGGCCTGTTTTTGCCACATAGGCTAGGCTCTTGGCCAAGGAGCCTCTGGGATCTGCCTGTGTGCTAAGATTAAAACTAGCGCCATTAGGCCTGTTTTGTTTGGGTGGGCCTTTTGTTTTATTTTTGTGGTGGGCAGTGGCACTTTGCATTTAATTCAGGACCTCATGTCTGCAGAGCAGGTTCTACGGTGAATGAGACATCTTTCTAACTCATGAGCGCTTGGCTTGCTCTTTTTAGATTTACTTCTTTGTTTTTCTTTTTCTATTCTTATTTTCCTTGTGCTTTTATTTTTCTTGGGTGTTTACTGTGTTTGGGGGCCTTTTTGTTTTTTTCCTTTTATCTGACTTGGATTTTCATTATAAATTTCAAATTTTTAAAAAAAAAATGTTCTTTTTTTTATTTAGGTTTATTTAATCTTTTCCTTTTCAAAAAAATTATTGAGTACTGGTAGTGTTATTGACCTCTAGAGTTTATGCGAAATTGGATGTGGCTAGTTCTGCTTTCTAAATCTTTTTATTCCTCTGGTTTGCTTTTTTACTTTTGCTTCTCTGCTTCAATTTAATTAATGACTTTTATGTGCTTCTGGTTTTGTTTTGATTTCTTGAGGGGTCCTGGTTTTGCTTTGATTTCTTTGGTATTTTATTTAGTTTGTCTGGTTTGGGGTATTGATTTTAAGTTTTTGTGCTATGTTGTCTATTTTTCTCAATCATTTCTCTTCTTCCATTCATTTTCTTGCCCATTCTCTAGCTCTTTTCTCAGTTTTATCAAATACCATCCAGAGCATCACTAAACTGTAGCCCTTCTATTTTACTAGGTTGTGAGCTGGATCTTGGTTTAGAGTTCAAGGGTGGATTTCTCTTCCTGTGTCATCAATGGTCTAGGTTAAAGTTTCTTGTTTGTGTGGTTTTCACTTTGTCCTTTCTTTTTACTTTCGATCCTTCTGATTTTGTCACTGTCATCCCTCTTGTCTCTATAAATTTCTTTATGTCTCCTTTCCTTCCTTACCAGCACCTCATTTCCTTTGGCAGTAGCATTGCTTCCAACCATGTACTCTGACAGTGAGGAGGAGTCATCTAAGGCCAGCACTGTGATCAGCTTGCTCAATGAGGAGGTGTTCACCAGGCAGTACACCATCCTGAAGACCTTGGGCCAGGGTGGCACCGCTGAAGTGAGGCTATGCTCCCATCGCCTCACAGGTGCCCCAGTTGCCGTCAAAGCTCTGGTAAAGCGTAAGAGGTGGTGGGGGTCAATGATGTCAGAAGTCGAAATCATGAAGATGCTCAGCCACCCTAATATTGTCTCCCTTCTGCAAGTGATAGAAACAGAACAGAACATTTATCTAGTTATGGAAGTGGCCCAGGGAGAACAGCTACTTCGTCGAGTCCGGGAGGCTGGATGCCTGAAGGAAAATGAAGCCAGAGGCATATTTGTTCAGTTGCTCAGTGCCGTAAGCTACTTCCATGGTAAAGGCGTTGTTCATAGAGACCTAAAGCCTGACAATATCATAGTGGATGAACATGGAAATGTCAAAATTGTTGACTTTGGGCTAGGTGCCAGATTAATGCCTGGGCAAAAACTGAAAAGGCTGTGTGGAGCTTTCCAGTTCATTCCTCCAGAACTTTTCCTAGGCCTCCCTTATGATGGCACAAAAGTAGACATATGGGCCTTGGGGGTTCTTTTGTATTATATGGTAACAGGGTTTGTGCCATTTGCAGGGACCACCTTGTCAGAACTTAGTAAAAAAGTTCTGCAAGGGAGGTATAAAATTCCTTACAATCTCTCTAAAAGCTTAAGGAGCATGATTGGCCTGTTATTGACAGTAAATGCAAGGCAGAGGCCAACTGCACAAGACCTCCTAAGTCATCAATGGCTTCAGGAAGGGGGAAAGACAGTTCATCCCAATGAAGACACCAGTTTCCCAGACCCTGACATAATGGTGGCCATGCAAAATATTGGCTTTCACGTGCAGGACATTAGAGAATCATTAAAACACAAAAGGTTCGATGAAACTATGGCTACATACCACCTACTGAGAGCCCAGGCATGTCAGGATGATGACAATTATGTCCAAACAAAGGTAATGAATCCAGAGGTGACACCTTTCCCTTCAGCAGCAGACCCTGACACTTTCCCTCTGCCTCCCAGGAGAAGGGCTAGTGAACCTTCCCTTATGATATTAGCCTCATCTTATGAACAGCATCATCTAAGACAAAGTGGGGGGACAAATGCCTCTGTTTCACCCGAGAAGACACCCGCTATGGGCAAAGGTCACAGACGCTCCATGACTGCCCCTTCTATTTACTTACGAAGAAACACTATGTCGAGTGTAGAAGATGCTGGCTTTTCCACTGGCTCCCAGGCAGAAAAGGCCTTAAGTGGCACAGAAAAAAGTGGGACTTCAACGTCAAGCTCTCTGCAGCCTAGGGGCTGGGCAAAATGGAAGAAGAGAATTGAAGCATGCATCCGGACATTGTGTTGCTGCATGTCACCTCACAAATAGTGTCCGAGGAAGGTGTGCTCCCAAGTGTGAGAAGACACCATAAGATGACAAGAAGTACAAGGCATGGTTCAGGTACATTTTTATATTTGCTTTCTCTATGTTTTTAGTGATGTCTTGCATAGAGACAGTTCATGATTAGGTTCTTAAAGTACAGCGAGTTATATCTAGTTATATCTAGATACTGTGGGATGTGGGCACCCATACAATTAAACACAAGTACAATACTTTCTTATTCCAAGGGTGTACAACCAGGACACAAATCAAATCCAAACCAAAATCCACCAGTATAAATCAGTTCCTGTGGCTCAGCTCAGTGTCCCAAGCACAGGACTCGGGATCTTGTGGGCTGCAAAGGGTCTTGGGCCACTCCTCCTCTGGGTTTCTTTTGTCTACAGCCCACACATCTTGTCTTGTCATGTCAGGTAGAATCTTTCCACACCTATCATTGATATGGGTGGTCATCCCACAGCCTCGGCATCTCCAATGTGCTCAGGTCTGCACTGTAAGGAGGTTACACCTTCAACAATGTGATCTCCTGGCCTCTCACAGCACCAAGCCGTGACTGTTCCCTACAACCCCTTTGACCCTTCAGCTTCCAAGCAGCCCAAACCAGTACCACCTGGGAAGTTCTTACACATTATCAGGTTTGGCTTCCAACATGAGAAGCAGCCTTTGCCACCACTAAACCAGAGCTTCTCTTGAGATATACCAAGGAATTGTTTTTGAGAAGATTTTAGCTCTGTGATGCCCCTGTCTTCTTAAACACGGCCAATGTCTCAGCCAAAGCTGAGTTGCATCAATTGTCCTGGCTCATCAAGGTTTCCCTTTAATGTTCTGTCTTTTCTTAATCAAAGCTGATTCTTTGGACCACCCCTCTACCCACCCCAACTGATCAGTACCCAGAGATCAAATACAAATCAAATACAGTGCAAGTTACAATGGTGATACTATGTAAAGTGCCTGGGCACTCCAATTCAATTATTAATAAATAAAACAGTCCACAAACTTGCCCACAGGCAATCTGCTAAAGGAAAATTTTTGAGCAGTTTCCCTGTTCCAGATGATTGTAGCTCAAGTCATTCTAACAAAAAATCTAACCAGATCACCTCTGAAGTATAGTCCCCCTAAACTTCAGATCCAAGCATATTTTTGTCACATTGTCTTACAAGACACTGTGTTTAAGATTGGGCTGGTCCTTTAATGTCTACAACCAGGAGAAAATAAAAGCAAAACAACCCAAGGGTAAAATTATCATCTCTGAATACAGCTAGAAGGTCCATTTCCACCTCCCACAGATTTGACTACTGTTTTTTCCCATGATATAAAAATGCATATGGTGGGAATGGGAAGCCAGACTGTTCACCAGTGAAGCTCATTCAAGTGAATTGGATTCCAATGTGGCTGCCTGAGAGCTTGTTCCCACAGGACTTCATGTTTGTGTGCCTCCTGATTTGATGCTATCACATTTGATTATTCTCTCAATTAGGCTACTCCAGTCATCTGAGGTATGTGTTTGTAAACCCCAAATTTAAGATACTTTTCCTGTCTGTTCTTCTTTATGCCCATCTTTCTTAGTAGATCCAAAACTCCCATTCACAACTGAAAGCACAGCAATTGCAGATCATTATTCAGACTGTACAAAACCATCTTGCTTGTAGAGACTCTACAAGGTTGAACTCGAATTAGAGAGTAGAACCATGTTTAGACAGAATGAGAAGGGAGGAAGATAGGAACAATGGAGGTGAGGTCCTGGGTATGATGGGGATGAGATTAGTGGTGGAAACAAGAACAGAAGTGAGAGGAGGTAACAAAGAACCAAGTTTCAGAGGAACCAGCCTGGAGATCAGTGCAGAGCAGTCTGTGTGATCATGGTCACTAAGTGTCCCAGTCTTGTGCCTTTTTGCATTTACAGTGGCAGCCAGAAGACACTGAGATCCATGATCCTATGGTCATTGTGTTGTCATTCCTTATGTGAACACAGAGATACAGAAAATAGCGTGGGAAACTTTGCCTGTTAGGAGCAAGCTTCTCTTTCCTGGCCTAGAATGCTCCTTTGGCTAGGAAGGAGGTAAAAAAAAATAGTGGTGGGTTTCCCATGGGAGTATTTGTGTCATCTGAAAGTCTCTCAGGGAATGCTAGTTGATGAGAACCAGGAAGCTAACAGCTGGTGGAGATAAGCAGAGGCAACAACAAAAGGAACAAACCCCCTGGCTGCCAGACTAGAATGCAGGCAAATCCTCAGCTGCAATCTCTGCACAGTCCCTACCACTCCCTCCCAGCTTCCTCTTCCACATAGAAGAAAGGCACAGAAGCAGCAGGGCAGTGACCTGCTTGAAACCACCCCACATGCTCCTACCATGCCTTTGACTTTCTTTTCTTGGGATTTTACAGCTTTTTCCTGATAGGCCTCTCCTCACTCCAGTGCACGCAGAAGCCCCACCAATCAACAGACATGTCTGTCTACATTTTCTCAATCTTCCTCTCAATGGTTCTTGCTTCTGGCTGATGACCTAGTACCCAAGGTACCTACATCAGAGAAAGAGTGGAGACTTCAGACCCATAAGCCTGCTTGTCAAAGAAAGGAGGGAGACTGATGCTGCTCTCAAGATCTTCCAGAAGTGGACCACCCCAGACTTGATGCTCCAGCTCAGGCTGGGAGCACATTCCTGCTCCTTCCACTGAAACTCAACATGCAGCTGCAGAGAGGGACTGGCTCCTGTGGAGGTGACCTATCTACAGTTCTGCCCTCTGAGACCTGCTGCTTCTGGGACCTGCCCTTCACAGAGGACTGTTTTTCCTTGGCTTTGGAGACCTCCTAGAGTTGATGGTTATATCTCTCCCAGTCTTTCTTGACTAGTATTCTACTACCAATGGGAGTCTTAGGGTTTCTATTTGGGGGTCCTATTTATATATTTAATTGTCTGAATTATTGTTCCCATGTTGGAAGTAAAACTCCCTGTGTTTGTCTCCCTTCACTATCTGTCCTCACTGTCTGTCCACTCCAACCTTAGAGGTAAGTCAACTTCCCAAGATGAGTAGAACTGTCTCATAGGCAGCAGAGAGTCCAATCAGTGGCATCTCAGTTAGCACAGACTCTAGTCAACAAGACTCCAATCAGTGGGTACTCCACCTACTAGGGATACCAGTCAGTGAAAAGTCCAGTCACAGGCAGCTCCATTCAACAAGGACTCCTGTGACTCCAGTAAGCATGGGTCCTAGTCAGTAGTGTCTCTAGTTTGTGGGATCTCTCAGTGACTACAGTCAGTGAGGATACCAGTTTTAAGGACTTTAGTCAGCTTTGATTCCATCTAGAGGAGACCACAAGCCCACAGGGACTCCATTCATCCAGTACTCCGGTGGGTAGAGACCTGGAGTCAGCAGGAACGCCTGTCAGAGCAGACTCCAGTCCTCTGGGACTCCAGTCAGTGCTGTTGCCCTTTCCAAGCATCTCTTTTGTGGATAGGTATTAGAAGTTTCTAGAGATAGAAGCTGTTATGCCTGCCCGGGTCACATGTCATTGCTCCTACTGGAATTCCTCATCCTGCTCTCCTCTGGGCTGAATAGTGGCAGGAAATAAGAGGGCACCACAGTGGATTGTCTCATGTGTTTTTCACAGAATTTAATAAATGTGATGTTCATGAAGTGTGGCCCCAAGGAATTACTTTTTAATTAATTAATTAACATCCCAATTGCTGTCCCCTCCTGTCTCCCCCTCACTCACATAGTTCCTCCCCTTCTCCTCTGAGAGGATACTCCCCTCTCTCCTGGCACATCAAGTCTCTGCAGGATTAGATGCATTCTCTTCCACTGAGGTCAGACAGGCAGTGCTGCTGTGGAATGATTACCATAGCCAGGAAGAGCCTCCATGGAATTACTTTTGTGTCTCCCCTGACTGTATATCAGGGTGTGTGGTCACCATTTTGGAAATGAGTTTTTAGGGTTATGTTGAGAGTCTAAAGCATGTGGACAATGGACTTCAAATAGTTATTTAAGTCCCTTTAACAGTGCCAAGTCATTAAAATGTCTCTTAAGGGTCTCATATCTATGCCACTACGAGGGAGGAATGTAGACCTTTTGTGATCTACAGACAGAATAGACATTTAGCAATTTCAAAAATGACTGATGGGAACCTAGGTGCTGTCAAATAGTCCCACTTCTGCAGATACACACATGGAAGCCTACTGAAGTGCTGTAATGTTGGGAGTCAGAACTGGCAGGAGAATAGTTATAGCTCAATATGTATGTAACTACCCAGAAAAAGAAAGAGCAATGTCTGTATGGAAGAGCATAGAGAGAGGAAAGGAAATAGGCAAATGATTATATTATAATCTAAATCAATTTTTAAAAATTAAAAAAAATAAGCACTGGACAGAGGATGGCATGAACATGTCATAGTACCTGGTCTATGACATTGACTGGATGTCTGTATTGCTGGATTCCTTACCTGCATCATGCAAGGAATTCATCATTCCCGAGATACCATGCTATATTTTTTAGATCTTGGGTCTCCCAAGATAGTCCTATGAGGCCCGACACAGGTATGGGTCGTTCAGCTAGTCAGACTATCCAAGGGCTTCCAATCAGTGAGAAGTGTATGTAGCAAAAGTGAGCAATATAGATGTCCCATGTGACAGGATGGATCCCCCTTCCAAGACTATGAGGAAACCTTGTTCCTTGGCTTTATTCCTCTGCCAATCAGAGTAGACCTGCCACTCTGCTAGTGTTGCTGTCCTAGGAAGGCCCAATTTACACTTTCAGAAGCTCAAGTTCATTATGGGAATCTCAGATCTACTTTACCATTGTACAGGTTCTGCATGACCATGGGAAACTGAACAGACTGGTGTCTACATGGGACCAATGTCCCAGAGAACTTCTTCCTGTACAACCCAGGCAGAATGCAAATGAAGAAGGTGTACTGGTTAGTTCATGTCAGTGAGACACAATGCCTGAGTTTGTCCACTTAGAACAGATTTTGATATATAAACCTGTTTGAGGCTCCAGACCATATGTGGCTACTTTATGAGGTATGCTGGGAACAAGTGTTAGGATAAAGGTGTTCTTACAGTAGCCAGTAAGCCAAGAGTGGCTGGCTCTTGTACAAATGCTGCTTTCCTGAGAATTCTCAAGCCACAAATCCATAAATGGATTCACGCAGTCACTAGGTGGGAGTCTCCAGGACTTGATTACCCCCTTTAGGCACCATCTCTGCACAATACTGCAGTAGGGACTAAGTCTTCAAAACATGAGGCTTAGATCACTAGAGATCTAAATCATCCTCCTGCTTTGGCTCCCACAGGCTCCTGTGCATCTCATAATGTACATGATCTTAGTCCTTCTTCAAAGGACTTTGTAGCCTTTGCAGTTCCAGATTTGCTTAAAAGTCCTTGTCCATTGGTTCCTCTGAGACTCAGTGTGAACTCTTCCTGCGACCTTCTATAAAACAGAAGTTATTGATGTCTGTTACAGGACTTTATTGCTGTGAAGCAACATTATGACAATGGAAACTCTTATAAAGAACAACATTTAATTGGGGCTGGCTTACAGTTTCAGAGGTGTAGTACATTATCCATCTTCATGGCTGGAAGCATGGCAGCATGCAGGCAGACCTGGTATTGGGGGAGCTGAGAGTTTTATATCTTGATCCACAGGCAGCAGAAAGAAACTGTGTACCACACTGGCAAAGCATGAGCATAGGAGTCCTCAAAGCCTGCCTCCACAGTGACTCACTTGCTCCAACAAGATCAAAACTACTCCAATAAGACAACACCTCCTAATAGTGTCATTCCTATTGGTCAAGCATTCAAACACATGAGTCTAGGGGGCCGGACCTATTCAAATCACCACAATGTCCAAAGTATAGAGGTCCAGGGCAAACATTCCATCCCCAAAATGAGAAGTGAAGGGTAGCAAAGTTAGCTAGGTAGATATTAGCTCCCAGAATAAGATCCCTGTCATTTGGGGCACTCAATTGTATGACTTGTATTCAAAGATTTGCTTGACAGTCCCACTTTCTGTGATAGCAAGAGCACGTGTATTTATGTGTGCATGTGCACAGAAGTCAGAGGAAAACTTTGATGTCTTTGCTAAAGCACCATCCAACCTATTCTTTTTAATTTTGTAGACAAGTTTTCTTACTAGCCTGGCACTTACTTGGAAGTCACCAAGTGTGCTAGTCTGTGGGACCAAGCCCTCTGGAACACTGGGGTTACAAGTTCATCATCACACTGAGTTACTGTTTTTACATAGGTTCTAGGGATCAAAATCTGGTCCTCATGCTTGCAAGGTAAGCATATTATCACTTCACTATATCCTCAGTCCTGAAGATAATTTTAAACAAATACTAATTGTTCCCTATGCCATGAAGGAAGGATGTGTATCCTCCACCCCTTACAGTAGGCATAGCTCTAAACTGGGACAACACAAAAGACTGTCATCCAAATCACTTGGTGATCATAGTTCTCCAACTCCATAAGTATCAATGGGTTGGTTTCTTGTGAGATGTCTTCTAGTCTTTGTATATCTATACTATTCCCAGGCACAGTGCCTATGTGCATGAGAATCCTATTTTTTTCTTGGAGAAGTGAATGTTGTAAATGGTGTGGTGCAGAAAGATAAAGACTTCAACAAGGAGAACCACCATAGCAGGTAAGTCAAGAACAAGTTATTTTAGTGTGTTTCAGTAAATGTAAAGCTAGTCATACCTAGTAAACCAGGAAACAAAGTTATAGCATTTTATCTAAAAATTGCAGAATATAATATGAGTACATGTGTGTATGCATGTGTATTTGCATACGTTCATATAAAATGCAAGCAAGAGCCCAAAGAGAGATGTCAGATTGTGTTTATCTTTGAGTAGATGATTGATACTTTATCTTGTAAATACTGAATAGTGGTAAAACAGTGTAAGAGCTTGTATAAGAGACAAAACTATGCAGGTTTTTCTTACACAGATGGTCAGGGGCCAGCCAGCCCCTAAAAACCACACCAACCTGTTTCAGTTTTCATGAAGAAGGTGATGTGTGCCTTTAATTTCTCAGCTTCTCTAAGAGATTAAGAGTGGAAGTTGGAAAGTCAGTTAGGAAGGTCATATAGGTAGAAAGGTCCAGGTGAGGAAATTGCATTAAAACAGATAATGAACTTGGGAGAACAGCATGGATTTGAAATCAGTTTTGCAGGGGTCAACTAGGTTTCTTGAAGGTTGAAAGTAGGATGAGTACACTGAAGACAGCCTCCACATGCTGCTGGGTGTTGGGACCACATAGCTGTACATAGAAAACAGGGTTACAGCCCTGGTTTGGGGGAAAGGCCGTGTTTTAGATGTTTTTGAGATGTGATTCATTTCATTTGATGAAGCTTAGAAGGGATATTTGGATAGGTTACAAACTTCTCAGTTTCTGGTATCAGAGGATTACAAATAGTTGAAACAATTCAAAGAGGCTGTGGGCAGGGCAGAAGGGTAAGACCAGGCTCCAGTAAAGTCTACTTTGTTTCATATCTGTGATGTCAGGAAGATGCTTGTATAAAGCAAGAAGAAAAATGGAGGTTCCTAGAAGCCAAAAAATTGTTTTGAGTAAGGATCTTTCAAGTTTTTCCGTTTAACAATGCTTTTTGCCCAAGAAAAATTTAAATGACCCAAGGTATACACACACACACACACACATATATATCAAATATACAAATCAAATATTTACTAATGATAAATCATAATAAAGTCATTCAAAAATAATTCTTTGTTATATATAAAATTTACCATTTATTGAAGATAAGGAAATTTGTATATTGATAAGATAGGTACACTAACCTATTTTACATGAAGAACTTAATCTTGGCTAAATAAATAATAAATTGCATGGTACAAGGCATAGTCAACATTTTCAGAGTTGGTTTGATTTTAAAGAATGTTGTGAATAACCCTGGGGTTGTTTGTATTTTGATGCTAATTCCACCTTCCTGGGAGGGGCTTCAGACAAGGAGTGAGTTACATATTCATATTCATGTGACTTCTTGTGAACCAATCCCCTAATGAATAAAGGACCTAATCACTGGGCAAGGAGGAGGGACTCCCGAGTCAGATGAGGGAAGAGAAGAGGAGAGAGAGAGAGGTGCCTTTTGGAACAGGGACAGCAGATAGGTAAGATGTAGCTACTACAGTCTCCTGTATCATGGCAGATCCACAAGGATTCGCCACCAGAGGAATCAGATTTTGATAAGATTTACAAGATTAGGTTTTAGTTGTTGCACCCAGAGATTGAGTTACCATTGTTTATGAGCTATGTTTGTGTTGTGTTTTCCTTCATGAAGCAACTCATCTGGGTTCCAGAGAGAAAGGTACAGTGGCAAAGTGTGGGTTTGCCTGATGTGCACCACAGAGGCCATGGGGGTATTGAAGCATGGGGCTGGTATGGTAGTGACTCGCCAGTGGGAACCTAGTGAGCTGGGTGGAGAGATCGTGGAGCTCTGAGTGAAAGTTCTATGAGATGAAATCAGGTGGGCCGTTGCTCGCCAGTGCATGGCTGGCCAGCTACTGGGGCTGAGAAAACCAGGGAATAGCACGAGAACTTGCAATATTCTTTTCTTTTTTAATATTTCCTGCAACAAAACTCAAAGATGATATCACAACTTTGCATAAATACATAGTACAAAATGGTAGACTTATGTTTAGGTCCATTTCATATGTTATTGGAAGTTCTGTCTTAATGCAAAGCCAGAATTAATTTGACTCCTTTTTTTTTTTTTTTGGTAAAACTTTAGCCAGAAACTGAGTAATTTTTTAAAAAAATGAACATCCTAACACATTACAACCCCCAGATATATATTGAGGGATGACACAGAAAAATTAGAATCTTTATTTTCACAATTAGGTTGTTACGTCGCTAGGAAAGCAGAAAGCTGTGGACAGTGAAGCAATGTAGCTGGTCATGTGCAGTGCTCTCTAACCTGAGCGAAGCTGTTTCAGGCATCATTGATTGACATTGTGACATCATACAGCCCACATGTCAGGCATTCAGAACCATGGCTCCAGTGCAGTTGCCCATCAGTACTGCTGAGTGATGCCAGAATAGCTCAGATTCTTTATGCGTGTGGCTTTAAGTTAATTTTAGGTCACTGCACACTCAGAAATCTTTCATTGTTGCCCATGTTTTTGTGATCTTCATAGTTACATGACTCAATATGGGGTTGTGACCCACAGTCTACACAGCTGTGGTGCAGAGAACAACTCCCAAAGAGAAAATGTTGAATAAAGGGACAGTGGTTTTCTTCAACTTGTTTGTAATTATAAAATGATTGATCTGCTGAGTATGATACTTTGTCGCTCCTGGTTTCCTAAGTGGGTGAGGAACATAGAGATTACCACAAAAGAACAACTAAATGTTTTGTTGTGCTTATCTTCATGTTTAAACAAAACCCTTAACTTTGTTTATCTAAAAACTCACTTTGAAAGATTTCTATATGTGATTTCACATGAGAAGAATGACTGAGAGTGAGTTTTCATATGTATTTTTTTCCTCAGACAAATGTGATCTTCCAAATAACAAACCAGTATTCCAGAAAGGAAAGTAAGAGGAGGGCAGTCTCAGATCAAAAGAAAGACACCGCAGGTAATATGAAGAGCTATCCTGACATCCCAATCAGTGCCTGTTGTCCACAGCTTAGATTAGCATGTAAGGCTTTGTTCATTAGAAGTAGTGCATTGTGTTACAGCTAACACAAATATGTCAGTAGTAGCTAAAGATAGAAACATCAGTGTTCACTTATCTGTGTATCTATAGCTATCACATCTATCATCTATCAGTCATTGATCTATATCTATCTGTCTGTCTGTCCATCTGTCCATCTGTCCATCCATCCTTTCATCTACCCACCCACCTATCATATCTGTCTGTCTGTCTATCTACTTATCTATCTATCTATCTATCTATCTATCTATCTATCTATCTATCTATCTCTATCATCTGTCTATCTATCTATCTATCTATCTATCTATCTATCTATCTATCTATCATGTATCTATCTTTTCATCCACCTACCTACCTGTCATATCTATCTATCTATCTATCTATCTATCTATCTATCTATCTATCTATCT
>JADRCH010000223.1:4398398-4413069 GCA_019843965.1 Rhynchomys soricoides | reverse complement strand
TCTATCTATCTATCTATCTATCTATCTATCTATCTATCTATCTATCTTATGGATCCATTTTTTTAAACAAGGTCTTATTATATGACCTAGGCTGTGCTGGAAGGAATTCACTATGTAGCCTAGGTTGGCCCTAAACTCATAGCAACCGTTTTGCTTTATTCTCCTAGTACTAGGAATGCAGGCATGCCTACCATGCCTGGCCAGACAGTTTTAAACACTGTGTGGCTATTAACTAGTTTTTCCTCAAGATTGGTCAGTTTTGAATCTCTAGTGTTATGCTGAAAACAGTGTTCTACTGCCATCTACTGTCCCAAATTCTTTCTTGGTTTTGATTTCTAAGATTTTTGTTTTCTGATTCTTTCTAACGTTTTGTAGCTATAGATTTCCTTTCAGTTTAATCTTCCACTAGTTAAAAAAAATAGATGACCAACACTGAAGATTAGAGAGGTAAAGTCTCATAGGTAGCTGTGGACAACCCATGAGTTCATTCAGATTCAGCACACACTGCTTAGCCCTCTCAAATAGAAAGAGGGTCCCGGAGATGTGAAATGAGTGGGGGCAAAGTCAGCCTCCTCAAGGATCTCTGAGTCTAATATAGAATCGAAGAGACTATTACAACACACTTCCATAGTACAAGTCCTCCCAGAGGACACAGGGAAGAGTGCACTTGCATTAGATTCAAAGTGGGGAAAAGGAATAAGCCAAGCTCTAGGGACAGTTTCTTTACTGAACTAGTCTTAAATTACCAGTAGAAAGGAACAATGTGAACAGAAAAAGAACTGGTAAGAAAAACGCTCTAGAAGTAACATCAGGAGCAAAAGTAAGAATACTATCCTATACGTGAGAAGAGTAAGAATAGGAATAAGTTCTTAAGAGTGAAGCCAAGGGAAGATGATAGGTGAGGACGGAGGTGCAGCTGAGACCAGACATGAAGGCACGTGCTTATCTCTTCTGAGAAGCGAAACATTCATCTTTGTGATGATGGAGGACCAGTGAGAAGCATTGTGCATTACTTTTTCTTGGAGAGACAAGAATATAAGGACCCCAAAGCAAGCTAAAGAAATGATTCTATCCACATCTAGTTTAGTGAGCCAATTTGTTTATTGAGTTACATGAAATTTAAGTGTACCTGAGGGGTTACTTTACAGCACCATGGCTGAAGAGTTACTTACACGAAGCCTGGGTAATGAGTTACAACAGCATCCATCTACTGTGCCCAAACTGCTAGACCATTGAAAATCCCCTGCAATGTCATGGAGGAGGATCTCCCAAAAGATGTGTAGATAGGATTCTACCATTAGTTAGATTTCCATTTCCTGAATATTCCAAAGACCACAGACACCTGGGATAGAACTTCTGGTATACGCCAAAGACCACAGGCATCCTGGACAGAGTTATGTATCTGGATGTGGCAGGGGAGAGGAAGTGGTTGTTGTCTCAAATGAGGGTAGAACATCCCTCTCCCCTTCTGTGAGGGAATGTTAATAGGCTCAGTCTTGTGTGGGGAATTGCACCTGCTCTGATTAATATGGTAACTATAATTATGTCCTGCCTGGGAGAGTATTTCCTAACAGGCATGTAAAGAGATTGCCAGGGTTTATTGAGTCACAGTATTTTGACTCAATAATATTTTGACACAGTAATATGTAAAAAATAGTATTTTGACACAGTAATACGTAAAAAAAATGGATGTACAAGTGATCAGTGAAAAGGCAGCTGAGACAGGATGGAGCAGAAATTCAAGACACTGGGAAGCAAATGAATGGCACAACTCTAATTACTGAACCATAAAATATAAGCTGAAGAATCAAGGATTACCTCAGAATTTTAGTGACCAAGTAGATGGGGGCACTGCCAGCCCGGAGTGCTCTTTACAACACCCAAGATGTTAAACGCTGCAAATCAAGAAAAAAAATTAAGGAAATGCTCACCATTACATCATTGAGTAGGAAAAGTCTGAAGTAGGAAGGAACAGGATATGAGTGAGGGAAATGATGGAAAGTTGTGTGAACGGAGAGAGACTGAGAGGGAAAGCCAGTGCCGTCACCCCAGCACTTGGAATACTGACACAGGAGGAACAAGATTTTGAGCCAGCTTGGACTGTACAATGATAACTTGTCTCAAACACACACACACACACACACACACACACACACACACACACACACACACACTCAGATGGCCTTAGAGAGAAAGCACACAGCCTGTAAGAAATAAAACTTGGATTACCTGATATTTTGCTTAGCGGTTGCCCTGTAGGCTCTATGCATCACAGGGAAGGAACTTGTCAGTGACAGATGACAAGGTCTGTGTGCAGAGGAGTCTGTGAGAGAGACTGCCAAGTATCCTTAGGAGGGGCTAGACCATGTAGACTAGATTTCTCTACATGATATTGTGTCTGTGGGGATACTATTTTGACCAGTTATTTTTGATTTGGGTAAGTTGTTTATTTATTGGTTTGGTCTCACATTCTAGCTGAGGCTGGCCCAGAATTAACTATGAAGCCTAGGTTACTGGACTTAAACTTATGGTAATCTTCCTCCCTCAGCCTCCTGATTATTGGGATGATAGCCATGAGCAGCCATTTCCTGCTGACATTGGCTGAGTAATTGAAACTTCAAGTTATAAACTCATAAATTAACCTTTTCATCATAGGGTGTGATTAAATTAAGCAATCTCTGAAGCTATATGTTGGACTCATCTTGTTATACAGAAAACTTTTTTATATTTTATTTTGGATAGCACATCAGGTTGTGGGATCAGGAACGATGTTAAACAAGAAACAAGATCTAAACTACTGAAAAGAGTCTTACCAGGAAGTGGTCTCAGTCTCTCATGCCACAAGAACGTTTGTGAAGCTCACCTCCAGTTGCCTATTGCATTTATAAATTAGTTTATGGAGTCAGATAAACAAGGACCAGGCCCAACTCCAGGTATAAGAAATTTGGTTATAAGAAATTAACTAGTAATAACTGCCTGATGTTGGGTTTTATGCCAGCCATATGGTGTGTTGGCTCCAGTCAACAATTAGTTTAGATTTTATTATTTTTACCTTGAGAAATCAACTATAGCCCCCTTTGAGCCAACAGAACCAATTAGTTAGTGTAGTCTCTTTCAGAGATTCTAAATAGCCAATTATCTTTTTGTTCAACTTGATATTAAGGATCTCCACGCCACAAACTCTGGAAATTGAATCATCAGAGTGAGGACATGTTATATACAGTCTAAAATTATACATTAAGACACCAATGAAAACTCTTTTGATTAGCAAAAATAAGACTTTCCCACATAGAACATAGGCAATTAAAATATTTTCATTACATTTGAAAGCCTTTAGGTCCTAAAGCTTAGGACATCGGCATCACACTTGTCCCGTGGACAATTAACCTTGCTCAAAGCATGTGCCTCTGCTGGGTGTTAGGACTGAAATACTGGTTTCTGCGAAGTGAAGACTGGCTAGTGATATTCTTTGGACTCTGGGACAGATCTTTGCAGTGTTCTTAGTCTATGCATCCTCAGTAACTACCTCAGTCACGAGTTTCATGTGTAAGAAGGAAATATCATTGAGCTCTTTCCATTTCTTTAAGATGACATGAGGTTTCAGAAGGTTTCGGGGTATAGGGTAAAAGGTGAATATTCCGGTTGGTCTGTCCCAGGCTACCATTACACCTGGCACTGAGAATTTGTTTCTCTCAGTGCCACTCCTCGCTATGGCCCCACCCTCCCTGCTACACTAGAAGATTCTCAGGGGCAGAAACTAGCTCAGGACTTGGAGGGGGAGGAATTCAGTTGCTGGTGCATGCTGACATGTGATGTTATTTGTAAAAACAAAAACCGTGTGAAGTATATAGAAAGGGTCTAACCGGGAATATGTGTCGGGAACACACTAACTGGGACAAAGGGAACTGAAGTTATGGACACCAAAGCTACCCAGATTAGGAGACAGCCTCCGCAGCCTCCAGTGAGGCTGGGACCTGTTGGTCACCCAGCCTGAACCACCGGAGCACAAAACATCTGCGTGTCTATGGCAGCAAGAGTCAAGGTCCAAAGGTAGATCCGGGCAGGAAGTGCAGTATCTGTCTGTGGGAGCCGGGGACAGAGGCTCCCAGGTTAGAGCCCACAAGTCCTTACATTTTAAGGCCCATCATTTATTCACAGGCCATTGGGATGTCCCAGGTTCGATGCTTGGAGCTCAAGTGTAGCCTTAGCAATGTTCCTTATACCGTGTACACAGTTAATTTACAGCAGAGCACGGGCTGGCGCTGGAGTGTCCACAGGTGTGTGCACTGGGCTGGCGGCCATCTGGTGGGACTGCAGGCGGCTGGAGGCACAGGCACGCCCACCCTGGCCAGGAGCCCGGGGCGAGCCTGAGCTCTGCAGCCCGGGTGACCCGGCAGGTCGGGGCGGTGCGCTCTGAGTCACCGGAATCCAGGTGTGGCCGGAGCGCCGCTCCCCTGCCGCCAGCCCGGGGCCGCGTCTTCGCGGGAGCCGCCTCTTCCTTTAGTCGCGGTATCAGAGCTCGCAGGGCCACTCTCCGCCGCTGCTCCTGCCCCGCGTTCCTCCGCTCCGCGCCGCCACCGACGACATGCTGCGCTGCGGCCTGGCCTGCGAGCGCTGCAGGTGGATCCTGCCCCTGCTGCTGCTCAGCGCCATCGCCTTCGACATCATCGCGCTGTCCGGCCGCGGCTGGCTGCAGTCTAACACCCACGTCCAGACATCCTCGCTTTGGTGGAGGTGTTTCGATGAGGGCGGCGGCAGCGGCTCCTACGATGATGGCTGCCAGAGCCTCATGGAGTACGGTGAGTGGCGGCCGCCTCCGGGAAGCCCTTGGGGACTTGAGCTGTGGTAGCAGCTGGGGCCTGTCTTAAAGCGGTCAGAGGTAGTGGCTGTTTCAAAGTCCGCTTAGAGTTTAAACTTCAGAAGCAGCAGTTTGGGTTGACTCAAATTAGGCTCTAACCAGAAAGAGACTAGTCTGACTCATTTGAAAATAAGGTTTCTCAGTTATCTGTGCAAGTTGATGCCAGCCATTGCAAAGTAAGTATAAAAATAAATAGTCTGCCAGTGTGGATTCATTTCATTTCATCTAACTCAAACCTTTTTTTTTTTTTAATTTTTATTTTATGAGAAAGTCCTTTCAGGCCAAGTAGGAGCAGTTACGATTTCAATAGACTTCAGTATCTTAGCTATGGAGCTGTTTCATGTTCACTCTTGTTCTGGGGAGTGGTCTTAGTTGAAAAGTGGCTGTTATGGAACTTTATCTGAGTCTGATTTAAAATCAGAGAAGTCAACCCTTCATTGTAGTGGAATTGGCACTTTTAACCCAGAGAAGGAAACCTCCATTTGCCTCCGTCTGGGAAGGGCCCCAAATACTTGATTTACAAGTCAGCAGTAGTCTTTGGGAAAAAAAGCATTTTCTTCCTCAAACAAATGTCCCTTTTTAAGATAGACAGTAGTGACTAGCAGTGTGTAGGGAGCAGGAGGGAAATGAACCATAGCCAATGCAGGCTTTACTGAACAGTGTGGCCCCTTTAAACAGAGGAAGCAAGTTACTTTTTTGTTTTCATTCATTTTCTAGTTTAACCACAACTTGATTCTTTTCCTGAAGCACCCAGGGCTTCTGCCAGATGCTGTTTGGTTTGGGTACTGGGCCCCTTATCAGCTCTTTATCAGCTTATTCACTCTGGAGGAACTTCCCCAGACTGGGAGGCAGGTAACAAAAAACCCCAAGACTGCAGGTGTTCCTGCTTTCTTTAAGGCCTGTGCTCTCCGTAAAAACAGACACAAATGCTTGGCTTACAGAACCTTCTATTGCTTCAGATCTTATTGTTCTTACAGGGACTGTGTTGTCTTGGAGTAACCTAGCTGTTTCTTAAAATGCATTCAAACTCCATCTCTTTCAAGGGATGTAAGAGGTATGCTTGTAGGTTTTGAAAATAGACTTTGGTAAATTATAGCTCACTCCAAGGCTGATACAGCCCCAAAGAATACTCAGTAGCAGGAATCAGCTTGCAGAGGCAGGATCAGCATTCTTGCTGGGACATGATTTGGCCTGCAGGGCCCTCTTGTGAAACACACACAATGCTGTTTCAGTGTTTCTTGCCTTGTTGGGTAAGCTCATCTTTTAGGGTGTGCCTGCTCTAACCTCAGGCTGATGCATCACTGCGTGGATGGAAGGGCAAGGGCAAGTTTTGTTTCTAGGTTGTTTCTTTAACCATGAGTTTGAAGCATCAGCTTTTCCCCACTGCAAGGAAACACCCATCTAGTGTATAGTTTGTTTCCATTCACTATAGAAATCAGCCTCGGAAAACCTCCATTCTCCAAATGAATCTTGAAAACTTATTACTTTCGTGATGCAGTGCCTGGTTCTCAACGGATCCAGAATAGGTGTTAAAGTGATTTAACACCTCAGGGGAGTTATTCCTATCTCCTTCAAAGAGGTAATTAAATTCTCATAATGTGGTAGACAGTTCCTGCTCAACACCCCCAATACATATCACCCATGGAAGATTGGCCTTAGTGTCGGACTGTGGAAGGAAACAAGAGCTGTCAAGCTATCTTCGATGTCCCCATCTCCTCACCACGATAGACAGGGGGAATTAAAATGCTTCTTGTTCTGCCTACTCTGTGTTGACTGATCATTAGTGTACTACACAATTGCAAACACATGATGTATTCTACACTTTAGGATGATGGTCTGGTCAGGCGGGAACCCTACAGATCTCCAGAAAGCTTAAATAATGCCTTGCTAAAAACAGTATGCTCGCATGAACTTGCACTGAATGGAATGTACACACTCTCACACTGCAGGAGCACTGTCTTGTATGGCAAGGAACATGGCAGATAGGTCTGTTTAAACCATACCAATATATAGGACTGAGCATGTGTGCCTCTCCCTCTAGAATGCTTCTTGAAGATACTAGAAAGTAATGTTTATTTGAAGCTATTAACAAAACAAAACTTTCATTACAAAGTGTTTGATGATCGTATTTTGCTGAGTGATATTCATAACATTAACACATTTATTTTGGTAGTAAGTACGATTCTTGGCAGTAATACTAAATAATATGCATATTTTATAGGTATCAATAATTTCTTAGGAATAAATAAATATATTGCAAAATAGTCTTCACTATTATTGTTAACATTTTAAGAATTGTGGATTCCAAAGTCATCTTTATTTTCCTACATAAATAATAAAAAACAATTAGCCAAGTTAGACCCTGAATGTTTTGTGATGGTGGCAGCTAAATTAACATTTATCTTAGCAAATACTTGATTGAATGTTTGGCTTATATCTGTCGAGAAGAAAATGAGAATCTAGATTTGCAATGGAAGTGATCATTCAAGTTTCTCCTATAAGCCAAACTCAGCATTAAGGTCCAGTGAGTGTGTACACACTTGTTTTTTGCAATGCTAGGATCTTCTTTTCCAGTTTAGAGAATATTGTGACAGGGAGTTATTTTAAGCTTCAATTGCACAGACTTCAGATCCCAGGCAAGCTTTGGCTTGTCAGGGTGGAGGATATAGGGATGAGTTATGCACTGGAAGGAGAAGGAGGAGGAGGGGGGAGGAGGAGGGGGAGGAAGAAGAGGAAGAAGAAAAGGGCCTTGGAAAGTCAGTGGCTGGAATTTATCTCTGAAGCACAGAACCTCAGTTTTACCAAAGACATCCCATGAAACCCTTAGTATGCACACAGTATTTTCCCTAGACACCGTTTTTCCACAAGTCGAAGGATCGGAGTAGTCTATGAAATGTTTTAAGCTTATTAAGCGCCCTGGTTCCTAAAAGTGCAGGACATGAAGAAAAGTAAGTCAGTCATTTACCTTAGGCTAAATTCACCAGAAAAGCCTTCGTTCTGGGAAGAGGCTCTTGCAGCTTTGTGGGGAGTGGCAGAGTTTGCTGGCGGGAGGGGTGGGAGGCAAGCTGCTGTTATTTTATGAAGTTAGATTAGTAGATAGATTCCATATATCTGCATGCACAGATGTTCACATTCTTAACAGCAAAGTTAAAGGTCATCCACTCCTCTGATTGAATAACTTTGAAATGTACATTGCTGTATAAACTCTAGGCATTGAGCCCATGGTGCAGGCTAGCCTACTGTCTCTTTGTTCCAGTGTACCTAGAGAGCCTCAGTGCCTTGGGAAGGACTTCATTTGGCTCTACCCTAATAGCACAGACTTCTGGACCTGCGGGATGAGAAAGGAATTAAGGTGCTGGATTTCCAGTTTTTACCAAAGCTCCACAATTAGTATCCGGAATCAAGCAGTTTCCTTTTATTTGAGGTCTTAATTCTGGCCCTGGGCAATGCTACTTGGATGCTTGTACCTCTCCTATGTGGATTGAGAAGAAATGAGCTCCCTGACATTCCTGCTGTCCAGCATTCTTCCATCTGACAGATTTAAAATATTTGAGGGTCTGTTGGCTGCACTGGGGTGTAGTTTCCATTCCTTACAGGAGTTCTGTAGAAATACAGTGGTAACAAGCCACCACAGTGCTGGGCTTCAAGAGAGAGTGTCAAGTGTGTAAGGACTCTCCAGCAGCTGGAATGCATGGCCTGTGGCTCTCCTGCCATTTCTTCATTAGGCCAGCCATTCCTTATTGCCTCCAGAACTTCTGCAGAATGATGGCTTGGCCCTGTATACAATGCACTTTGTAGGTCTGTTTTTTACTCACCCTCTGGAGTTTTGCTCCTCCAGAGTTACAAATCAACAGCATGGGAAAGTCACTGGATACCAGTGTCTCAACCCAACCACTCTTAGACTCTTCAGTGTGACAAGTTTCCTGGGAACGGACAAGTCGGGCAAGCCTGGGATGTTGTTACAAAAGTGTCCAAATGAATGTCATACCCCTCGTAATGGCATCGCCTTAATTTCCCTGTTGAATATGCAAAGCAGTATTTTATATGTCACACTCACCCATGTTTACCTACTTATGTGTAAGGTCTTTTAGCTTTTAAAATATTCAGATTTTACTCCTGCCTCTGAACGGCATAAAGAACCTCACAGAAACAGTACAGTAAACATCTGCTCAGAATGCTGCTCCTCTAGGTGGGCCTTTGATTTTGCTCCTTGAAGAATGGAAGTTTTAGAAAGGGACTCCACTTCAGTTTGGTGACACATTGGTGTCCACAGAGTCTTGAGCAATGGAGTGGATCACACAACTATATTCTGGTCTGTTTAGTCCAATCTATGAAGACTATAACAAATCCATAGAAAAGCGTTAATTTGGGAGTGGGAAGGAAAATTAGTGAGTTTCCAAAACACTTCAGATTAGGACTATCAGCAATATTTTCCCCTTTCCTTGGTTCCTTTTATAGCATAAGCTTTACAAAGTAGTCCTTAGAAAACAAACTCAGGACATGCACAGAATGCATACAGTTAACAGTAGATTGTTCTATGAGGAAGGGAAAGCAAACAAATGATTTCAAACAAACTCGTCTGTTTCCTTGGAGGCCTGCCTGCTTTTGTTGTCTCAGTCTAGTGAATCCCCTCTACACAACTAGGAATGATGGTAAAGTTGGTGTAATAAGGAAGGACACAGTTGCCTTCTGAACTGATAAAGATGAACTCTACCTGAAAATTGCTGTGAGCCAGCAAATCATGAAAAAGTAGCTTTAGGACATGTTTTGGAAATGGGTGTTTTTCCTTGGTGTTGGCAACCAAGATGTAATTTAAATCACCATATAATGTAAAATAGAAGTTCCCAGAGGCTTGTATACACTTATAGATGTCAAGCTCTAGGGCAACTGGGTAAGATCAAAAGTACCTGAAATACAAGTGTTTTAGCTTTAAAAAAACAAAGGATATAGTGAGAAAGCGATGCGAAAAGAAGCTGGTGTAACCAGCGGTCCTCTTCTCAGACTGTGTCAGGCCTTGAAGCCCCTGTTGACAGCTGGGAAGGCCAGTCTCTCCATCTTCAAATAAAATTGCTGCTGAGAAGACATGTTGTCTTGCTTGGAGAGGTCTGTCGTGTATCAGCTACGATCTTGAAAGCCATGCCAAGATTTCTGACTAAATGATAGCTCAGTGACTCCGTGTGGGGTTGCCTGCTGCAAGGAGCTGGTTTTACATCTTCTACCGCTGGGGTGGCTTTTCTCAGGAGAAAACGTTGCTTCATTTTTCATTTTGATTTTCTTTATACTCAGCATTTTAAGGAAACAAGACATTAGCTAATTGATTTAATAGGGAAAGTGCCCAGATGGCTCATTGTAGGGATAGCATCACCTGTTGGTAGGAGACATGTACATTAGGTTACTATTTCTTTTATGTAATTCTTTGCACAGTCCTGAAATTAAGTGTGGATTATACTTCAGCCAAATGTCAGAGAGAGAAATCACACCAGTAACCTGTCTGTATTAATCTAATTTCCCCCCAAATGAACAGGTAAAATGAATATGACACAGAACTTACTTACTTAGACGTTCAAGACAGTCTGTGATTCTGGAAGTTCGGTTAGTAAAATCTGTTCCTTGTTAGGAGCTACTTCTGTTTTTACTAAAAATTGTGTTTGAATTCTTTGTGTGTTTATGTAGATTTGCTGCCTTTTCTTGCTTTATAGAGGGAAATACATTTTGCTTTTTTGAATGTAGTGATTGATTTCTATTAAACTTAATGGTTGGCAGTAGCTACATAGACTACGTGATTCCAGGTCAAATGCTGAAGCCCATAAGCTTTTGAGGATAGCACTGCTTCCCTTTTACAGATCTTAGTCATCTACACTCTTATTCCCAGCCTT
This sequence comes from Rhynchomys soricoides, assembly GCA_019843965.1. NCBI lineage: Eukaryota > Metazoa > Chordata > Mammalia > Rodentia > Muridae > Rhynchomys > Rhynchomys soricoides. Next base: position 4,402,335 of record JADRCH010000223.1, on the reverse strand, counting down.
CAATACGCTTATAGAAGGGACACAAGGGAACAGCGGAGAATGATGGTGTGTGTGTGTGTGTGTGTGTATGTGTGTGTGTGTAAAACAGAATATCACATTTTTGTTCATATACAGAGTCTAGATTTAATCCCCCTGCCTCCATACACATTAACACACACTACATGAAAACAAGAGAGACTGGAGGGAAGACAGAATCATGATGGTGAATCCGAGCCAAGATACAAGGACACATACATGTGTATGGAAAGTCACAGTGAAGCCAGTTATTTGTATCTTTGGTATGCACTGAAGAACCACAAGGCTACTGACAATTGAGCTTCCTGGATTCAGCCTTTTAAGCCCTGATCCAGGAGATCTTCAGGAAGGCATAAGAATCTGTATTTTAAGAAGCACCATTACTTAATATGACACTGTGGGCTATGGGCTACATATGCTTAAGAAGGTCTGATCAATTAATTGTCTACCAAAGTATAGTCCTTGCTCACTTAAAAATTCTTTTACATAGAGGACAAGGCAAAAGGGAGAAAAGAGACATTTATTGTATATTCTGGCTTTGGCATTAGTCGTGTGTGTGTGTGTGTGTGTGTGTGTGTGTGTATGTGTTTAAATATTGTGTTAACCTCACCCTAAGATCTGACAAGAGGAACAAAACTTGGCGGGAGTTGGGAGAGCTGTAAGAACTGTACCTCTCAAATTAGGTGTAATCATGGAACATCTCACCCCTCCTGTCCCCATTGCTGAGAAGTCATTGGTAGGAAGGCGTGGTATTTGAAGACATATAAAAATGGTTGTTCTACTTACTTATTTGTTATGACCCAGTCAGTCATACACCCTGCAGGGAGCCCTGCGGTGTATGAGGCAGATGGAGAAGGGAATGCACAAGGAGCTTGTTTCACCTACATTCACCTGTAGCCGATGAGGATTGGACCTGGGTGACAGAAGTCCTTAGGGATGACCCAGAGCCTTGCAAGTATGGGATGGGGTGAACATCTGAGATTATGTGATGGGAACAGAAGAGGAACTTTTTGGATGGGAAGGGCTGGGGAGTTAACAAAGGATGATTTTTCACATGGGGGTGCTTATCCTGACAGCTTGCAGCCAGGCTGAGTTCTCAGATGAGGAAACTGGTGTGAGGTTAGCAAGGGGCAGAGGCAGAGTCTTGTTGAGCTCTGGCTGCCTCTGAACCTCTTGCTTTTTCTAAGTCATTGTTTGACTCTGAGCACTGAAATGACCAGGCATAGAGTGAGTGTAGCTGTGCTGTAGTTTCGTAAGAAGTAGGACCCAGGGAAGAGGCACCTAACTCCCCTTTAAAATTCAATAAAGAGTGAAATAAGAGCATCCACAGATGAGTGGGCCAACAAAGTATGGGGTATATGTACCATAAAATTGCCGGACAGCACAAAAGAATGAGCTGCTAATTTATGTTACAGAATGGTTCATCTTTAAAAAATACTTCCTTTGCTGAAAGAAGCTGGTCACACCAGGTCACCGAGTGTAAGATTCCATTAGTGTGGAATATCTAGGAATACACAAATGAGGAAGACAGACTAGTGGTTGTCAGAAGGTGGGGTTGGAGTGGTGAGGGTCAGGATGACTACAGATGGAATGGGGTTCCTTGGGGAATGGTGAAAATATTCTGGAATTGTTCATGGTGATGGTCAGATAGCTCTCTGAATATACCACAGTCAACAGGAAACCAACACCCAGCTGTGAGATCCTGAACTTGTAGTAGATGTAGTTCATAACTTAGAAGTTGTATCTTTTTAAACTTATGTGTTGGATTCAAACAGGCTAGAAAGCAAACTAAGTATATACCATCTATGTGTATCCTCACTTCTAAACCAGAAGTGAGGGTGGTGTGGGCTGTAAGAGTGGTTCTGACGAGTTGGTGCACATCCTGATGTTCATTGCTAGCTCTGAAGGCCTGGTTGGATGTGAAGAGATGAGGAGTTGGTACAGGTTGAAGGATAGGGATTACTGAATGGTTTGTGCCTGTCTGGAGGATCTCCTCATCTCCCCTCTTGAAGAACAGAAGGATACAAGTCTAGTACAGCCTGTGTAGGTCTTCAAACCTAGAAGCCAATTTCTCCCTCATCCTAATTCTTTTTAAGACCAAGGTCATCAATGAACTCTTGTGAAATAAATTTTGAATGAAACAGACATTAATATAAACTAAATAGCAATCATTTAAGGAGGAAGCATTTCTGAAAGAGTGTGTAACTTGAATTGTTCAGTATGAAGAATGTTTATCATGGTCATGTATATTCAAATCTGAGTTTTTAAAATGGATCTATTTATGTGAAAACAGAGCCAAGAAGCTGTACTTACATTTTAGAGATGTAGACATGTGCCATCAAATGTAGGGGAACAAACCGTTTAATAATATTCTCTACATGAATCACCAAATTTCCCTTTGAAGTTTGGAGATACTTAAATATCCCCAACCCTTCACAAAGTAAAACCAAATCCCCCCCTTCTCCCAAAACTCTTTCCTGGTAGGGAAAAGGCCATACATGATTTGATTAGCAGTTTTAGACTTGGCATGTCTGTGTTACAAGTGTCTTTGTCTCTGTCCTGCAGCATGGGGACGAGCAGCTGCTGCCACACTCTTCTGTGGCTTTATCATCCTGGTCATCTGCTTCATCCTCTCTTTCTTCGCCCTGTGTGGACCTCAGATGCTTGTTTTCCTGAGAGTCATTGGAGGCCTCCTCGCACTGGCTGGTAAGACCGAGTGACATCCTATCTTCATCTATGCTTTCAGCAGGCTTGGATAGAATGTTCTGTTCCATCTCTGTGGAAGACCTGATTTGTACTTGGAAGTGGATCACCAAGTGCAAAAGTATCAGAGGAGATACATGTTTTAGGAATCTGGTCCCTTTCTCTCCATGCCTTAGATGGTCTTCTGCCCTTTCAATTCAAGTGACAAGAGTTGTCTTCTGTATGCTTCTCTCTTAAGTAACCCCGTCCTCTCAAACCTACCCCAGAGTCTGTCTGTCCCGGAGGTAGAGTAACATTTTAGTCTTGGCCTCTTATGAGCTCCATGCTGACTGAAGGGACCTGAATGTCCCCAAATGATTTTACTTGTTGAAGGAGTTTTGCGATCTGGTGATAAGGTGGGGTAGGGAGGAGCTAGACTTAGAACCTGCAGCATAGATCTTATGTCAGATAGGTTAAATCTGCAGCATTGAGTCTGTGCTAGGGAGGTGACTCAGTCATAGGAGATGTGAAGACCAATGCAGGTAGGTAGACAGAGCCCAGAGTACACTTTTATTAATAGAATACAAGATTCTGGGATTAAGAGTAAAGACTATTTGAAGTTTCTGGCAAATACCTGTCAACGAGACACGGTCCCAGCTACCAGTTAGATTCAGAAATAAAACTGAGTCACTAGAGAGATCTCTCAAATAGTCCTCTTCCAGAGGACCCAGGTTCAATTCCCAACACCCACATGTTGGATCACAACCTCCTGTTACTCTATTTACAGGGGATCCAAGCCTTCTTATGGTTTCCACAATACTATATGCGTGGGATACACAGATAGTTATGCAGGCAAACACCCATAAAAATAAAATACATAAAATGACAAAAGAAAAAAGTAGCAAAACTTGGTTTTCTGAGGTCAGAGATGGTGTTAATAGGGTAAAATCAGGTCTCATCTTACTTTTCAAGATACCAACCAAGGACCACAGGAGACCGGACAGAACTCCAGCCATGAACTTGGAGAGACAATCCGTATAACCAGTGTTGGTACTAGGCTAGATGTCCCACAACTACATGGGTTCCATAAAATCAAGCTTGAGACAAAAAGAATGATAACAGGTCCATGATATGAGAGGAAGGAATAGAGGGAGAGAATGAGTGGGAGGGGGAAAGAAAGGAAGGAAGAAAGAGAGAGAGAGAAGAAGAAGAAGAAGAAGAAGAAGAAGAAGAAGAAGAA
>JADRCH010000223.1:4343705-4398388 GCA_019843965.1 Rhynchomys soricoides | reverse complement strand
AGAAGAAGAAGAAGAAGAAGAAGAAGAAGAAGAAGAAGAAAGGAAGAAGAAGAAGAAAGGAAGAGGGGGAGGGAGGACAAGGAAGGGAAGGAGAGGAGGGAGTGAAGGAGGAAGGGAGATAGGAAACCACTTTAGTGTTTATCTGTAGAACTCTAGAAACAAGTTAAGATGGTGGAATGGGCAAGCATTGGTTTAGCCAAGCTAGATACTTGCGTCATGGAGAGTGATTTCCCATGGTTTTCTACGTGGATCCAGGGATCTGTTTCATGCAGCAGCCAATCATCTAGTTCAGCTCATGATTAGCTAGATTCCTCTAGCCCCTTTTTAGAGGAATTATCATTAAAGGGAAGAACTTTGTGAATGGGGAGATTGTTATGTGTGTTCTGGATGGCTGTGATGAACACCATGACAAAATGCAACTCGAGGAGGAAAAGGTTTATTACATCTTGCAAGTTAGAGTCCATCAGAAAGTGAAGCCAAAGCAGCAGTTCAAAGAGGAACCAGAGGCAGGAACTTAAGCAAAAGTGGAGGAACACTGCTTACTGGCTTGCTCAGTGCTCAGCTGGCTTGCTTATGCGACCAAACCCCCCCCACCCCCCTCCCATCCATGGGTGTCATTGTCCACAGTGGGCTGGGCCTTTCCACTTCAATCGTTAATCAAGAAAATGCCTCAAAACATGCTTGCAGGCCAGTCTGCTGAAGGTGTTTCTTTAGTCAGGGTTCCCCACTCCTAGAAGACTCAAGCTTGTGTTGAGTTGCCAAACACTGATCAGCACACTCTGCATTCATTCACATATTTGTTCATTTTGAACTTCATACTCTGAGCTTATTTTTTCTTCCTTTTAGCTGTGTTCCAGATCATCTCCCTGGTAATCTATCCTGTGAAGTACACACAGACCTTCAGGCTTCATGATAATCCTTCTGTTAACTACATCTATAACTGGGCCTATGGCTTTGGATGGGCAGCCACGATCATCTTGATTGGCTGCTCCTTCTTCTTCTGCTGCCTCCCCAACTATGAGGATGACCTTCTGGGCAATGCCAAGCCCAGGTACTTCTACACATCTGCCTAATATGGGAGGGAGAGCCTGAGAAAAGCCTGCTGCAAGATGGGGCTGAGGAGGAAACTATTCTCCAAGGCACAAGGAACCTATGTTTGGGCAGTGTTCATATGATCAGAAATGCTAGAATAAATGCTAAAGAAAATTCTTCATAAATAGTGTTAAGTTTCATGTCCTGTGTATGTCTTGTGGAGTTAAAAAAACTTGTTTCTGTTTGCTAAGTGTATGCTAATTTCTCTTTACATCAATTCTATATCATTTAAACTTCATTTGTTAAAGAGCATGCCTGTGAAACTTGATAAGGTAGAAATTCAATGGCTTCTCATTTAATAATCGGACGAAGTTTTTGTTTTTCCACATAGAATGGGTTGTTTCTACTAAGGGCTACAGAGAAGGAGAGCGACTGGCAAAATTTCAATGACCAAATATTCTGAAATTAAAGTTTAAAAAAAAAAACCCTTTTTGAGTTTTCAGTTACATAAAGAAGCAGAATGGTTTCCTAAGTGAGCATCCTTTGTGAGAATTTTTAGTCATTTGCTAACTGTTCATTTGCTAAGGTTTGTGTTGACTTTCTCTGCTATGCAGGAAAATGTTCTAACATGGCCAAGGTTACAATGGTCAGGCCGCTGTCACTACTGAAATTCTAAGATGAATTTTCCTCTTTTTAATGTAGTTTAGAGGGGTAGGGTGTGGTGGGAAGAAGCCATATTAACAAATCTGTACACTTTTGTGTGTGTGTGTTTAGAACCAGTGTAGACTGGCTGGGAGTATGGACTAGACCCAATTCCTCCCGACTGGTGGATGTGAAGAGGTCAGGTAGGAAGGCACAGAAGGGTTACCATTGTCACAGCAGGGTCATTCAGACATCCTGGGAGAAGACATGGCAATGCCTCCTCTCAGCCTTAACTGAGCTCTACTCATAGACAGCTAGAATAGATTTTAACTGTAACAGAAACCTAAATATAATTAAAAACCTGGTCTTCTTTGGTAAATAGACTTAAAGATCTGTATATTACATACAAGTGGAAAATGTGGGAATGAGTTTCTCTGAATACATATTGGAAGGGCTATTATTATTTTTTCTTACCATTTATACTTGCATACTGGAAACTAGCTTATTTTAAATATCAGCACACTATTTTGTAAGTTGCAGCAAAGACAGTTGCAGTGTTCATTATGAGCTTCCCCCAATAAACCAGGTGTTTAAATCTTGTGTCTGAAGTTTATTTGTTGTTATTGCTAATTTTCCATTCTGTGTGGGGAATTAAAAGTGCTTTCAATGCTAGCATGGCTGCCCTCCAAAAGGCCCAACAAAGCAGCTGACCTACAGATGCAGACACTTACACTTAACCAATGAACTGAAGCTGGGGACCTCTGTGGTTAATTTAGGGAAAGTTGCTAGAAGCCTAGGAGGAGGGTGACCCCATAGGAAGACCAGCAGTCTCAACTAACCTGGACCCCCAAGATCTCTCAGACACTGAGCCACTAACCAGGCAGCATACACTGGATGATATGAGGCCCCTGACACATGTACAGCAGAGGACTGCCTGGTCTGGCCTCAGTGAGAGACGCTACACCTAACCCTTAAGAGACTTGAGAGACTTGAGGCCCCAGGGAGTGGAGAGGCCTGGTGGGGTGGGGGAGGGGTGGACCTCTTGGAGCAGAGGGGGGAAGAGGAGGAATGCGATGAAGATGGTTGGGGGGCAGACCAGGAGGGGATAACAACTGGACTGTAAAAAAGATTAAAGATAATTTTTTAAAAGTGCTTTCAGTGTATAAGAACACTAGATAAAATGAAGTTTCATTTTTCACTTTTAAGGGTCTTGGTTTTGTTTAGTTATTCAGTCACGATTTTAAAAATTCATCCTACAATTTTAATCTTGTATACTGTAGTACATAAGTAACTTACTGTCATAAACCCTGTATGTAGCTTTCATAGACCACAAATTATATTACATTATTTATTTGGGTTTGTGTTAAAAAAATTGATCAGCTTGTTATGCCTAAACTTAGATAATTCAGAATACTTGTAAAGTCAGTGTCCACTGGCCCAAACTTGTTTGGTCATTTCTGTGCATCTTAGGTTTGGGTTAGCCCTTCCCCCCATCTCAATTATAATTTTAAAACGTATTAGTGAACTCTAAAAGTCTAATGTGTACTTCCTCCTCCACAAGCAATTGTCTATCAACTGTGCCAACAGTGACTGACCGAGATTTATTGCTGGCAGACTCAGATATCCAGGGATTCTTGTGTGTGGTTTAGTTAAAGGTTCATCCCTTTCTCATCTCCTGGTACCAGCCCTTTCTTGTGATGGGTCCTCTTCCATCCAGGAAGTGGAGGTGGGAATCTTCACTTTGTTTCCCCTGACTACCTTCCTATTCAAGTTTCCCCGTCATTGGTTGAAAGTTAGTTCTACCACAGTGCCTGTGAAGTGTGTGGCAGGGCGGCAGACTGTCAGGCAGAAGGGTGGAGACATCACTGCTTCTTTTGGCTACTTGGTAATGGCAGTGAACTTTATGCCTTTCATCATATGCTTTTTGATATATGAAGGAAGTATTTCATCATAAATGTAATGCAGTCCAGGTGATTCTTTAACTACTTACTTTAAAACCCAGCTTTTCTGTGACTGGTTGGGAATTTGAAGTGGTAATCAGTGCTAAAATCCCCATCTGCCAAAAGAATAGTGTAGCCATTTCAAGAAAAGAATGGACATAGAAATTATGAAACTTAAGTCTGCTGTGCCAAGAATGACAGATTACCGCTTCTCTAGAACAGGCTCTTGGTCTTTGAGTTTTGACGTAACTGACTTTCTTCTTCCCTTCCTCCATCCACAATACACCGTATTTTTGTGATAAATGTTTTAGCGGAAATACAAACTAAAGGAGGCCGTGAGGTTATAGAACAACAGCCTTTCACCCGAAACACCAGAGAAAAAGACACACTAAGTGTCTTTACATTCTCAGTGTTCCCGTTCTTGGAGGACACAGGTCCTCCAGGCCTCAGAGGTTCAGACTCCCCATGACAGATCTACCATAATAAGCACAAGGAAAAGTCCCAAGAACTCTGGATTGGCCTGACTGGAAAACTGGCTAGAGACCAATAGTGCCTTGTCTGAGGTTTCCCATGGCAAAGCTGAGGTAGTGTTTAGTTGCTTAATTGTACTGAGCCTCCACCCTTTAAATAATCAGCGTTACGTTCTCAAACAATTATCTTGTGCATATATTGTGAGTAGCCAGATGTGCTACATGCCACTTGCTATTGAATGTAATGAGGAGCTGATATGTTGAGGTCCTTTGCTTTCCACATGGGTGACTGCACATGACAATTACTTCTAGCTCCAGAACCATATGCTATGAAAAGAGTGGTCACTAAATCCCATAGGAGAACAGAATCACAGTGACTCAATCAGACTGGGCCTCCTCTACATGTTGAGAGCACACCCTGCTTTCCTAGGCTCTCCTGGAAGGCCCATGTGAGAGTTCCCAACTCTGGCTCTTGCTGGCTGTGCAGGCATGGGTGGGCCAGCTCTCAATGGTGTCAGTATCCTCATCTGGATAAGGAAGAAATCCTCTTTGTTCTACAATTTTGTTCACAGGCTTTGTGCAATCACTATTTAGTTCATTTACTCAACTGTTCTAGGGAGTGGGAGAAAGGCTAAAAGGAAGTATATATTTTTGGTACTTTTTTCAAATGCTTTTCATGGGTAGACAGAATAGTTAGAATCACTTTACTATGGTGACAGAATTTTTATTTGTTTAATAAAAATAAAAGATCATTTATTAAGATGTAAATTTGTGGCTATGAGCTCTAACAAGAGTATAAATAACCCTAAAGCTGGGGGTGGGGGTGGGGCGGTGTTATTTTTACTCTAGAAAACTTCAGGTTCAAGGTGCTGGAGTAGAGTAATTCAGTGCACTTCTTCTAGAAGAATAGGGGAAGGATTGAAGGAGGTGAAAAGGAGAGCAACCCCATAGGAAGACCAGCAGTCTCACCTAACACAAACCCTAGGGAGCTGCCAGAGACTGAGCCACCAACCAAGCAGCATACACCACTCTGAGGCTCCAGGCACATACATAGCAGAGGACTGACTGGTCTGACCTCAGTGGGAGAAGATGTGCCTAATCCTTGAGAAACTTGAGGCCCAGGGAAGGTCAATAATTGGTGTGTGTGGGCACTCGGAGGCAAGGAAGAGGAGGAGGAGGAATGGAGTGACAAACTGTGGGACAGGGGAGTAGGAAGGGGGAACGGCAGGAATGTAAATAAATAAAAGCAGGACAGCAAATCAGTATCACAGGTAATAAACCATAATGAGAGGGTTCTGCTAGCTGACTGTAAATTTTTATCAAATTTCTAGATAATGAAAAATGAGCAACATCATTGTTCATAGCAGCTAACACATACAAAAAACCTCAGGTTTATTGGGAAGTAACAACTATGCCTCTTGGTGAACTCCAACGAGATGGAGGTGCCAGGTGGCGAGTTTGGAGATGAAGAGACTTCGTGGGGGTGGGGTGGAAAGAAAAGGGGGAGGGGAGGGTCGAGGGCAAGTGATAAAGTGGAAGAGTTAGGGGTCTGTCCTTTGGGCATCTGTTAGTTGACCTGCCCAACACTCACTCCAAATTCTCGGAGTGGGACAGCAGACTCCAAGTGATTTTTCTAGGTAGATCCCAAAGATACCAATCTGGCTAATTATCGTGCCCTGTCCTAAGGACTTCCACAAACTAACTATAAATCTCACCTGACCTTACCATTAGAACTAAATTTTCTTACCCATTCTGAGATGAAACGGAAACGCCTGACTTTGTGAAGTAGCTTCCCAGAGGTCAGATAGCTAGCAAACAGCAGCAGTGACAGTAACAATGGGCAGGGTGTGCCTGGGAAGTGTTTAGTAGGCAGGACACAGAACTAGCATTGTGGACAGACATACAAAACCTTACTCTCTTCTCCTTGCATTCCACTTCACGCTGCAAGGAATGTGCCTTGCTCTTGTATTTGGGGACATGTGATAAAGAGTGAAGATGGTGGGGATCAAAAGTATAAAGGACTAGGTCTGGACGGTAGCTGGTTTTTCTAGAAACAATGTCGATGAGTAAAGCAGCTAAAGGTAGTGAAGGACGTGTCTATAAAACAATGGCACATCCATGACCTACTGCATTAGAGAACGCTCGCTTGCTTTAGGATGAGTGTTCGTAGTTGGACTGCCTTCCAGAGCACTCCTCTGTGATTGGACCATGTGACTCATCTCTCTGAAGCCTTGTACATATAAGCCCTTTTCAGAACATCCCATGGGTGTGGTTGAAACTGCTGTTGCATTTTGATCTGGGAAACCTGCTGACAAAGGCATATAAAGCTCCACTAAAAGTTTCTGAATTTGTGAGTTGGGTGCAGGGAAAGACAGCCAAAAAGGGAAATTAAATGACGCTCAAACTCAGTCAGGTTGACAATCTTCCTCATTTCCATTATAGCAATAAGTAAAAAAAACTCAGGAGAGAGTGAGAGAGTGAGAGAGCAAGACATACACGCGCACGCGCGCACACACACACAACCACACCCACACACACACACACACAGAGCAGAAGGCGAGAGAGAGAGAGAACATTTGAAGATAATTCTTTAGTAAAGAAGTGGTAGCATTCTATCCATCTATACACAAGGCAACCAGGAGTTTGAGCAGTCCAAAAGGAAGAATCCGGCCATGTATGAAAATGACAAGTGAGCAGCCTGCACCTGGATGACAGTCCCCTGCCTTTGAAAGACCTTTCTCCAGGAGAGGAATCCACACCATAGTCTTGAAGACAATAAACTACTTATGGACTTCAAAAAAAAAAAAAAAAAGAAAAGAAAAGAAAGAAAAGAAAAGAAAAAAGGAAAGAAAAAGAAATGGAATCTTGTTGATTTAAGTGCATGAAAATCTCAGCAACAATGAGTCATCTCGTAATTCTAATAGCTGGTTGGACAATGGTTTGCTAGCCAGTTTTTCCAGTACAAAGACTCGTGATAATTAACCAACTATTAGTAACTACTTTTGACTAAGTTGCTTTTAAGAAGAAACACTTATTTAAAATAGAAATTCTGAACTTAATTGCTGAAAGTAAATTGGTGAGTGAGGCTTTCAAAGCAATTTCCCCATGCAAATCTGAGTTCAGGGGTTTCTTCTCTCTATTCTGGGGGAGAGTCTTACATTAAAATTTTTCTGTGAAAATCTTTGTTTCCATAGGCTACCCTGCACAGTTTCTAAAGTCAAGCAAGATTTTAATGCCCAAGAAATTGCTCAAGAAAAGCAAAACAGAACAGAACAAAAGACACAAAATATAAACAACAACAAAACAAAACTTTCATCAAATTTCATGCATATACAAATGATTAAAGCAAAGCTGGCACATTTAAGAAGTGCTGGCATTTACTATGCCACTGGACTAATGACCACCTCTGAAGAGATCTAGGTATCAAAAGTTGCATACAACAAGATAAGAGACAACAAACGAAGTCTTGGTAGATCCTAAACAAGAACAAATGTCTTTTTTTCTCTCTCTCATAGAATAGCCCATTAGATGCACAAGGAAGATGACTCCTGGCCTCATTCTGGAATGACACTTTTGGTAAAAGTTAAGGAATGGTTATCGTTCCTCTGGGCTGATACAGCCATCAACCAAGAATACCTGTGCCAGGAGTCCAGGTGCCTTGTACCCAGCTGTTCAGGCCTAGCAGAGCAGCCAGACACTGCAAGGAAAGAGAAACCTCACGAGGGGCAGACATTACTGAAATCACTTTATGAAGTTTGTCAAGCTTTCTTCTACACTTATATTCTCTTCTTGCCTCTTCTCAAAGTCTCTCTGTGAGCCCAGAGACATTGGCATGAGGCCTCAATATGAGAGTGAACGAACCCCTTTCATTCCACACTTCTAAATCCAAACTCATCACAAATGGAAATAGAGGCAGAGTCAAACCTTGTCCTTTGTCCTTTGTACATGATGCAGGAATCCAGGGGAAAGTGCCATTAAAAAGAAGGAAGAAAGGAAAAGAAGAAGGGAGCTGGGCTTTGTGGTATAGGCATATCCTCCAACTACTTGGAAGGCTGAAGCAGGAGGGTTGCATGTTCAAAGCGTGCCTGTGCTGCAAAGTGGGTACAAGCCAACCGGGGTAACTTATCAAGATGCTGTCTTAAAATCAATCCTCCTCCTCCTCCTTCTCCTCCTCCTCCTTCTCCTCCTCCTCCACAACCACCACCACCACCACCACCACCACCACCACCATTGTCATGAAAAGACTAGGGGTTATAGCTCAGTGGCAGATCACCTGCCTAGCATTCCTTAGGCTTGAGACAGAATAATAAGAAAAGGGAAGACAGACACACCATGTGGAGGCACCTCCATTTCCAGTGCTGCTCCAGTACTTTTGAGCTGAACATACTAATATAAAGCACCCAGGGCAACTGGCTGGTGGTTACCTCAAGGCTCTGGTGGTGTCCCTGAGCCTCTCTGGATGAATGTCTCTTTTACTTTTGCATAGTGGTGTCCTCTTCCTCCATGTAAAGCTGAGTTGCTGACAACAGTTATGGAAGAGAGCCTATTTCCAAATCTGTCTGCTGTCTCCGTTTGGCTCAGCTGGTGTGGTGCTGAACGCTGTGTATAAAATGTGTCTGGCTGCTTACACTATTTCACTCGTAGTCTTTTGAACTTAGAACAAGCTTCCAATTCTAACACTGTCTAATTCTTGGGCTACTTTTGAGGAAACAGAGATGGGAGTGTGTGAGAGGAGCTCTCTGTGTTCTCACCAAGGCAGATGATTCTATAGTCTGACAGCAGGTTATCCAGAGAGGCACTGCTGGGGCCTGTGTTTATTTTGGTAACAGAAGCACAATCTTTCCTCTCTACCTGGGTGTCAGTGAGCCATCACAGCGTGAGGTAGGGCTGGCAGGCAGGGTAGGCACAAAGCCTCTGTCTAAACTTCTAAAAACAGTTTCCCTTGAAACAGTGTTGGCATTGATCTAAGAAGCTCCATCACTGGCCAATGATAATCCTGAAGAATGGTCATGTGGCTTAGGTTCAGTGCCAAGTGGATAATTAGTCATAGGCATCAACAGAAGGAAAACATTTTCTTTTGAATACTACAAATGCTTACAAGGTTATAATGATGACCTAGTATTTTCAATATGAGAAGAAATATTAGACTTTCTTTTCTTTAGAGGAATAAATATCAAAAGCTCTACCACAACTCCCCCCTCCCCCAATCCCTCAATCCATAATCCATGCTTACAGATATTACTAAAAAGGACTCAAAGGTAAGCACTAAGATACCAGTAACATCTACCACTTTTATCATCACAGTATTTCTTCCCTATGCTATGTGTCAGGCATGTTTCCTAGGACACACTAAATAGATACATTATCGTCTTCACTTTAGAGCTAGGGACATTGTGGCTTTCAAAGTAAATAATGAAGTCGTTACTTAAAACCAGGCAGGTTTGATTCCAAGTTTGACTGTTTAACCTCCTTACAAATAAATACGTTTGCAAAATAAACACACAAAAATATTTAAAGGTTTTTGAATCTTTTAATTATACAAATTTAAGAACTGTTAATACAGACATAAAAGCCTGGTAGGACAGGCCTGTAACTCTTGGAAGGAGGAGAAGACCTACATAAGAGGGGTGCTAGTTTAAACCTTCCCAGGCTACAGAGTGAGTTCAGGGCTAGTCTGGGTAACTTCCCAAGTCTGTGTCTCAAAATCAGCAACAACAACAACAACAACAGCAGGGCTAGAGATATGGCTTATTGGTAGAGCACTTGTCTAGGGTTTGCCAGGCCCTGAGTTCAATACCCACTGTTTCCAGAAATAGTAATACAAATCAATGGCACATGGAAGTTCCTCATTTTCAACACTGCCCAGTGCGTTTCCACTTACCCACTCACACAGGGCTAAAATGAAGTCTAAGTCAGTAAGAAGTTCTCTTACCTGCACATATCTTTTACGATTGTTAATAATTCCCAAGAAAGAACGTGTTAGGAACTGATCCTAAGGGAGTTTAAATGAAGGGCTAACAGGACAACAGCATGGGAAAAGGCTAAGTCTGTATTTGCAGTCTGATGACTACTGTGGACAGCCAGGCTTCTACTGCTGATGATGCTGTGCAGGATGCAGCTCGAACGTGCTCTGCTGAAACAGAGAGCTGGCTTGTACACATATGGCTTCTGTCCTTCATTGTCAAACCTTTTTCTTTGGAGTTTTAATCTAGCATGCTTTGGCTGCCTTGTGTACAGGCTGAGTAAATTCCCTTGAGTTTAGGTGAAACCCCCAGGGTGAGAGGCAGACAGGCGCCTCAGTTCGGGAGTTGGAAGTTGAAAGGGTGTTCAAGAAACCATTTGCTGGAGCTTCAGGTGACATCACTTCAGGGTGTGGAGACATCTCAGCATTAGGGCAGTGTGGTCTGGGGCCTCAACCACTCCTGGCTTTGTTGTGGTTGTCTCTTCCCCACACTGAGTAGCTCCTGGTTCCGAAGCAGCTACAGCTATAGTCTCTAACATACAATTTAAAAAGGAAAGCCTGCGAAAACAACTGTAGTCCCACCGGCCATGGCTGTGCCGGTTTGTTAATTGATCTTTTTGTAACAGAATCTATACCCCCTGGTGACTAACAAAGTCAGTTAATCTGAGGTAATAATTAACTCTGCCAGCCTGTTGGTCTTCTTTCAGGAGACACTCCAAATGACCAGAGGCAGCAGCTACAAATCAGTGGAACCTTATTATGTTATTATATCTCCTGATTAAACTGTGTGGTTTGTTTATTTATCTATGTCTTTATTTCTTTTCGGTTGTTGTTGCTGTTGTAGATTTTCTGGCACCCAAACTCGGGCCTTGTGGATCATATGCAACACTCTAGTGTTGAGCTACATCCTTGGCCCCGGTTAAAATATTTCTATTATTCTTGGGCACCTAGACTTTTAATTCGGACAGAACTTCCTATTAGAGGAAGGCTATGCCTCCCACCTCCAAAGACAACGGGAATGTGATACATGAGGCTGATTCCACAGCTCCAAACCATTTTCTGTGTGCTGATCTCATAGCCATCTGAGGAGGTTGCTTTACCATTTTGTCTATCTGATAGCCCATGAGAGATACAGAACATGAAAAGACCTGGGACTGCCCATGGTCCTGTGTCCACCATCACATCCCAGCTCCTGTCATTTAAGGAATTATACAGTATCAACCGCTCAGGAACCCTTGAAGTCCTTCAATGATGTTTTACTCCTAGATACTTAGGTTGCCAGCTGAGTCAAGGATGAAATTGGCTTACAATAAATTAACCGGAAGCAAGCATATAAGGTTAAAATAATTAAAGAGCCCTTCTAACGAAACAAAGGCACAAAACGCTGACAGACTCCAAACATTTTTCTACTTGGTTGAGTAAAGAAGAGCAGTTGTGGATAAATTCCCAAGCTGCCTAGGAAGCCTGAAGGAAAGCCAGAACTATTTAAAAAGGCTTATCTGTAGCATTCTCTGGGCTCTGACTCCCTTTGAAGGAATTTCCCCCCTCCTGCTACAGAAAGAACAACTCAGTAAAGTTTTGTTGTTGTTGTTGTTGTTAAGATTTATTTTTATTTTATGTGTAAGGTGTTGTGCCTGTGTTTATTTCTGTGCACCACTTGTATGCCCAGTGTCTTTGGCAACCAGAGAAGAGTGTTTGATCCATGGAACTGGAGTTACAGGTGGTTGTAAGTTTCCATGTGGTTGCTGGGAACCAAATCCAGGTCCTCTGGGAGAATATCCAGTGCTCTTATCCACTGAGCTATATCTTCAGCCCCATCAGATAAAATTTCAGTCTCTCATGTGCCAGAGGAAAAGGAGAGTTTGGAATGCCCTTCTTCTTCCGCAAGTACTTTTAACTCAAAAGAACACTAATATAAAAATAGCATAGTTTTTAGTGGCTTATTCCCCCAAGTTTCAGAGGCACCAGCAACAACGAAGAGAAGCTGAAATCAGCATCAGACCCAGTGGCATGAATCACAGTATCCCCCAGGACCCAAAGGTTGATGGCATCAACTTGCCTCCATGTGGTGGTTTGTAGGCGTCTCTAGGACACATTGAAGAGTCAGTTCTAGAAGGCTGCAATTAAGTGAATATCATGACAAGGCAAGTCACAGAAATCGTGACTTTCTTATAATAAGAAAACAATGAAATTTGCCTCTTTGGTTGACCCTTGTTTGCTAATGTTTCCCTTAAGCATGAGCTGCCATTTGAAAGCATTTTACCAATTGTAGAATTTTTAAAATTACAGTCAACCTTCTTAAATTCCACTGCTACTTTATCAACTATGTTTTTATATTTTAAATAATTGGTTATTTCAACAATGTCCACAGTCTTCACTAGGAACAGGTTCTGTCTCAAGAATCCACTTCTTTTGCTTACCATAAAATGCAAGTTGTCTTCTCATGACTGAAAGACAGTGTAACAACTCAGTCCAAGCTCCAAGTCTAAGTCAAGGCCTTTTGCTGGTTTTTTTGTTTGTTTGTTTGTTTGTTTGTTTTGTTTCCACATCTGCAGCTGACATCTTGAACCTTTCAAATTCACAGAGAAGAATGGAAATTACTGTTTTTCCAAAGTCTGTCAATGCTACTATTCTGGCCCCTTTCTGAGTATCGCCAATGTTCTTAATGACATAGAATCGTGAACCCTTTCCAGGTGGTTTTCAAATTCCTCTGCCCAGTTTGGTCTGAAAGTCACTATCTACAGCAGATATATCTATATGAAATGCGTTTCTTTAAAAAAAAAAAAGTTTGGTGCCAGGGAGACAGCTCAGCAAACAAAGGAGCTTGCCACTAAAGTTGACAACCTGAGTTAGAGTCATAGAACCCAGATGGTGAAAGGAGAGAATCTCATTCTGCAAGTTGCCCTCTGACCTCTGCATGTGCACATGCATGCACATACACATGAATAGATAGACAGACAGACAGACAGACAGACAGGAAATAAGACTAAAGACCACACTAACTTCTTACCCTAGGACATATTTCATGTCCCTGTTGGTAGGCATGAAAATAATGCTGATTTCTACTTCCATCTGAGCCAGTGCCCAGGTACATTGTCAATAGTCATTAATAACTTGAAAGGAATATTCTTCAGAGTTGTGTGCCTCAGCAGTGGACACACACATTCACTAAGCAATGTTGAGAATATTCATTGTCACAGTTATGTGCTGTTATTATAGCTTTGTTGTTTAATTTACAGAACATGGCAGGGGGGTTTTAGTAGAATTCTTTAGGGCCCTCCAATTCTCTGGATGATAAATAACCTTGGCTTCACCTTGAAGTCACCAGCTGCATCTATCCCTCTCAGTAGAATCAGCCTGTTCTTCATGGGTTGAGAATAGTCATTCCTTTCTCTGTAGTGTGAAAGTCTCAGATGGCTTCTTTGTCCTGGTCAGAAACTCTGTTGTCTAGTAGAGAGCATCTTCCTTTATGATCTCAGCTCTGTCTTCTCTAGGACTTGCTGGAGCTTCTACTTAGCACTTCCATGTTATGGAGACACTTCTGTCCTTAAGCCTCATGAACCAGCTGTGGACACATGTTCCAATTGTAGCTTTCTATTCTCTCTCAGCCTTCTGAAGTCTATAGGAAGGGAGGTGGGGCCTTGCTTTAGGTTAGCTTTACTTCAAGGGAAATGTCCTGGCTGGTTTCATCTTCTATCCGTTAAAACCTTCTTTTAAACTAACAATATAGTCATTTCATTTTTTAAAAAAATCATCCTTCCTCTGTTCACTCGCTTAGCACTTTTGGTTTCTTTTAAGAACTTTCCTTTGCATTCATGTCTTGGCTACTCATCTGACAAAAAAGAACTTGTCGCCTATGATGGCTTTTGACACGCCTTCATTGTTATGATTAGTCATTTGTGGCTTTTAATTTAAAGTGAAAGGCATAGGACTTGTCCTTCCACCTACAATGACTTACTTGCCATTGTAGGTTAGCATTTGACTTACCTTTAATATTGTTGTATTTTAGCAAACAAGATAGCCCAAGAAAGGAAGTGAAACAGATGACTAATGGAGCAGTTAGAATATATAAGACACAAAGTGTATTAGTGCTATACGGCATGTTAGTGCCCCAGTTCTGTAGCAACAGCAGAGATACCTGATCACAGATAAACCCACCAGATATGATGGAATAGGAATTATCAAACTATGACAGAGAAAGACACAATATGTCGTTGTTATTATATGCCATATCTATATACTTTTCTTGAAAATGGAAACACTTTGCATTTCAGACTTTTGATGAAATGGGTTTGTCAGCCAATGATGGAATTGTAACAGTCACTGTGCCTAGCGTACAAGCTGGGTCTGTGGTATTCAAGTGTGTATGTGCACATGTGCATGTGGGCAGGCATGCACTATGTGAATGTAGAAGCCATAGGGTGACATCAGAGGCCTTATTAGGTCACTGCTTATGTTATTTTTTGGGAGAGGTTCTCTGACTGAATCTAGAACTAATTAAGTTAACTAGGCTAGCTTCCCAGTGAGCATCAGGAATCTGCCCGCCTTCTCCAAAGCCTTGGGTAATACTTGAGCATACTCTGTCCTGGGGATTCCCAGCTCTGCCTCCCAGGTGCTAGAAATCTCAACTCATCTCCTCATGCTTGCACAGAGAATCTTTAACACATCGAGCCACTACCCAACTCCCTCAATGAAGTTTAGATCAATACATGATCCCAAAACTGGTGGCCCTGAGTTCTATAAGAAAACAGGCTGAGCATGCTACCTAGAGCAACCCAGAAAGCAGCATTTCTCCCTGACCTCTGTATCAGCTCCTGCCTCCAGAGCCCTGCCCTGCTTGAGTTCAAGCCTTGACTTCCTTTGGTGATGAACAGCAATGTGCAGATGTAAGCTGAATAAATCCCTCTCTCCCAATTTGCTTTTGGTTACAGTGTTTCATCGCAGCAATAGAAACCAGAACTAAGACAATCACTGAGTGTAGTTTGTAATCACTTTGTTAGGGGTTAGAGTCTGAACTTCGCAGCAAGAAAAAAACACTGCATAATTAGCTTGCCCCTTGAAGTCCCTTACATTATTTCAACACTTCACCCCAAAGCAAATGTTTTGTGTTCCCCCCTCAGTTTTGGTCATGTCCTTCATTTCATGGTGGTATTTCAGGCTAAGGAAGGCTTAAGCTGATGGAAAGAGAACTTCTCCTCTCTGGGGTTTCTTTCACTGTATTTTTACTAGTTCAGAGAATTTAATGGAAGTTGGATATCTATCCTATTTGTATACCATTCTTTCTTTTCATTCGGATCTCTAAGCTTTATAATAGGTATACTGTATCATTAGGTAATGTGGGCCCTGGGTTCAGGCTTGGGTTAAAATCCAGATCCAGATTCAGCAGTTTATTAACCACAAGCCTTTGGGAATATTATTGAACCTGTCAAAGCCTCATTTCAATTGTGTGTCAAAAGAAACCAGGCTGTCGGCATTATAAGGGTTGTGAGGATTAAATGTCTCCATGTCAGTACAGAGCAGTTCTAGAGTCACTGCCTCCTAAGAACGTTGCTGAAAAATCAGGGTCATTAACATGTGGTGCTGACTGTGGCAGACCCAGTGGCAACACAGTGTTAAGGTTAGAGTAAGGGTTAGGATCCCATAGTCAGGAGCGTGGTGGCACATGGCTATAGTCCCAGCACTTGGTACGTTTATGTAAGAAGACTGTTAAGAGTTCGAGGCCCATCTTAACTCCATAGTGATGCAAGGTGATGGGGGTTTTGGTGGGTTGGGGAGTGTCCTGTAGAACTGATGTGGGATTCTAATTAAGACACCTGTTTGTTTCCTTTCTACTCAGTGCAAATTTCCCATACATGACCCCAGCTATTATTACTGTAAGATTACCCTGCTGTGGTCTAAATGACCATGACATCAGGCTCTAGCTACAGGAAAGACCAAGGTGAGTGAGTCTTTATTCTTTCTTTGAATCCAGTTGATTAAGAAGAGGTAATGTGGCCAGTCAGAGTCCCATCCAGGTCATTAAAAATCTTCCTTGTCATTACTCCTGCTGAAGGACATACAGGCTGGCAGACTTTCATTAGAGGGAGTAAGTGGCATTTACTGTAATTGCTCCGGGACAATAATGTGCTTGAATATATAATATGTAAGTATTGTTTGAACATCTGACAAGGAGGTGACGTGGTTTAAGAACATCAATATGAACTGCACACAAAGTCAGCTGATGAGAAACCAGATTAAACAGCTCTTTAAATAGAGGAGATCTTGTCTTGGCTTCACCAATGCTTGAGAGACTAACAACTCTAGCAATAAATGATGGCTCATTCAGTAACAAGGTCAGGGTCTCTTAAGTCTTCTCTTACGATTTGGATGAAAATTTTATTACTTGGTCTTACCCTAGCCTTCAAATTAGCAACTTCTGAAGCCCTCTCTTTGATGTTGGCCATTTGGTTGTCTGGATGAGTTGGACCAGATGGAGGAGGATTATAAAGACCAGGAAAGGGGTGGGCTACATCAAAATGGACAATGTGCTAGGAGTCTCAAAGTTGTGAAAGAATTGTCTTATATAGAGTCTCCTATGTCTAGGTTAATGCATAGCTTTCACACCCAGCTTGCAGTCAATGAGAACAATCGTGGGAACCAAACAAACCTGCACGAACAGAAGCAGGGTAGGTTCCTCCCTAACCTGCCCCACCCAGATTTGGTAGGGCTCCTACCCTTCACCTGAGGCCCTCCACAGGAACCACACCCTGGAACTGACTGGAAAGGCTTGCCTCAGCACTCTTTGGTGTGGGAGGTGGTGGGCCCTCTGCCAAGGGCTCTGTATCCTTTGCCATCAGGTTAGACCACACAGCAGCCTTCCTCCTTAGAACAGATGATGGACTCATTCTCCTAGATAGAGAAAATGTAGGGATATCTTATGTAAGCCCAAGCAAGCCAGAGACTGCTCCCAGCAGAGCTGTAGCATCTATCAAACCCAAACATTTGTTGAGTATTTTCTGTATACAAACAGGAACTATGTTAACTATGTTAAAGGTTGGACAAAGATCAGCAAGAGCGATCCTTGCAAAGAACATGTTTCTCAAATGTAGCAAGCCATGTCTTCTCTACACCTTAGGCATATGCTTTATGCTGTAAATGTATACATAGCACACACATAACACACATATGTATAATATATGTACTTATATTGATACAGTATATTATATACAATATGTATATATATATATATATGTGTGTGTATGTGTATACATATATTGATAGTCTCAGACTCCAGATGGTTAAGTATAAAAGTGTTATGAATTCAATAGAAAATTTAATTTTGATCCTATCCAAGGCTAGTGATTTACATATGAGGCAGGGCTCATTGTCAACTCTGTGATCAGGAGGGAAAAAAACCAACCCCTACAGTGAGTGTGCTGTGTTTCTAAGCCATGGTGTTTGCTCAAGTGAGTGTACTAAATATGTTTTCTGTTTAGGATGCTTCAAGGTTGTGTTGGGGTCATAGACATATAGCTTAAGAAGCACTTGTAGACACACTTTCATGTATGTAGTATAATTTTTACATAATACATATAATAAATATATGGAATAAGTATTTGCAATATAAAACATACACCAACACATCATATAAATCTGATAGCATATATAACTCCTATAAATTTTCAGTCTCCAAGTTCCTGGGCTTGTTTGTGACCACAGATTTTGTTGATTCTTTTTATATAAACCAAAATTCTTGGTGCTTTCCAACAATTATATACTTGTAATACTCTTCTGGTAGATTGATTGACTCTCCAGGGGCAAGGACCCAGTACAGTGTCACCTTTTAAATGTTAGTGGCTCCACTCTCTCCCATATGAGTCTGCTTTAGTCTCCTCACTTGTTCTGAGGATCAAAAAATCCCTCTTTTCCTCTATTGTAATTTTGTCTTTTTCTCTGAGGATTTAATGCCAGCTGAAAATTCTTGTAAGATCTAACTAAACCCAAGTAATACTGTAAAACATAATTTCTTAACAAAAGGAGATCCTTGCCCCAGTGAGAAATCTAATGCCTGCTAGTGATGAAACGAAACAAACAAACAAACAAACAAACCCCAAACCAACCACTGTATCCTATCACATACATTTCTAAGATGTCATTAAGAGGCAGGAGAACTGGCTTCCTGATTTTAAGAGTGCACACTCCTCTTGCAGAGGACCTAAGTTGGGTTTTCATCACCTGTATTTGGAAGTTCACAACTATCCTTTAACTCCAGCTCTAGGGGATCCGATGTCTTGGGTCTGTCTCTATCTGCACCGCCCTCCATTTATACATATACATTTATACATTTATACATATACATTTATACATATTTAATTAAAATGCCATTACAGTGACAAGTATCCTCACGGATATTTGTCCAGAGTGTCTGGGCTCACAAAGGATGAGGGGCATCTCTGCTTGGGCAATTTAGAAAACCTTCTTAGAGGTGGTGCCACAGCTTTTACAGTCTGGGAATGGTTAGTGGACAGCCGTGGTTTTGCTGACCTCTGCAAGGGTCTAGCTTTGCTTTTAAGCAGCATCATAGGGTAGGTGTCAGCTCTTGGGACAAGGCTGCCCCAGACAGGTGATAAGAGAGAAATTGGAGCCTGGCACGCCCATTCCAGTGGGGCAGGGTATGCTTCTTGGAATAAACACAACTTTAAGCAGTGGTAAGTCCCGGCAGGTGGAGTCGGCTATATGAAAACAATGGGCAAATGTGTCAGGTGACAGTGCAAGCCCAGGTGGCATGGGGGTTGGGGGGAGGGCAGGTAGGTTAGGGTGTAGCAGGGGGAGCAGAGGGTGGGTCTGACCAAAAGAACAGTCTATGTAGTTAGACTGTGTTCTGACAAGAATGAGAGAGAGCGAGAGAGAGACAGAGACAAAGACAGAGACAGGCAGACAGACAGAAATAGAGAGACAAAGAAAGAGAGACAGAGAGATTTCCAAGGCAAATTTCTCATCGTGGAAGAGAGGGAATGGAATAGCAGAAGTTGGGCAGTTGTTCACTTAGTGTAGTTAGGGATAAAACTGAGAAGTATTTGGGGGCACACTTCAGAGAAGCTTAAGATTCAGGTTGACATCAAAGCGAAGGTTTGAAGCCGCCCTTACTGTTCTCTCTGTGAAGCCAGGCACACAGCTGAGATGGCGGAGTAAACTCTGAGGAGAAAGCTCCAGCAACAGTAAAGGATGAATGCTCAGGAAGGAGAGACGGGCTCTCACCTCACCACCACCGTCAGCCTCAAAACCTCCTCTACCCTCCCAGGCCCTGGGTTCAACTCCCCCTTCCAGACTAGCATCTCTATCATAACTTTAGGATGTGATTCCAGGCCAGGAGCTTGTTTCCTGCCTTTTGGATTACTTCACAGCGAGACTGAATGAACCATGGCAGCATGGCACCCACACATATGATGTCCTCCCTAGGGAAAGGGGCCTTGTCAAACCTGAGGAAGCAGGCTTTGGAACAAGACTGCTTGGGCTTGAAGCCTGACTCTGGCATCTTGGGAAAATTGCCTTTTTTCTTTTTTGGTCCTTTGTTCTTATCTGCAAAATGGCATTAGTAACAATGCTTACTCCATAGACTGGCCAAGAGTGCTCAGCTAATTACATAACATCAACATATAGGATGTTTATTGGCACTTAATTAAGTCAATAAAGGTATATTTATTATTATTACTCTAATGAGGAATATTTTGGGTGGATCTGAAGCTAACACTCATTCAATAAATATTATTTGAGTGCCAACCACGTACTAAGTATTATTCTAAGAAATTGAGGTGATCTGCACACAAAGCAGACAAAAAAAAAAAATCCTGTTTTGATGTCAACTTTTGACTCTGAAACTAGATCTTCAGTAGATTTGTCAGGGAAAGCACATGGATTCCTTTTTATTAACTTTTTTTTCCTGAATAATCATTTAAAAGGATTGAAATTCCATGTGCCCAGCCAGACTCAACCCAGACTTACCAGTCTCCCTGAGGATGACTTTCTTTGCTTTGGGAAACACGAAACCAACCCCTGAACAAAACTCAGAGCTGACCTCCTCCTCCATGCAGGGTGGGTGACTTGCTGGAGTTAGGATTTTCAGTCTTCGGATGCTGACATTTTGTGCTGAGCGGTTCTTTATAAAGGGGATCTTCTGTGTGTTGTAGAATGCTAAGGTGTGTCCCTGGTTAGTAAAATTCCCCTCACCTATACCACTCATCCCTGCCTGGGCTGCAACACATCTCCTGACATCCTCAACTGTAGCAAACCTGTTCCCCACTAAGGTCAACTGCATAAGTGGTAGACCATCTGCTCAATGGACAAGGCTGCTCAGCTCTGCCATAGTGACTGTGTTGCTTTAGCAGTGAGGATCCTCTGGTACCCACAACCTGACAATATCGCCTCTGCCAGGTTTTCTGTGAGGTCTGCAAATGCTTATGCTACCTTAGCACATGAATGGCCTGGCTTGCACCACAAGCTTGTGGGTGGAGGGTAAGGAATGAGCAGGTCAGTTGTTCATTCAGTTGTGTCTTGACTTATCTTAAGCCATCCTTGTTGCAGGAGGCCTATGGCAAACAGAGTTTTCCCAGACAGATACTGAAGTTACTACGATTAGACAGAGTCAGATATGAACAGGAAGGCCTCTTTTGATGTTTTCTCCTGTCCCCAGTCATCTAACACTGCCTAGGGTGTGCCCTGGGTGTTTGATGTTGCTTAAAATCCCTAACAGCCCATTTTGATGGTCCTGAAAACCAGCTGCATCCTGGGAGCTCAGTCTGCAGACAGGGCTTATCAGTGGTAGCTGCTGGCTCCATGATAATTGGAGGGTGTGAAGTGCTGGCATCTACTCGTTCTCCCAGGGTATCCATTCACCCTTACATAAGTGACTGCTTTGGCATGTATTTTAGGAATGGTAGATGCTTTTCCAAGGTAAATATCAATTGACTGAAATATTTTAGAATCAGAACCAAATCTAGTAGAGGTCAGTAGTTCAAATATACTAGAGCTTTGACCCTGATTTTATAATTCTCCCCTTGAGAGATGTGGCGTGCAAAATTTTAGAGTTTCCTTTTGCAAGCTTGTAAAATGCCTTCTAAAGCCAACTGCATGTTGTTTGATGTTGTTCTGGACAACCACACATCTTAATCTTGCTCCAGATGCTTCTGGTTCCTCCAGTAGCTTAGTCCTTTTAAAGAAATTTATCACAAACAATCATAACAGGCCATTTATTTAAAAATACCATGGCTTCAACTTCAAGGGCAAAAGTAAATAGATAGATAGATAGATAGATAGATAGATAGATAGATAGATAAATAGATAGAGTAAATCACCCAGAAAAGACAAGGCAAGAATGAAAAAGATAGGGGCAAGTCTCTCTCTCTCTCTCTCTCTCTCTCTCTCTCTCTCTCTGTGTGTGTGTGTGTGTTCCAGTGCTTGCAAGAAAGGCAGCCTAGTGCACGGATCACAGTCCTGTATGATACGGCTCTACTTGTTTTCTCTTGCACATTGCTCTGAGCCACTCCTGAAAACACACAGCTGCAACAGGGAGACACCCTATGGCTGTGGTTTGCTGAAGATCTCTCAGCCTAGTCTAGAGTAAATGGAAAGATCTCTACACTGTGAATAGCTATTCTTCATTTACCTGGGTATGACCTGAAGTCCTGTGACGACTTTGTTTACAAAGTTCTGCTTGGAATTGTTCTCTTCAGGTTGTTTGGCTTTTACTTTGTGTTCACAAACTTTGATAAACTCCACAGAGAAGCAAAGGGAGCTCTCTTGACCTCCATTTCTCCCCAAATATGTGTTCTCTGGTTCTTCAGCCCAGAAGGCTCAGGACTGGGGTTGGGGGCAGTTTGTGTATTTCCCCTTTGCTCTGTTTCTCTTGGCTTTGCTTTCTCAAGAGTGTATCCCTTCTCCTGGGAACTTAATGTTCTCATAAGAATAACAGTGTTCTGTGTGAACCTGCCTAGTCTTGTTTCACAGTATCTGTCTGCCTCACTCCGGAATTTAAACCTAGTGCTCCCTGGGCAAAACTAACACTCTCAAGCCTCATATGCTGGCTCACACCTGTAATTCAGTATTTAATCAGGAGGTTAAGGCAGGAGAGGGAGGACCATGAGTCCCAGGCCATCTTGAGCCATATGGAGTGACACACTGTCTCCAAACAAATGACAGAAAGAACACAAAAGCACTGGAGCTTCTAAGAGTGTCACACAAATAAAAGGGAGCCACTAACTTTAGAGTGGAGTGAGCTGTAGAGCTAAGAAAATGCTACCGCACTGCATTGTGGGAGGGGAGAGGAGGCTTTAGGAGACCGATGCTGCTGCCCACTTATGACAAAATTACAACAGCAGTGTTTCCAAGGAACTTCTGCCTCAGGCCATATCAGCTGTGCCTCAGTTGGCAAATGCCAGATGGTCATTGCCTATCCCTTTGCAGCTTAGCTCCACAGCTCTCCCTCCCCCTCTCTTCCCCCCCCACATATTTCCTCCTCAAGCCTCATTACCTCATTACCTTGCCTGGCCTGAGCCTTGTTAATGAAACCTCTCAGTTTGCACTTTATAGCTTTTTACGCTTGTGTTTTTATTTATGAATTAGTTTCCTACAGAGATAGCTACTGGTGAGCCTTCATTGAAACTTACTATGTGGGCAATGAAGAGATGGTTCAGTAATTAAAAGCATGTACTCTTCTTGTGGAGGACATGAGTTCGATTCCCAGTACTTATATGGGGCAGCTTATGACTGCCTAACTTTAGCTGCAGTGAGATTTGAAGCTTCAAACACCTGCACGTATGTACACACACACACACACACACACACACACACACACCGGTAATTTTTATAGAAAAGAAAATTAATATGTAGAATCGGACATGTGACACATTAATTTGAGTGGGTGAACCATTCAGTGAGAACATCAATCTAAAAATTAGTATAAAGAGTGACTGACACCAGTCTCTGGCCTCCACACACATAAGCACTCATGTTAACACACATGTGCACGTATACAAACACTATACACACACTTTTCACACTCTATTTCTTCTTTCAGCCTGATATGCATTAAGACTCCATCCTGTAACTCAAGAAGGAGTGAGACAGGGTTAGGTCAGAGACGAGGTAGGAATGGGTTATTTTTTCTATGCTTTAAGTTGAAGGACAAAAGAGATACAATTATTTCTTTGTGAGATTAAAGATTTTAGCAAAGAGCAATGGAAAAACATCTAAGAGGCCTTTCAAAAGCCAGGAGCAAGCAGCTCTGTGTCTGGCTAGCCAAGTGTCGCAGAGTGATGAACTCAGCGACACCTTACTCACTTCCCACCTTACCTTTTTTTCTATCTCATTTTTTTCTAACCAGGTTTTGTCACTGTGCCAGGAGCTCACTGATTTGCTTAGACTAGCTAGCCATGAGCTCCAGGGAGCCACCAGTCTGTCTTCCCTAGAGCCAGGATTATGGACACCTGCCACCATGCCCAGCATTTTACATGGGTGCTAGGAATCTGACACTAGGTCCTCATATTTGTGTGGCAGTAACTTAACTGACTGAGACTCCCCAGATCCTTTTTTTTTTTTTTTTTAAATCTCATCTGTTTGCAAACCAATGTTACCAAGGCAACTGCCAAGCAGCCTTTGCAAGCAAAGCAGCCCTCCTCTTTTGCCAAATCTTTGGAACCCTGTAGTGATTTGTTAAAAAGAGAGAAAGAAAACAGTAATAAAAATGACAAGTATGATGATAACAACACTATGGTCACAGGAGCAGTGTAGAGATAAAGTAACAGTTGTGACCATGTGGCTGGCCCAAACTGTGCTCACATGGTCCCTGTGAAATAAACTACAAAGAACAGAAGTGTCTGTCACTAGTTCCAGATGAAACAAGGAGTGGCCTCTTAGGAGTGGGACTTAAGGTGTCATGCATCAGGTGTGGTCTGATGAGTAGGATTGGCTCACACACCACGGTGCTGGGAAGAACACATTGCACACTACAGGCTTTACCTGTCTGACTGTTCAGGGAACCTTGGGCAACAACTGAGAACCCATGCGTAACCATCAACACCAAGTATACCGTGAGAAAATCTGCAGTGGAGTCCAGAAGATCCAAAGCAGGGAGAATCAGAACCCTGTGCTACAGGACACAGGGAAAGAGACTCAGCAGTTAGTTGCTTTAGTGGGAAAGAATCTTTAGACTCTGAGAACAGACAGGATTCTTATAATGATTTTTTTTTTTCTTGATCCTTCCTTGCCTGGAGGGCTTAGGCTTATGGAAACATAATGTGGGAAACTGTAAAGCATCATTGTGTTCTCATCTAATTATTATAATTGTTTAAGCTACAGACAGAAACAACCCATTGAAGCTGAGAAGAGTGGGAAGGGCAAAGTAGGATTTCTGTCCCGCGAAGGGCATCTGTGATTTGTTGTCTGGAGGGCTGAGAGCAGGAGGCAAGCAGCGAAGAGTCTGTTCAATTATCTCCTCTTTCCCTCTGGTTACATGTTGGTCTCCTGGTGGTGATTGCAAGAGACTCCTGATAATGTCTCTTCGTTCTTTATGCCTAATAGTTAATAGACTCCTGATAATATCTCTTGGTTCTTTGTGCCTAATAGTCAATAGACTCCTGATAATGTCTCTAGGTTCTTTATGCCTAATAGACTAATAGACTCCTGATAATGTCTCTTGGTTCTTTATGCCAGGATAGTAAGGAAAGGCATGTGGTCCTAGCTTGAGATGGGTGTTACTGTGTGAAGCTGTTCAAAGCACATATGGAGATGTGGGAAAGCATGGCCACTGGTTGAGAAACCCAAAGGATCTGAAGCTAGCAAGTGCCCTGTGCACTCTGCCCTTTGCTTCACTTGAACTCAGCACCCATAGCCACAACAGGAAGCTTCCAGTTTTGTAAGAAGAGACTCTAGCTCCTTGAAAGAGGAAGCATTAGCGCTCTCTCTGGGCACACGGAAAGATGTAGCAATCCCTGAAAAGATCCAAGGGAAGAGGATTAGGAAGACAGATCACAGCTTCTAAAGGTGCCACTAGTTCTGAGGTCACAGTTGATTCTCATCCTCTTCCTGCTTTACCGTCATCTCTAGATTATCTTTTACCTGATCGTTGCCAAACTGCCTTGGTGGTTTGCCTGAGAGTTGACTCTTGAGTTTGATCCTCCAGGGTGGAAGATTGTATCCACTTCCTCTTTCAACATGGAGACTCCATTTGGCTTGGACCTATGCAGGCCCTGTGCATGTTACCCCAGTCTGTTAGTTCATATGTGCATCAGTCCTGTTGTATCTAGAAGACACTTTCTTTGGTGTTTTCCATCTCACACTGCCTCTTGCAATCTTTCTGCCTCCTCTTCCTTGAAGCTCCCTTAGCCCTGAGAGGAGAGGTTTGATGAAGATATTTTGTTTAGAACTGAGTATTGCAAGGTCTCTCATTCTCAGCACATTGTCCAGTTATGTATTCATTCTCCTCTTCTACAAGTAGAAGCTTCTCTGATGGTTGTTGAATGAGCCACTGATCTCTGGGTATAACAGAATATCAATAGGAGTCATTTTATTGCTACGTTCCTTTGGCAGAACATTAATATTTGTTGACAGAACTTCTTCCTGGCTGAAGATTTCTTCCAAAGAACTGAGTTTTCCAACTTTGTAGATTTCAAGGCTGAAAAGAAGGAAGAACAAATTCCAATTTTGTGATTCTTGGGAGACAGAGAAGAAGGTCCAATTCTACTTACACAGTTCAGGAAGTATGTATTTTAGCTATTGGGAATTTTGAGAATATAGAGTCAATGTGACTACCACGTTTTAAGGATGGCCATTGCAAAACCATGGAGTTTGATTTTGATCTGGCCTTACTTGAGTACTTAACAGTCCATCATTCTGGAACATGTGATAAGAACAGGGATACTTGGTTATGTGTCTATGTATGTATGTATGTGCCCCTGTTTGTGTGCAGAGGTATGTATGTGTGCTCATATGAGTGTGGGAAAGATTTATGTTGATGCATGTAATTTTAAAAACATGCTTATTTTTTGCCAGGGGCTGTGCTCTGGACTTAGCTCCCATAATTGTCAGCTGGTGACTTTCCCAGGAGCTGCGATGGGTCCCTGGTGGCCTCTAGGTACACCAAGCCATCAACAACTGCCCCGGCTGCCCTCTTTCTCCTCCTGTCCACCTTAGCTCCATGGATGGAAAACACTAGACAGTTTTATTATTTTAAAACTGGCCAGATTGCACAATTGCTGGGCTCTTAACAGCTAACCTATTTCAGCCAATCACTGGTGGCAGAGACCACCATTTCTGGTTGCCCTAAGACCTTCCATGGTTGTGTCCTCTCATTCCAAAGCCTGCCAAAAAGCCCCTTCCTTTCTCCCTGTGTATCTCTTCCTCCTCCTGGGACCTGGAAGTTTTACCTTTTTCCTTTTGCCCAGCAATTGGCTTCTGCCTTTTTTATTGATACAATCAAGAACCAATTAGGGAATCAATATCTCCCTCTACAAGGAATCATTCTTGATTGCTCTGCCACCTCACTCTTTGAAGCAGGGTATCTCAATCAAACCTAGAGCTCACTTGGGTTTGGACATCTGGTGAGTCTGGCCTTGCTCTGCATATCTTTTTTCTCTATTCAGAATCCAGAACTAAGGGTGGGTGAATATGCCCACCTGACATTTACTGGAGATTTAAACTTGAGTGTTCTTGCTGAGACAATAAGTGCTTTCACTGCTGAGACATCTCCCCAGGCTCTTGTGTATCTATTTCTTAGAGTGTTCTTGTTAGAGGTCATTGAACACATGGCAATGTTATATAGTGTATAAACCCCATAGGTCAGATATTCTGTAAGGCCCTGGTTTGTAGAAGCACATCTGAAATTTATATCAATTATGGGAAGTACTATCATGTAAGGGATGTCACTTATACTACTTTCAGAAACTGTTATGATTTTACAGATGCTAAAAGAAGACAAAAACTCTTAGGTCAGAGACAAAGATTTTTTTGCTCTTAGCTCAGCAAGCATTATGTAGTATCAGCACCTCTGTCTGTATTGTTGTGGGGGAAGCAGAGGACACAGACAGATTCAGTAGGGTTTTGTCATAATTATGGAATGTGCAGTTTGGGAGACCTGTTCTCTAGCAAGTAATAAAACACCTCTGGCTGGATGTGGTAGTAAATATTTGTAGACCCAACACTGGTGTGGCTGAAACAGGAGGATTGTGACTTCAAAACGGGACCGGACTACCTAACAAGTCACTGCCTGTCTTAGTCAGGGGTTCTATTCCTGCACAAAATACCACGACCAAGATACAAGTTGGGGAGGAAAGGGTTTATTCAGATTATACTTCCAATTGCTGTTCATCACCAAAGGAAGTCAGGACTGGAACTCAAGCAGGTCAGGAAGCAGGAGCTGATGCAGAGGCCATGGAGGGATGTTACTTACTGGCTTACTTCCCCTGGTTTGCATAGCTTGCTCTCTTATAGAAATCAAGACTACCAGCCCAGGGATGACACCACCCACAATGGGCCCTCCCCCCTTGATCACTAATTGAGAAAATGCCCTGCAGCTGTATCTCATGGAGGCATTTTCTCAACTGAAGCTCCTTTCTCTGTGATAACTCCAGCTTGTGTCAAGTTAACACACAAAACCAGCCAGTACACTGCCTCAAAAATAAAACAAAACAACTCCTTCTCTGCGCCCTGGAGGGATACACTACCTATTCTTGCGGAATCCTACAATGTTCTCCCTTAAAGTCCAATAGAGAATAGTTACTTACTGAAGATTTAAGGGATGCCACTCTTACAACCACCGATAGCAGTTGCTAAACTAGGTCAGAAAGAGTCCCAAACACTGGGCCAAGGCAGAATCATGAGCCCATTTTTCAAACTCTACATACTTTCTCATTTTGTAAGTATAATGATATCTAGGGAGAAGCCAGCTTACCTCCTCCCTCCCCCTGGTGGTGTGTGCCACCCTCCATGGTATTTTGCATGTTCTCCATGGTGAACCATGAGATGCAAATATCCCTGTAGTTTGTGCATTCTACTGGTCCATATATGCACATGGTTTGCCCAGCTTCCATTTCTGCTTCATTTGAACTCTTTATGAGACTAATTTTTGGTTGAAAAACCTATATGTGATCACATATAGGCTGGCTGACCTCACTGGTAAAAGGTGCCTTCCTTCACCAGAGTTGAAACACAGCAAGAATTTTGCAGCCTCTGAAGGAGAGCTGTAGTCCATGTTGGGCATGCCTTTACATATTTGCATTCTCTCCCCAGGTGTATTCATTTCTAGGTTTTTCCATCTGAAACTTTGGGGCAACCCTCTAGATGTCTTTGCCAAGGTCTCCTTATGGTATAAGAAATGAAGAATCCAGAAAATAAATACTTACCCCTATTTTGATTTAGAACCTAGTACCCTGTCATCCCTGGCTTAGCCTCAGTGTTCAAAAACTACTCAGGCCTTTCCATGTTGGCCCAAATGTGTGTGTGAGATCGCACACACATTTGTGTTGACCCACATTGGCATTGATTAGCTTGAATTCTTTAAGGGAAAATGGATCATTGGGTTTTCTTTTTCTCCAGTTTTTTAGGTGTGAGGGATTAAAGGGTTTATTATTTCTATCTGTCTTAGCTTCTCTGGATTGACTTTAATGGCTACTCTATGACCTGGCATCTTACCTCTCTTAGTTCTGTGGAATTCTTGTTATCTTCCAAATCATGCATGTTTCACACTGACAAAGAGTTTATATATGTCCTTACTTGAAATAATTTTTAAAAACTAAGAGCTATCCAAGAATCTTCCTTAACCCATAGAGCATATGTTTCAAGGCCTCCATCAGATAGCTGCTGTTGTAAACAGTATCAAATTCTATGTATTAATAAACTAGTGTAGGGGGAAGATAATTAAAATCTGGTTCCCTAATTGTTTCTTGATTGAGTCAATAAAGACAGCAGAAGACAATCGATGGGTGAACGATAGGTGGGATTTCCAAGTGGGACAGGAAGAGAAGGGGACGCAGAGAGGATGGCAGAGTCAGACCAGGCTGTGGGGAGGAAAGAAAGCTACAGACATGTAGATCTCAGGGACCAATAGTTGATGGCCTCTTCTGTGGGTGGAGGCCATGGTGCATGGGGCAGGATATTCTTCTCCTAGCCATTGAGTTATCTGGCCAGTCCTAAAATATAAAAGACTCCGGTGTTATCCTTCCTCTCGGCTAAAGGGGCAGGAAAAAGGGCACAATAGCGGGGTGGTCTTTGGAGATCGGTGGAGCCAGCTGCTAGGCTGGTCGGTCAGTTGAATGCGAGATGTTCTCAGGAGGAACGGTTGTTGGGCGGCTTAGCAAAGTCAGTTGGAGGAACAGGTGGTGCTCTCAGTAAAGCCTTAGCTAGCCCTGGGGGCTGAGTAGATGGCAGGTAGCTACTGATCCTAGAGCCTAGCCTGAGCAAGCGTGCATTTATGTTTAACCAAATTTGAGCTGACAGTCAGAGTGACTGCTAACTAACTAACGGGTGGGTAGTATATATGATATGGATCCACTGGACAAAGGATGGTGTGAGGTTCCATCATGAAACTCAGAATGGTGTACAATTAAATTTTGTTTAGTTTTGGAATTTACCATTTACTATTTTGGGAACATACTTGAGTGCAGATAAATTAAACTATAAAACAAAATCACGGATAAGGGAAGACTACTGTTATTGTATATCACCCCTTTATGTACCTCTGCCTTAATGCCTATCTCATGTGTTAACCAATAAAACAAAACCACTCAGAGTATTTCAAGAGGAAAAGGATATAGTAATGAAAGCAGCTCCAAGAAACAGGAGGAGAAAGAAAGCCTAGCCACTGCTCACTATCAGAAAGTCTAGAATTCCTAGCCACTGCTCACTATCAGAAAGTCTAGAATTCCTAGCCACTGCTCACTATCAGAAAGTCCAGAATTCCAAACGTCATGGGCAGTCACTACTGAGCATTTCTGGTGCTAGCAGCATCAGAGTGGGTGGTCTGCATGGAAACTTGAGACGTTGTCCAGGCTGCCTTATCTGCCAGATAGCAAAGGCATGCCTGATGCCTGTGGGTGGGAGCAATAATGGCTCCATTCCTCTGTTTCTCGAAGTTCCCCTCTTCTGTGAGCTCCTCCCAGCAGCAGTGGCAGAGGCAGGAAATGAACACGGATGGCTTTAAGACGAAAGAATGGCCATATACTTTTCAGACTTCCAGATTCTGTGGGCTGGGGACGTCCAGATGGAATTACAACTACATACAACCTACTCCAGAATGTACTTTTAAAACTCTGCTTCTTTCTCTCTGTTAGAGACTTGCTTGGTACATCCCTGTACTCCTAGTGCCTAGTACAGAGTACTAGTGCCAGAGTGTAGATGCCAATATGCTCCATAGTCTCTAGTCCAATAGCTTTGAAGGAATCACATTTCTGAAATTGTTTAATACATTTTGTGAGCAGCTTAAGATCAATTGTTTCTATTATTTCCAAGCCTCGAAGCTTAATTGATGTTTTAATGATTTCTGGTGTGTGTGTGTGTGTGTGTGTGTGTGTGTGTGTGTTGTTGGGGGATTGAATGCAGGACCTTATGTATGCTAGGCAAGCACACTGTTACTGGGTTTCTACAGCTTGAGAAAAAATGTTCTTTGCTTTACTACTGTTTGTGGCTACTCTTGGTAACAGTGTGGGAATGAACCAATTATAATTATCTATTTGGAAAAATTATTTGGTCTTATGCCATCCTCAATAAAAATGCATTAAATGCAATAAAAACATTAATAGCTCTAAGTAATAGCAATATAGTAAATAATATTTGTACAATGCTTTTGATAAAATACTTGAACAAATGCTATCTCCTTTCTTTTATACCAATCTATGAAGAAGATGATATTTTGTTTGTTTGTTTATTGATGAAGAAGTTTAAGTTGAGATACTTCTTTCCTTCTTTTAGCAAATAATTACTCTCCTCTCTCTCTCTCTCTCTCTCTCTCTCTCTCTCTCTCTCTCTCTCTCTCACACACACACACACACACACACACACTAGTCTCTGAGTCAGAGCCAGGAAAGAGTTTGTAACTTAAAATTTAAGCTACGCCTCAAGCTTAGGGTTGAAAAAGATGATTGTGTGGGAAATCCAAGGCTTAGGAAGGCTGGCTGCATTGCTCCCTTAAAGACAGGTCAAACTTAAACAGGCTGAGTATACTAGAGGCTCACAGGCTAAGGCCATAGTCTCAAAGGAACTCAAGGCATATTATTACCTCAGTTTCAAGGTTCAGCAAAAATTCATCCTCTTTGAGGTCAAGAGATATTTTCAGAAAAATGCTATCACCACACTCATATGTTTCATATAGTCATATTGTGTGTATATAATATCAACATAAATACAATATACAGCAGGTATAATTTATAGCATGATAATAAGTATTATAGGTTGATGTACAGTACAATATATTATTAGTATGTTTACACAGGCATACTTGTAATTATATTTTATATTTATACACACGAATATTTCTCCATGTTTATAGGTTGACTATATGTATGTGAATGTTTAGAAAACCCTCCACACAGAACCGGCGGTTACATCTGAAGGAGAGTAGGATGAGGAGCGCTCTGCACGCTCTGCACACTCTGCGCGAGGCTGTGCTACAGTTTGAATTTCTTGTGTGTCTAAAAGTGGGTTTGTAAAGACGCACGCTCCACTGTGTTCATAGCAGCTGTATTTATAATAGCCAGAAGCTGGAAACAACCCAGATGTCCCTCCACAGAGGAATGGACACAGAAAATGTGGTACATTTACACAATGGAATACTACTCGGCTATTAAAAACAATGACTTCGTGAACTTCTCAGGCAAATGGATGGAACTTGAAAATATCATCCTGAGCGAGCTAACGCAGTCACAAAAGAATGAACATGGTATATACTCACTGTTAAATGGTTATTAGCCCAAGAGTTCGAAAAACCCAAGAGTCACTTCCCAGTAACCATAGGGCTGAGTGTGAGGTCCCAGATGGAGGACTTGGAGAAGCAACTGAAGGAGCTGAGGGAGTTTGCAGCCCCAGGGAGGGAGCAACAGTGGCAACTGGCCTGAACCCTCGATACTCCTGGAGACTGGATCACCAACCAAAGAATACACATGGAGGGATCCATGGTGCTGACCACATATGTGGCAGAGGAGGGTCTTGTTAGACATCAGGGGGAGGGGAGGCCAGCCTGAGGGTGTTAGATCCCGCAGTATAGGAGAATGCCAAGGAGGGAAGACCAGAGTGGGTGGGTGGGTGGGGTAACACCCCCATAGTCACAATGGGGAGGTTCTAAAGGGGAGATCTGGAAACGGGGAAACATTTGAAATGTAAAGAAAGTATGAAAAAAATAAAAGTGGGTTTGTACACTTGAGTGTAGTGCCATTGAGGGTAAGAGAGGGTAAGAGTGGCATTAGACCCACAGGAGCTGAAGTTATAGGGTTGTGAACTGTCATATGTGGATGCTAGAACCCCAACTAGAGTCTTCTGCAAGAGCAGTACACCAAATTGCTGACCTATGTCTCCAGCCCAGAATTTAAATCTCTTACAATTTAAGTATTGCTATTTTTTTGTTTGTTTGGTTTTTTTTTTTTTCCAAGACAGGGTTTCTCAGTGTAGCCCTGGCTGTCCTGGACTCACTCTGTAGACCAGGCTGGCCTTGAACTCAGAAATCCACCTGCCTCTGCCTCCCAAGTGCTGGGATTAAAGGTGTGTGCCACCACTGCCTGGCTATTGCTATTTTTTTAAGTGCCCCACAGACTCACATCACAGATGATTTCTTTCCCATATTATAATTAAGAATGAGAGGCCCCAGGGAAGTCTTTGCTTGTGTGAGAATGTAAATGAGAGGAAGGGTTTCTGGGTCCCTCAGCCCTGGTCCTGTTGCTGACATATCATCCTGAGAATAGCTCTGGTGTAGCTGACCTGTCAAAGTGACATTCGTCTTCCTGTGTTCCCCTCACATGACACAGTCCCTGGGATCTGAAGTGGACTGGCAGGAAGCCAGCTTGGTCACACTACATACTTCTCAGCAAAGATGAACTTCTGTGGTAAAAATAGAAGAGGGGGAGAGTACACACAGCTTATACTCTAGCTTATCTTGTAACATCCCTGGGAGTCTGTTGGTGTGACTCTTGAAATGCAGAAACCCCAAGGGAACTGACCATTGCTCCTGAACACAGCCGAGGCCTGCATCTCCTTTAGCCATCTCTTTAGGAATTTTACCTGCCTGTGCCATCCTCCCAGCACAGCTGGTCACAAGAGAACTGAAAGGAGTGACCGATACCAGTGATAACACCAACCGCTGCAGGCTCCGTCTCAGAAATGACAGCCAAGTACGCTGCCAGTTTTGCTAGTACAGATGCACTTCAACCCAGCCAACAGTTTTACAGACGAATGTATAGTAATCCTTTAATAAGGATATCTATTCCCTTTCAATGACAAGAATGTCAGATTTGTAGATCAAAATTGCCAACCAATACTTCTTATGCACAGTGTCCAGGTATATGACTGATAAACTTTCTGTTGTGTAGGCCTGAACCAAAACAAAGTAGCAGCTCTCTTTTCTAATAAATAGAAGGAACATGGTTACAAATGGGTTATTTGTACCAATGGCTTGTGAATGTCTTTGATATTCTTCATAGTTTCTCTAATTCCCTCATAAGCACCCAGACATTAGCCAGTTTAGGACAGTATGGTGCATAGAACACTCCAAACTGTTAGTGGAGGTTGAGCCATGGGTTCCAGGTTACTATGTAGCTGTTGGCTTTAGTATCCCACATCATTCTTCCTAGTACAAGATGTTTCCTATTGTATACTCAGCAAAAGAGGCTGCCATTGACTCTGCAGCAATGAAGTCGGTGAGAAGGTTTGCAAATGTTTGACATCCTTCTCACCCCAGCACCAGACAGGTGAGGTAACTGCCACTCAATCTCAGTATTCTTTCCTGTTGTTCTCATTTCCTTTCTGTTGCTGTGATGTTTCACACTCTGGCTAAAATCAACTAAAGGGATAAAAGGACGTACTTGGCTTATACTTCCAGGTCACAGGGTATCACTGAGGGAAGTCCAAGTAGAAACTTAGAGGCAAGCCCACTTTTCATTCCACATAGCATTACCCTAGAGAGCCAGGGTGTTCCCTCACGTAATGAAGTGCAGCAGAAACCATTGAGGAATGATGCTTGCTGGTTCACTCCTGCTTAACTAGCTTTCTTACATATCCCATAGCCCAGGACCACCTGCCCAGGCTGACACCACTGTCCACAGTGGTCTGGCCTTCCTACATCAATTAATAGTCAAGACAATCCCCCACAAACATGTTTACAGGCCAATCTGATCTGGACAGTTGGGATCTCTTTCTTAGTATCTCAGGGACTCTCAGGTGGACAATTAAAGCAGGATATCAACAGAGCCCAGATGTGTGTAAAAAACCACACTATTGTAGCTTGGATTAAAATGTCCCAGGCAGGCACATATTTTGAACACTTGATACCAGCTGGTATGACTATTTTAAGATGTGTAGAACCTTTAGGAAATGGGACCTAGCTAGAACAGCAGAGTCACTAGACTAAAAGCCTTGAGTTATAAAGCCTGGCCATGCTTCCTTTCCTGATTTTATTTCTTGATCCTTCTAGATAGGAGCAGGCAGTTTCACACTCTACAAAAGAAGTAAAGCCAGGAGGGAATCAGAAACGTCCTGATGGTTATGATAACAGAATGTACTGCCTAGCAATTTGCCCATCTGTACACTCTCAAATTTATATCACCCTTCTGTATGAAACTAAAAACTATCAAGAGCCACACTCTTCCCAAATGTGTTTAGAATCACTTTTCTAGATATCCTGAGGCTAATTCAAAATGTTCTCAAACTCACTATGCTCCTGCCTCAGCCTACTGAGTAAGGTGATTAGAGGTGTGTGCCATCGTGGCTGGCTCTACTTTGCACTTTTTATGCAAGTGCCTTCATTGCTCATTTGATCTGAAGTGCCCTTCTTCTCACTTCTATTTGATGAAAGTATAGTCATGTAGTTATGATCTCATATCCAAGGTGACATCCACCATAAATCCTGTGGAAACCTTATCTCTGTACTTGCTGTTTTCCTGTTTCGTTGACTAAATTGTAACGAATTTAGGCCTTTGAATGAAAGGCCTCAAGCCTAGCACACTATCTATTATGTGGTTTTGGTGCCCATGTGTTCAACTGAATATATTTAATTGAACAATAGAATTGAAGCCTTTCTATTGTATTGTTTCAAGAAATGGCCCCAGAAGGTGTGGTTTCATCTTTTTCTTTTCCCAAACATCTGATAAGTCTCAGAAACTAAATACCTCCTCAAGAGTTTTTATAAGTTCTTTGCAGCTGGTATCTCAATTTGGAAATAAAAGGTCAAATAACAAATATCTCTTCAAATTAAACCATTGAGGTTACCTTTTGTGATTGTTTCTTGGATGTCCATGTAAATAATTATCACTGTGGAAGCCTAGATCTCTATGGGATGCTTAAAACTCAGATGGCAGTCATGTTACTGATACATTTCTTCAAATGCAGAATGGAAGACCTACAGTTTTTCATATAACTTGAATAGCTAGATCACATTTTCCATTTTTTCCAGCAGTGCTGGGAAGTAGCTGGGGTGCTGAAAAGATCTTCCACTGAAGACTGAGTATTTAAGAGTGTAACAGAAAATACCTATTAGTATTTACACTTAACAACGATTGGCAGAACATATGCAGCTGCCATCCTCTCAAGGGTCTGCCAAATTGTGTGTGCACCTGCTTATGACTGTGCCCCCTAACTCCTGCTGTGTGCTATGCCTCGAGAGTGACTAGGATTCCCTATTGTTTGGATAGGAAAAGATGACATACCTAACACTATCTTGGGGGAAATGTCTATTGTCTCATTTTGGTCTTCTGGAAGTCCCTGGGCTACTCATACTCCGTTTTAAACACTTAACACTGATGAAAGGCAGTAAGGTATTTTCTCTGAGCCATCACGAATGGTCTTGTCCTAGTCCAGCCCCCTAGCTTCATCTTGGTTATCATTCTCTTGCTCCTCCTCTTTCTCCTCCTCCTCCTCCTCCCCCTCCTCCTCCCCCTGCTCCTCCCCCTCCTCCTCCCAGTCATCCCCACTTCCTCTTTTCCTCACAATGTAGTCTAGTCTTGTCTATTCCTTTAACGCTCTCTTCCTTTCTCTCAGGGAGTTACTCTCTGTCTTTACAACGATGCTTAAGAATCATTGTTCTTCAGACAATTTCTATTAAATTCACCTGCACTGGAGTCTTTGTCAGTACATGTATTTTTTTTATATTTGGTGCTGAGAAAGATTTCATGTTTGGCATCATTGCAATGTGTTTTAAACAAAAGGCTGAAAAAATGAAGAGATGTGAAGTTTTGATAAATCAAACTATTGAAACCTTAGTTGCCAACACCAATAAATAAACAGAGAAATTGCATAGTCAGCTGAGCATTATAGCAGAGAATTGTAAGAATAAACCAATGAGGTCAGAAGAATAAACCAATGAAGAATAAACCAATGAGGTCAGAAGTACCCAGTCATGCCTATCCCTGCAGACAAATTATAAGCAAACATAACAACAACAAAAACCGATGTATATGGAGGTAAAAATGCCTCGGAAAGTGTTTATTAATTAAGTTTTTTCTTTGAAAGTACTGTTACAATGTGAAACTGTAGGACTAATGACGAGGCTTATAATCTAATCACTGTGTTCTAGGTAGGGGAAGTTTTTCTCAAGAGCATAGTAACGATTTTGAAATGTCTGTACTTGTATGAACTTTTTAGAGGAGAAAAACAAACATATCTTCATCCTGTATAGGGCAGCAAGGACAAATCAACGAAACAGTCCCACCTGTGCAGCTTGTTTGAACCAATTTGTTTAATTGGGGTTACTTACAGGAGTATGGGCAAGTTTTGAGAAACTACACCACTGAGGACCACCCCATCCCACCTCTAGCAACTGTTAACTGCTTATTCATCCTCAGGGGGGTGCTCATGAGCCTCTTCTCTGCACCATGAAGAAACACTGATACTGAATCCAATCTTATGTGGGTTTCCTGTGTTTGCACAGAGAGTTAAGGTGGCAACAGTCACGTGGTGCTCAGAGGATACCAGTCCATAGCATGTGTGTATTGAGACTAAACAAATCAATTAGTGGATGGCAGCTGGTGGGAGGTAAACTTCTCATTCCCAATTGGAAACAAAGATGAGAAATGAGGAGTCCAGAATGGGCCTCGTTCTGTTAGATGACATTTGGATAAACCGAAACAGATGAGATGGATAGCTACTGAAATAGTTATAGACACACACACACACACACACACACACACACACACACACGTTAATATACGTGTGCAAATTCCTCACTTCTCTTTAATGAGTGGACCTAATGTTAATGACATCCTAGTAACGGTAAACACACTTTGCACTCTTTCTTTGTCTCTGGTGCTATGGCATCTACACTGTGGACCATGTTCTCTTGCTGAGACTATGTGTTCTTCAGTCTCTCTGACATATTCCTCTCCTGCTCACTCCCCTTTGGGCCCCTTCACTGAAGTGTCTTCTGGCTCCACTTAAAGGTTAGTTCTCCTTGTTACCATCTTAGATTCCCAATCACTGGCTGATTCAGAATGTCTGTGGTTTCTAAGTTGGAGCCTTAGCTTTGAAGTTAATACCTGTTGCTGTCCAGAAGCCATGGATGAACTGGGTCTACCTGAAAGGAAGACTGGAACTGAAAAAGGATGGAGTGGGAGAAAAGAATGAAGCCAAGACAAAGTTTCTGATCAAGGCTCAAAATTTAATATTCTGCACTGCACTTATATAGGGAAAGCCCACAGACCCCATCTTTCGGTTCAGCTGGATTAAGTTGCAAAGCAAGCTCAGAGGGTGGTCAACTTCTCAAGGCTCCTGTAGGAAACTGCAAATGCAGCAAGGCCAGATGACTCCAGCTAGGCTGTAGGACCATCATGGATTTGTTTAGCCTACTCAAGGCTAGGGGAAGGGCACAAATACCTAGATCTGGGCACCCTTACATTTTTCATTTTCATTCCAGAATTGTAGTGCTGTTCTTTAAATGACTCATCAGAAGCTTGCACAGCCTTAAATGTTCCTTCCTTCCCTTTCTAATGTCCTGTCCCAGTCATTCTCAGTCTTGTCCTCTGCTCTTCTAAGAAGGTCTCACATTTGCTTTCTCTCTGTCATGCTGAGTCATCACTAAGACAAGCACTGTGTCATTGTTAAAGGGGACAGTCAATTTCAAGCATACTTTTCTGATGTTAAAAACAGATTAAAAAATAACAGGTCAAATGAAGTATCAAGGTTAGGTGGGAAATGCTAATATAAGCATTGAAGAAATGCACAGAATATGAAGTTCAACAAAACACAAACTAGAAAGCAGGACCTCAGGCAGCCTTCTGTCAAGGCAGCCACCTCCAACTACTCCAATGGCTGAGTTTCTAGACTTTGTGCTAGTTCCCCCCCCCCCATCTGTGCAAGGTGGCTGTGTTCTGGGGGGTTGCTCTGTTCACTTCTTGTGACAACTCATTTCCCCTCTTCTCAGCATCCTTTTCCCCTTATGCATCATTGAGTCAACCGACTCATAGTTTCTGCTTTCTCATAACAGGCTGGCCATGGCTTATTAATAATGACAAGATCACTACCTTCTGGTCTCATCTATACATGACTGAACTTTAGCTCATGCTTTTAACTCTCTGATGCTCCCTTATACTTCCCAATTTGAGCTGATAAGAACAAGAGACTGATGAAATAGATTCCGCTATGAAATGTCAGTCCACAATTAGATACCTCTGAGTAGGTATCCAACCTAGTTCTTCATAGCTTGCCTGGTTGAATAATGAAGACACAATCCATGGCTATCAGGGTTTTATTTGGCAAGAACAAGAGTCAGAATAGATGGTTTGACAGACAAGGCACAACACTCATCTTCCTGTGCAGAGAATAAGAAAGTATATGACTTA
This sequence comes from Rhynchomys soricoides, assembly GCA_019843965.1. Lineage (NCBI taxonomy): Eukaryota > Metazoa > Chordata > Mammalia > Rodentia > Muridae > Rhynchomys > Rhynchomys soricoides. Next base: position 4,359,345 of record JADRCH010000223.1, on the reverse strand, counting down.
TTACTTTGAGGAAGAGTGGGGTGGCAGCTCACCCAGGGAAGTGAGGAATGGGAAATGTTGACTCTAGAGAGGTCAGAAAAATCAACTTAGAAGAATTAGGGGTACAAAGAGCGGGGATGAGTCCCTGAGAACCAAAGCATCCTGGAGAATATATGCACATGCGTGTTTATTGGTTCACTATTCACAGGATATAGAACCAGCACATGCATGGATAGAGAGATTTTAGCACGTGTGAGGTCATGATACTTTCAGGAAGATGGATACAACTGTTATGCTAAATAAAATAAGCCAGTCTGAAAACAACAAACTTCGTTTTCTCTTGCTTGTGGAAGCTAATATGGTGTGGGGTGGTGTGGGGTGGTGTGGGGTGGGGTGGGGTGGTGTAGGGTGGTGTAGGGTGGTGTAGGGTGGTGTAGGGTGGTGTGGTGTGCTGTGGGGTGGGGTAGTATGGTGGTGGTGTGGTGTGAGTGTGTGCGTGTGCAGGTGCGCGCTCAGTGTGTGTGCATGTGCATGTGTGTGCGCGTGTGTGTTTATCTCATGAAACTAGAAAGAGGATCATGAAGCGGAGAGATCTTCAGGAAAGTTTGAAATAGATGTGGAGCACATATATGCAAGCAGAAGAGAGGGTTAGCAGGAAGCCAAAGGGTTAACTAGAAGAAGGAAGAAAATCAGCCAGAGGGTACAAGGGGGGGGAGAGGGAGGGCAGTGTTAGAGGAGAGTGAATGAGACCAGAGTATATTGGCCCATGGGTACAATGATGACATCATGAAGCCTGGTACTCTTAACTCTAACTTAAAAGATGAACTACAAAATGGCAGAACAGAAACCAGAGATAGGCCCTAGGGGAGGGCAGCTAAGAGGATCTCCCAAGGATGTTATATTAAGTCTGGCTTACTTAGCACAAGGCTGAGAAGTAAGACAGATATGAAAAGAAATGACGTGAAATTTCTGCCTTTAGATTTGCCCACCCAGGTGTATTTTTTTAGGTAACATTTCTTCTGTTTCTAACAGTGCCCATGTGGTAGGTTGGAGGGAAATAAACCTTAAGTTCTAAAATCCGTGGCATTTTCTTTCACCATTTCACAAGAGCCACAACAGTGACTTCATGGGTTTTTTATATTGGTCTCTTTCCCATGGATTTTTCTCCTGGAAAAAAATGAGATTTTATGTCATATAGTTTTATGTCATTTTTTTCTTTAGCTATGCCACAAACATAATGATATATGACCTAAAATATGGTTCCAGAAATATCCCATTATAGGGAAATGCCTTCATTCACCTCCCTGTGTCCTACTGGTCAGATTGAGGTTGACCTAGACTTTAACTATTACGAAGACAGGAGTTGAATAAAAATTTCTAGAATGGTTATTTGCTTCTCAACTTTAAGTTTTTCAAAAATTTACTCCATGCCTTGAGAGTCAAGTTCTAATTCCTGTCTTTTGGTCTAAAGGTACTCTCTCTCTCTCTCTCTCTCTCTCTCTCTCTCTCTCTGTGTGTGTGTGTGTGTGTGTGTGTGTGTGTGTGTGCATGCATGGACATGCTTCATAATCTGGCGTCTATGTAGTTTCTACATAATTTGCCAAAATGTGCCATACCTCTTTATGCCTATAGGGGAGACTCTCATAATGCTTTGGCTTAAAAGCCTTTCTTCCTTATCCCCATGGCTGATTCAGCTCATGTTCTAGGATTGAGCTGAAATGTCAGGATTTTTAATCCTTCCTGGAAAGCTACCCAGGGCAAGTGATTCATGCCTGTGTCGTTTTGCTGGTTCTGATGGTGGCATTCTGTTGCTAGCCCAGGGAAGTGTGACTTACATGTCTATGCTACACACTATCAGGAGCAGCCTCTCACACTACTCTAATGACTAAATGGTGCCAAAGTGGTGCTTTTTCAGTGTTTACCCCGTGGTCACAAAATGACTGCAGCAGCCTTGGGCTCCAAACCCAGACTATACATGACTTCTTTTCTCTTTTAAAATATTAAAATAAAAGCCTCCAGATGATTTGACTTATTTCTTGGGCTGAGGTGCCTCATTGCCATGTCTTCCTTTAGAGGAGCTAGGAAAGACAGCACTCATGTTTCTGTGCACTATTCTGGAGGCTACAAAGGGTTCAGGAAGAGCTGGGCTGGCAGAAAAACTACACCACTGACAACTAAGGTCCGGTGTGTGCCTCCCTGCCTCCCCTTCCTCCTGACACTGCCTCAAGACTTCTCTTCTCCATCCTGTAGAACAATGACTTCTGAAATGGTAGATTTCTTATTGTTTCTTTGTAGTGAACACCTACCTCAAACACATTACAACACATTACTTCAGTTTTTTTTTTAAATGAAATATTCAGAGACCATCCAACCCACACTGCTAATGCTTGATGTACAGTGTAACCTGTATGTGGGGTTGGGTTGGGGGAGCAGCTGCTTCCCTGGGCACATTCTTCCTAAGGCCAAGGTAGGAAGGAGAGGCCCCAGGGGGGACACTTGTTAAGTGAAGACTGTTGGCATGGCCACCAGAAAGAAACTAGCTAGAAGAGGGCTGTACGACTCAACAATGGCTACACAGGACAAGCACTCATGGAAATTTGTGATCACTTCTCCTGGTGTAAAAGAGTTTCCACAAGAGACCCAGGACCCTTGGTGGGGTTCATGTTGCTTCCTGCAATTTTCTCCCTAATCCTGTAGATGTCCTATGGGTGGCTTCTCCCGTACACTCTTTCTGCAATTACAAATAGAGCAAACCAGTCTTCTATTTATGTTCTAGGAGGGTCTTAGGTCTTTCCAGTGGCCACAGTTTCTAACCTGAGTTAGCTCTGGTGTGGCCAGAGATGTCCGACCAGACAGTATCTGCCTTCCTCCTTAGGTTTGTGTCTCTGTATTTCAGGCTACTTCTTCTTGGATTCACCTCAGTTTCCTTTAGCCCCTGCAAGTTGAGTGAATGGGGGCATGCTAATTCAGGGAAGTAGGTCAGGGGAACCTTGTGTCTTGTGCAACTAGGAAATTTAATTACTCTCTCCTTTGATTGTACTTTCTCATTTGGAGGCATAATTGTCTTTGTTGTAATTTGCTGGGTCTGAATTTCCTGGCTGCATCTGATTTGTGTCAGGTGGGCCCCGCCCCAACTCATCATAGTTCACGTACCATAATGACCTTTTTACATCGAAATAACACACTGTCAAACGCTGACCTCCACCCCTCTCTCCTAGGCCTCCAGAATCACCGTTTGCTCACTGAGGTGGATGGTAGCACTAATACCATTGAAGCTTCCAATGTGGTGTGGTCATGAGTCCACCTGGAAAATTTTGAGTCAGCAACTTTGCAGTCATCTTTCACCTAGAAATCCCTGAGCCCGACAGGAACTGCTATCTTCAGACTTAATGTTGAAGTTGGAGAGAACCCCCAAAAATTTAGAGAGAGACTTTAGCTCCTATCACAACATGGCAACAGGAGGCTACCAGGGTTGTCCTTGGCCCCCTCCCCCCGCTAGAGAACTTATTTGATTCTGATGAGCCAGACGGTGCTGTATCACAGCTCAGTGTGTATGTACAGTTGAAGCTCCTTGGGGATGACAGCTCTAAGAGTTCTGATTTGACCTCTGTCAAACTTTTGTTGGTCAAATACCAGAGGTGGGGTGTGGGGAAGATAAACCTTGGATGTCATTCCTCAGGACCTGCTGTCTTTTCCTATTTTTCTACCCCCTGTGACAAAGTCACAGGCCAGTGAGCCCCAAGACCTGCCTGTTGCTCTCACCCCAGCATTGGGATGATGAGCAGGTTAGAGTTAGATTGTGGGGATCAGACTCAGATCTTCATATTTGCACACACCAGGCACAGCACCAGCTGAGCTGTGCTCTAGTCTCATAAAACCTTTTATTTTTTCCCAATCTGCAAAGTTGATTGTGATGGGGAAGAATGGAAAAGTAATTGGAGAATGAACAAATACTATTCAGGAAAACTGTCTTGTAGAAAGTTCTAGTCTTTAATGTGAATAACTGGGCTAGAAGTAGACACTGAGCGGCTCATACCACAGGAGTGTCCCTAATGTAAGGCTGTATTATAAATCCGGCTTTCATCAGCTCGAGAGCTAACCCAGTAACACAGCTATGTCCCAAGACTGGCTCCCAGGGAAAGGACCCCTTCTTCCTTGACCTGCCATCAAAAGAGCACATTGGGTGTGGGGGAGGGATGTTTCTCTATAATTCCGGCACCCAGGAAACTGAGGCAGGAGGATTGCTGAAAGATCAAGGCCATCGTGGGCTATATGGGGAGTTCCAGTCTGTCCTGGGCTTCACAGTAAGTGAGGGCGTGTTTCAAACTCAGACATCAAGCAGATAGTTTATCAGTCTACATCATTACTGTTGCTGAGCGTATCTTCCTATTCCTTTTCCCCCTAGCCCCTCTGTTTCACACATTAGAATGAGAATACATTATTTTTCTAAACCATTACCCTCATCCAAACCAAAATAGCATGACAACATGCTATTTTATTTTACACTCTGCTTTAAGCTTATTCAAACAATCATGTGGCTTTAATGATGACACAATCATGTGGCTTTAATGATGACACAATGTTGTTTTGTATTAGGAGGAACAAGATTGGGAGAGAAGCAGCAGTAAAAAGATGCCATTTGTGAATTAATGATGCAACTATGCATCCTGCTGAGTACAGGATAATATGATAATATGAGTATACACATATTAGGTGTGATAATTACCATGTGATGCATTATCGATGAGGTGTTGTTAACTGTCAGCTAATTTTTCTGTGCTTCCTGTTTGATTAAAACATCACATCACAGGTGGTCAGTTTGCTGAGGGTTTTGCCCAACAAGCAAACACAAGTTTTAAAAGTGAGGGTGGACCATGCTTCACATGGCGTTCTGTCAAAGTCTACAGACATCATGTCCTCAGTTCTCGCTGCTTCAAGTATGGTCTGCAGATGTTAACAGCTGCATCAGCAGAGAACTTTTTAGTGCCACAAAAAACCCATCCCAACTGCATCAAGATCTTCATTTTAATGAGATCCCTAATGTCTTGATTCAGAATATATTCAAGAAGCATGACTCTAAAGACTGCTCCCTCTGTAAAAAAACAAAAACAAAAACAAAAAACAAACAAACAAACAAACAAAAAAACTGCTCTGGGAATGGAGTATTCAAGGAGAAATAGGTCAAAACCCTAGTTAGAACTTACGTGTCAGAAATAAACCAATAAAAAAGGCATATGTGAAATTAGGGTTCCATACTCCCTATTCTGAATATCTCAGGTGGGACCAGTGACCTGTCCTCTCCTGTCATGTGTCTGAGAAGACTTCAGCTTGAATTCTACAGTCTGTGCACACTGGCTTCTTTCTCCTTCCTCTTGTGACAGGGTCTGGCTATATACCCTAGGCTGGCCAGGAGTGGTAATCTTTATATCTCAGCCTTGAGTGTTTAGATTACAGTGATAAGCCACCATTCCTCTCCTAGTCCTGCTTGCTTCTTGACAGAGGAAGAAACAAAGAACTAGAAAGACCTTTGATATGAGGTGAGGTGAAGGCTCAAATGCACGAGACTATATAGAGCATGGATCTGCTTAGGGCCATGTTTTCTGGGAACATTTGCACTTGGATAGATGCTCCTGGGCTTTCAGTGAGATCAGTTCCTAGTGAACTCAGCACAATCTGAGATGCATGTAACATGCCCAGCCTTCTCAGTGGGTATAGGTTGCACCCCTGGTACTTACGGGACTGTCAGGAAGAGGTGGCTTGCTGCCCTTGCCCACAATCAAAATGAGATCTTACCATATTCCATTAGTTCAGGAAAAAGAACAGATTTCAAAAATTGAAGTGTGGCCCGTACTGATTTTATATGGCTTTTGAGTCAGTGTAATTCTGAAAAGCCATCAGCCAGAACACTAATGTCAAAGCATATGCATATGGATTCAAATGATCAACTAAAAAAATTTAAAGGTAAGAGGAACACCCACAGGGTACTCTACTAAACCAGCCTCAGTCCTATTCAAAGACCTTTACAAAAATTGGCTTGATTACATCCATTCCCCACTGTTTGTCTTTACTAGTATTTTCAATAATATTCTCAAACTGCTGTTTATCGTGTGATTGCCTAGAGCTGAGTGAGGGAACTTGGGAACCTTTGAAAACCTTCTGCTGCTTTTGTTCTTTTGAGCAGGACTTAGAACCAATATTTTTTTTCAATTGTCAAGATTATGTATTATATAATTGTACAATGTGAGGATCATTTTATGTAATAATAACATCAATGTTAATAATATTAAGATATTAAATTAGCAGAATGAATGTTTGAAGAATATATTTCATGGATCCTCTTGTAGGATTCCACCTCAGTTTCATCCCTTTTTTAGCAATATGCTAAAACAGGTCAAAGTAAAAGGACGGTTGCTGTATTTAATGGCAAACTACACCACAACCTTCATTTCCCATGAGTGACTCTCCAGGAGCAATCTCTGCCTTCCCTATGGCTCTACACTCTGAGGTCTAAAGGAACCAATGGTTGGGTGTCTTCCCCAAGCTTCACAGATAATCCACTCATTCATTTCTGAACCAGTGTGAGCATGAGGCACAATGGTTCACCAATTCTTAAGGTCCCATACCAGAGAGTAAATGCCCAGTATGTAAAGGCAGCTGACTCCACACTTGCTGAAGACAGCATAAACCAGAAGTTTCTGCAGAAAGGACAGCTCAGCTAATGTGGACTCAGTCTGATTCACGGTTTTAATAATGATCAACTCCACACCCTCTCCTCCAGCTGGCCAACCCCAAACCATCCTCTAGTAGGATTAAATGAGTTACAAGAACTGGCTCAACATTAAAGGCCACACTGTGAATTCTACATTAATATGGCCTGATACAACAGGATTGATCAAATTTTCATATACAGTATGCTTTGTGTATTTCACAATTTGTGAAAAGCTATAATTTTTATGCTATATTCAAATGTACAATGAAATTTATTCTTCAACAAAGAGATTTTGGGGCTGAAGAAATGGCTTAGCAATTAACATTAGGTTCCCAACACTCAACTTCCTGAACGTCCAGGGGATCCAATGCCCTCTACTGACCTTCATGGGTACCCACACCTACAGCATGCACTCACATAGGTATACATACATACATACATATACACAAAATGAAAATAAAATCTTCAAGATCTGATCATATGACTTTTTGAAAAGACACAAACCACCTTAAAGTAGGTAACTTGGTTACTTGTGATCTATATACAGAGAAACACATTGTTTGTTGTAAGAACAAAGGGAATACATATAATTCTGTTAGTAACTTTGACAAGCTGCAAAAGAAGATGCCTGACTTCTTAAGGACTCACAACTTCCTAATTTAAAATGACACATGGGAATTTCTTTTTTGCTCACCATTGACTCACTTATGCATCTACTGAGTGTTGAGAGTCCGTGGCAAGTAGGCATGGTGGGATACAGAGTTGTGTACACTGTGACAGGAAAGTGGGTTTCTGAAAGCATAGAAAAATGGTGATGATGAGAGAGAGAGAAAGAGAGATATCTGACTACATCAAAGGCATTTTAAGTTGAATAATTCCATTTTACATTTTACATTCCATGTTTACATTTGTTATGTGGCTTCTCTGCTGTGAACTCTAGTGTCTGAAGCTCTTTGGCATTTCAGCTGTCAGCCCTGGGGCCCCTCTCTGTATGATTTGTAGGTTTATCAAGGGGTTCTTCTGCTCTGGCTGTATTTAGCTGGCGGCTGGGGAAATAAATAAAGGAGCCTGAATCTTAGCTTGGATTGATAGTAAGCAGACACAGTAAACTAGAACAAGATCACTGTTCATGATTACTTTTGTTAAAAGAGGCAGATTATTGTTGGCTATCTAGGAGGTAGTTTAAAAAGTCAATGGAAACAAAACGAAGACGAACAAATGACTATCCATTTTTCTGTCACAGCTCACTTAGGAAAACTTTGCTTTGGTCCCTGGTATAAACCTGCCATCCTCTGTCACCACCTGGTGGAGGGTTGGTGTACTATCCCTGGGAAGGCAGGCATGAAAGAAACTCCAAAAGACATGGACAACTTTGTATTTTATTTGCTCATCAAATCAATTCGCAATGTGATCAATATTACTTGTTCTGCCAAAACTGCTATGAAGATACACGTAAATGTAACCTGGGAGGGACTGTGAATGTCTACGTACCAATGTGGTGGCATATGCTTACAAATACTGTCAGAAAGGGGTGCTCATTCCCTTGAGGTCACCCAGTGGGTACCTTGCATAAGACATCATTAAGTGCACAGCTTTTAAGATTATCCAAACTAATTGTCATTTTATTATGTATTAATGCCATGAAACTTATGGAAATATAATTAGTTTTAGTTGTTTAAATTTTATAGTCTTTTGACCATCACAAATTACTATATATCAAAGAGAAAAAAATGTATTGTTTTTTATTACGTTTCACTGCTGTTCCTGAAGGTATTTGAAATATAAATTATATACCATTCTCAATAAATAAATAAATAAATAAATAAATAAATTGGTTACTGGATGAGACTGTCTCATTCAGAGATTCTTCCAAATACACTTAGGCAGATGTCAGTTTAAGTACAATTTCATATACAGTAAAATTTACATATTTGTAAGACTGATTTTTACAGAACATTCTAAAATAAAGCAAAATTTGTTTGCTACTTACATGGATAAGTACTCTCAGTGGTTGTTTGTGTCAGCATTCAAAAGACCCTGTAAGCTCCAACCAGGCAAAATAACAGCATGGAGACAGGAAAGTTCGCAGGCCATCTATCAGAGAACATCGGAGGTTTTGTCATTTGATAGGGGCTTGGAGTGGGAAAGCCCGTTCTCCTTAGTGACGACGGGGCCCGCAGTGGGATGACCACACACCAGGGCTTGCCCCACTCCCAAGAATGGGTGGAGAAGAGAACCTGGGCACAATGGGGAAAAAGGAAAAGTAAAGAAAAAGTAGGCTCAAAGTTGGGTGGGAAGGGACGGAGGAGGGCAGTAATGGGAGCAGCTGGGGGAGGGGACGAATGGGGTCGAGAATTTGAAAATGACTGGCTAAATGGATGTGTTCATGTACTGTCACAATTTCGTGTCTCATAAGTTAACATAACTCAGTAGATGTGAGTTCTTTCTCATTACACTCTTGCGAGCCCTTCCTTTTGCACTGGGATGACACTGTCCATTTAGTACAGGTTCCAAACTTGGCTACTGTTCACAGACGGAGAGGGAGGAACCAAGACTGCAGGATAATCTTCCTCCAAGAAAATATATCCTGTTCTTTGCAAACTGTGAGTTTTAATATTTTAACACTACATGTTCATTATATAAGCTTTGAGGTTCATTATATTTTCATACCTTCTTATCATGAACCTTGATCACATCCTCCTTCCTGTTATCCCTTCATCCCCCTTCCCTATCTCAATGGCCAACTATGAATTTTTATGCCCAATTGAAAGCTATCCCTCGTCTTAAGGAGACTTCCTTTCTGACAATATTACTTGTATGGATTTGCTTTGATTGAAACTTGGTTGGATTAAGAAATGCATGCAGTATTAATGGGGCACATCTTTGCATGAACCTTCAAGAGTGTCTCCAGAGCAAAGTTTAACTGAAGAGGATGACCCACACTGAAGGTGGGCTGGGACCTTAGACAGAATAAAGGGAGAAAAAAAAGGATAAAACCAACATATCACCAGTATTCCTTGACCTCTGTTTCCTGGTTGCTGTCACAACCAAACTGTACCTGCCATCATGATGAACTATGTTCCTCTGAACTGTGAGCCAAATAAATTCTCTTCTCTTGTTTCTTTCTGCCAGGTATTTAGCTAATGTGTTGAAAAAAGTAACTAATACAATACATAATGTTCATAATATCTTTCAACAAAATGAATTTGCTTTCTGGAATAGACATCGGGTCTCGAATTCATCAAATAAGGAAAATTTGAGAGTTTAGTTAGTACAGATACATTCTGCTTCAAACTGCAGATTGGCTGTCTTCTTGGCAAAATGGTGAAGTAACAAGTGCCTGGAACAACTCAGTACTATCTAGAGACCATTCCGTGTTACTGAATATACTTGCAAGGAATTCACTCCACTCAACAGGAAGTGAAAAGAAAGAAAGAAAGAAAGAAAGAAAGAAAGAAAGAAAGAAAGAAAGAATAGCCTTTGGTGGTGGCTCGCGCCTTTCATCCTAGCACTCAGAAGGTAGAGCATGCATATCCATAAGTTAGCGGCCAGTCTGGTCTACAGAGCAAGTTCCAGAACATCTAGGATTACACAGAGAAGCACTATCTCAAAAAGGGAGGGGGGGGGGTTACACAGAGAAACCCTATCTCAAAAAAGGGGCGGGGGAGATGGGAGAATGAAGACAAGGTAAAATGTGAAAAAGGTGGGGGTTTTTCAGGAAGGAGCTGCTTAAAACAGAAGCGACTTCACAAGATATAGGGAACGAGTGTTCTATGTCTTCTGTCAAGGATCCAACCAGAAGACCTGCTGGATGGATGGCTACTCCCCTGCCCACAGTCTCTCCCAGCTCAGAAACTAGCGCCACAAGTACACAGTCTGCCTATTTCCTTCCCTTTCTCTCCCTTCTCCTTTTGTTTGCTCTCTTCTTCCTTTCTTTTCTTCACATGGGTATTGACGAAGATGGGCAGAGTGGGCTGAAGATGCTACAATAGGAGCAGGCCTGGAGCATGGAGGACCAGCAAAGCACAGGGACAGAGGGAGAGCAGATACAGATGTGGGCAGAGCCTTGTGTCCAGGCAGGTCAGGTGGGCCATGTAGGTGGGCTACCAGGTTTCAAGCACAGGAATGATGGGTTCTGTTTTTTTCCCCCCTGGGATCACTGTCTACCATGTTACATGGGGAGGAAGGGAAACGGGGCTGCCAAGCATCAGGGACGTTTGCCGGGAATTCACAAAGTTGTCTTTGGTTAATTGATTAAGAACTTGTATTCTAGACTTTCCATGTTTTTCTTCAAGTGAGATCATAACTTCTGTTATGAAAGAAGTTTTCCAGATGTTTACTACAGCTCTTTCCTCAGCTCTGAGGCTCTCCCTACTGATCACAAGCAGAATGGATAGGTAGATAGAGTGTAGGTCCATTCTCTCCACACTTTTGACTGAATTTTGAGCTTTGGTTGCATCAAACCACGAGGCTCTGGGAAATAAGGAAGAAAAGGAAGAAACTTGGGTAAATTTCCATTTCTTGTTTGGGTGGCAGTACTGTCATCCATCGGCTTTTCCTGTAGAATATATTTTTGAATCTGATTGGTGGGTGTTAGTTGTAGCAAGACTCCAGGGACCAGAAGAGAAGCAGGCATTAAAGTCAAATCATATTGTTGCACCAAGAGTTCAGACATACAGGATTGTCCCATCACCTCTCTGCCCACCTTCACCAGACCCATAGCACCAGGAACTTCCAGGTCAGATTACTTCCTTCCTCCCCCACCCCCAACCCCTACATTTCCTTGCCTGCTGAGTCCTCTGGGGAAAGCCCAGCTGTGCTCCCCTTACCCCAGCACCATTGTCTGGCCACCAGGAACACTCAGGTTAGATCCCTTCCCCCACTCCATTCCCCTGCCTGACAAGTTTCCAGGGGCATGCCCACCTGCTCTGAGACATGTAGTGCCCACTGAATTCTATTGTCCTGCCCAAGGTTGCCCTCCGCCAATGCTCTTCCCCCTCTGCTGCCTCAAGAAGAACCAACAAGAAAGAAGACCCCTGTTGAGGCTCCCCCCAACCCTCACAGAAAAGACCTAAAGTAAGATTAATAGGAATAGAAGAAGGAATAGATTCCCAGCTCCAAAGACCAGAAAATATTTTCAACAAAATCATAGAAGAAAATTTACACAACCTAAAGAAAGAGATTTCTATAAACATACAAGAAAAGAAACTCCTCCCACCACATAAAAATCAAAGTACAAAATCTACAGAACAAAGAAAGAATATTAAAATCTGCAAAGGAAAAGGCCAAGTAACATACAAAGGCAGAGCTATCAAAATTACATCTGACTTCTTAACAGAGACTCTAAAAGCTAGAAGGGCCTGGACAGATGTCTTGTAGTCTCTAAGAAACCACAGATGCCAACCTAGATTACTATATACAGCAAAACTCTCAGTCACCATAGATGGAGAAAACAAGATATTCCAAGACAAAACCAAATTTAAACAATATCTGTCTACAAATCAAGCCCTACAGAAAATACTAGAAGAAAATCTCCTACCCAAGTAGTTTAACTATACCCAAGAAAACACAGGAAAAAATAATTTCACACCAGAAAAAGACAAAATAAGGGAAACATACACACACAAACACACACACACACACACACCACCACCATCACCACCACCACCACCACCACCACCACCACCACCATCAAAATAACCCAACATCAAAATAACAGAAACTATCATTGGTCATTAATATCAACACAAATGACACAGCCTAACAGAATGGATGTGAGAACAGAATCTACCATTCTGCCACATACAAGTAACACATCTCAGAAACAATGATAGACATTACCTCAGAGTAAAAGGCTGGAAAAAAGTTTTCCAAGCAAATAGACCCAAGAAGTAAGCTAGAGTAGCCATTCTAATATCTAATAAAACAGACTTTCAACCAAAATTAATCAAAAGAAGTTTAGAAAGACATTTCATACTCATCAAAGGTAAAATCCACTAAGATGACTCCTCAATTCTGAATATCTATGTTCCAAATGCAAGGGCATTCACATTTGTAAAAGAAACATTTCTGAAGCTTAACCTGCATATCAAATTCCACACATAAATAGTGGGAGAATCCAACACCCCACTTTCACCAATGGTCATCGAGATAAAAACTAAAGAGAAACAATGAAACTAACAGAGGTTATGAATCGCACCTAACAGATATCTACAGAACATTTCACCGAAACACTAAATAATATACCTTCTTCTCAGCACCCCACAGAACCTTCTCCAAAATTGACTATACACTTGGTCACAAAGCAAGCCTCAACAGATATAAGAAAATCCAAATAACACCTTGTATCTTACCAGAGCACCATGGATTAAAACTGGACTTCAACAACAACAGAAACAGCAGAAAGCCTACAAACTTATGGAAACTGAGCAGTTCTCTACTCAATGATCACTGGGTCAGGGAAGAAATAAAGAAATTAAAGACTTTCTAGCATTCAATGATAATGAAGACACAACATACCCAAACGTATGAGACACAATGAAAATAGTACTAAGGTGAAAATTCATAGTTCTAAGTGCCTTCATAAAGAAACTGGAGAGTTCTCATACTATCCATTTAAGAGTACACCTAAGAGGTCTAGAAAAAAAGAAACACATATACCCAAGAGGAGTAGACACCAGGAAATAATCAAACTTGGAGCTGAAATCAATAAATGAGAAACAAAGAGAACAATACAAAGAATCAACAAAACCAAGATCTGGTTCTTTGAAAAAATTAACAGAAGAGACAAACCCTTAGCCAAACTAATTAACAGACAAGGAGACTATGCTCAAATTAACAAAATCAGAACTGAAAAGGGAAACATAATAACAGACACTGAGGAATTTAAAGAATCAATAGGCCTTCCTTCAAAACCCTGAAATGAATGATTTTCTAGATAGATACTACTTACCAAAGTTGAAACTGGATCAAGTAAACTATCATAGTCCTATGTAGGGGGAGGAGCTGATATTAACATCTGATTCCCTAATTGGTCCTTGATTGTGTCAATAAAGAAGGCAGAAGCCAATTGCTAGGCGAAAGGAAAAAGGCGGGGCTTCCAGGTCCCAGGAGGAAGAGAAGGGACACAGGGAAGGAGGAGGTCTTTTCAGGCAGGCTTTGGAAGAAGAAGCACAAACAACCATGTAAGGACTTGGGGCACCTAGGGCATGCAGCCTCTGCCGAGGGCAGGGTCTGAGAAGGTTGGTGGGAGCTATTTATTAGCGGATAGGTTTAGGGCAGGAGATTCTTCACCCAGCCATTGTGTAATCTGGCTAGTAAAATAATAAAACTGTTTAGTGTTTACCGTCCGTGGAGCAAAGGTGGACAGAGAAAGAGAAAGCTGAGATGATAGCTGGAGGCTTGGTGAAGCTAGCTGAGAGGGGCTGGTGGAGTGCAGACAGCAGTTCCTGGCTCCTGGATTTCCCAGGTTGGGAAATGATTACAATCTAGTTGGAGCAAGGGGAACTAGGAGAGGTCAGAGGATGGGCACAGCACAGGGCAAGGAGATAACATGTTTTTTAAAATTACACACAATAGTCCTATAACCCATAAGAAAATAGAAGCAGTCATTAAAAGTATCCCAAGCAAAAAATCCCAGGGCCAGATGGCTTTAGCACAGTACTCTATCAGACTCTTAAAGAAGAGCTAATACCAATACTCCTCAAACTATTTCACAAATTAGAAACAGAGGGAACATTGCCAAACTCCTTCTATGAGGCCAAGTCACCCTGATATCTAAACCACACAAAGACCGAATAATGAAAGAGAATTTCAGACCAACTTCTCTTATGAACATCGATGCAAAAAATTCAATAAAATACTCACAAACTGAATCCAAGAAGACATCAAAAACACATGATCATCCACCATGATCAAGTAGGCTTTATCCCAGGGAAGCAGGGATAGTTCAACATACAAAAATCCATCAACACAATCCACTATATAAACATACTGAAAGAAAAAAGAATCACATGATTATCTCATTAAATGCTGAAAAAGCCTTTGACAACATCTAGCACACTTTCATATTAAAAATCTCGGAGAGACCATGGATACAAGGCACATACCTGAACATAATAGAAGTAATATACATCAAACTAAATGGAGAGAAGCTTAAAGCAATTCCACTAAAATCAGGAAGAAGACAAGGATGCTCTTTATCTATTCAATATAGTACTTGAAGTTCTAGCCAGAGCAAAAGACAATTAAAGGAGATCAAGGGGATACAAATTGGAAAGGAAGAAGCCAAACTATTGCTATTTGCAGCTAATATGATTGCTTATATAAGTGAGCCCTCCCCAATTATACCAGAGAAGTCTTACAGCTGATAAACACCTTCAGCAAAGTGGCTGGATGCAAAAATTAACTAAAAAAAAAAATAAATTAGTAGCCTTTCTCTATACAAATGATGAAAGTGCAGAGAAAGAAATTAAGGAAGATATCAGAAGATAGAAAGATCTTCCATGTTCATGAATTGATTAAAATAGTACAAATGGCCATCTTACCAAAAACAATCTACAATTCAACGCTATCCACATTAAAATTCCAACACAATTATTTACAGACTTGGAAAGCAATTCTAACTTCATAAGGGAAAACAAAACAAACAAACAAACAAAAAAACCCAGGATAGCTAAAACAGTCCTGTACATTAAAAGAACTACTGGATGTATCACTATCCCTGACTTCAAGCTGTACTATAGAATAATAGTATTGGCATACAAACAGACAGGCTGATCCTGGAATAGAATCAAAGGTCGAGAAATAAACCCACATACCTATGGACACTTGATATTTAACAAAGAAGCCAAAACCATACAATGGAAAAAAGAAAGCGTCTTCAACAGCTAACACCTGTCTTCAACAGCTAACACCTGTCTTCAACAGCTAACACCTGTCTTCAACAGCTAA
>JADRCH010000223.1:4318912-4340283 GCA_019843965.1 Rhynchomys soricoides | reverse complement strand
GACACTTCCTTTCTTGTGGCATTTATAGAATTGTTGCCACCATTCCAAATCAGAAGAAGACAGAGCAACCTTCCTTATCTGTTGGATGAAGTTCATTAAAGATTTTTTAAACATCTCCTTAACTCTTAGGCTTGAAATGACCAGATTTCTGTTTGGGGGCCACTTCTCCTTATGTCTACAGCTTTTATAATTTCATTTGCTTCCTTTCTTCCTCCCTAGGTTGCCAATCCTGTGGTAGCATAAGCAGGAAGGGTGAATCTTAGATCACCTTCCTTCCCCAAGGAGTGGAATTGCGTTATAGCCAGTGTCTGTACAATCACTGAGCCTGAGCATCTCAGGTGAGACCATGCGCTGCTCTCAAGTGGGAAATCCTTCTCCTCTCACCCAAGCTTTTTTTTCCATGTATCGTCTTATTCCCTGCCCAGGCACATTTCAAGATGTTGACCAGTGCATCTATTAAGGTGCTCTAGAAATAGGAGGGGTGGAAGGGAAACTAGGTGTGCTTTCATGAAGCCTCACAAATTCATGTCTTTGTTCACGGTAATGGCTATAGAGGGAGAGCTTGTCCCCACAGATCCAAATAAAAATCTGCTCAAGGTGTCTCACTTTCTTCAATGCAGAGTGTCTGTAGGACGTGACTGGCAGGTGGCAGGTGATGCTCTTCCTGAAGTTGGTCCCCACCCTCATGTTTTGTTTGCTTGTTTGTTTTGTAGCTCATCAACTTTATTGAGTCAAAGTGGGCTTTGTTGTGCTTTTGCCAAGAGTGTCTCCTTTTGCATGTATGAAGTACTTGTTGATGCAGATAGAATAAATCAGAAATCCAAGCAGTTTGAAGAACCAAACACCCAACCTGGAAAAGGAAAGGCGGGGCCAACATTCCTTAGGCACAGGACTTTCAACGGGTGCTTGGCTTTGTGGAAACTTGGGAACGAGGAGGAAAGGTAAAGCCAATGACAATCACTCTTTGGAGCCATCACTGTGTCACCTTGGCGAGTCATTTCACCCTTCCTTCCTTGACTCGGTTTCTTTCTTCAAATATTGGAAATGAATGTCTCCTTAGTGACTAAGTGCCTTTTCAATTTTGAGCCTATGGTAAGCATTTCACTAGCTTTACCCTTGTCTCAGGCATACTCAAAACAAAGAGCAGACTTGTTTAGCCCTTGAAGCCAATTCCACAATAGAAATTGTAGTAATTTACTGCAGATAGCTCAGATCTGCCTAAACAATACAACGATAATAAAAGACGAGAACGTGTCCCTTTGTTTCATGACTTTGGAAGGAAATTAGTGTGTAAGAACTCATGCTGTCCCTAAGCTTTAGTCTAGAATCCCAGGCATAAGAGGACTTGGAGAGGGAACATTGGCTGTTTTGTGGGCTTGAGCAAGAGGGATGTATGGGTTAGTTATTTTCATTTCTGTGGTCAAATACCTTATAAAAACAAAATAAAGGAAGAAAGATCTGATTTGGTTCATGGTTTCAGAGGATTCCGTACATTGTGATGGGAAGGGTGTCACAGGGCAAGACAGCCCGCATTATGGCAGCTGAGAAGCAAAAACAGGAAGCTAGGCTACAGGTTAGGTTTGATGTGTACATGTTTTTCTCCACCATGGTCTAAGAGACCTAGATTCTGTCTTTATGGCACATGTGTACTGGAATAGAGGGGGCAGCAAGAATTCTTATACATAATTTCCTGCCAAAGTCATGAGAAAAAGTGACACATTCCCTTCTTTTATTGTTGCTGTAATTATTTGGATGGATCTGAGCCATCTGTAGTAAATTACTATAATTTATATTGTAGACTGGGCTCGAGGGTTAATTGGCTTTCTATTGTTCCCCTTTTAATTCTACTTTATACTCTATCCTGCATTAAAGGTAGGTCTTCCTTCTTTTAAGTAATCCTTTCTGGAGACACTCTCATAGATACACATATGAGCGTGCTTCAGTCTATTTACTAATGCAAACTGACAACAAGACAAGGAAAGTTAACTGTCTTAAGGGGATGGCCAGGAGTTCAGCTAGCTTCAAGCGTAGTTGGTCAAATACCGGTTTCTAAAAAGGAAACATTTATTTGTGTAGAACACCAGGTATTCAGCAATTTAGGTTTTGTCAGGAGGAAGATGGGAGCAAGGATGGGCTGCAATGTTGTAGTAAGAAGAGCATGAAGGAGAATTTGTGAAGAGGAGGGCAGGCCCTCACAGACCTGTGCTGGGCATCCACAGGGAAGAAGTGCAGAACAAGTGCCAAGAAGCTGTTTTCAAAGATGCTCTGACAATTGACTACCTTACAGCAAACAGGCTCAGGTGGTAGAGAGAATGGACAGTTTGTCTGGGTCTTAGGAAGCCTTAACTCCACCGGACTCTTCTCTGTTTTCAAGACAGGCAAAAGCACATTCACATATAAAATGACAGACAATGGCAAAATTATTCATCAGTGTTCACTTTCAGGTTCCATACTGCAGCTGAGGGCTTCTTACAAGGACCCTGCTCTTGCCTTTACAGCAAATTCCTGAGCTCCTAAACCACTATACCACAATGTGAGCAGTGCTTTGTTTCTCTGCATGGAGCACACAAAGGGTTTCATTGTGAAAAGGCTTCACATGCATCCTTCTCATTTTTCTTACAACCCATGGGTAGAGAAAAGCATGTAACCATTTTCTTTTCGTGGATGAAAAGACAAACCCATGCAATGGTTAAGTGGTTTGCCCAGTTTCACTCAGCTAGTTAATGAGTGCAACTTTTCTTAATGCTCATTCTGTAGTTGTTTCTAGGAGGCCATGAAACAGGAAAGGGTGTAGGTACGGGCACGTCTGATCCCCCTGAGTTCTCACCTTCCTATGTGATTTTATCATAGTGCTTTTGTTGATCTGACCTCCCTCAGACAGCCTGGAAAAGACCAAAAATGTTGGCCAACCAGCCACATCTCAATGGCAAGAGTCCATGCATGCTTGTATTCCTTTATTCACAGCTTCAGTCCAGAGAAAGAGAAACACCTAGGCTATCCACCATTAGCCACTACAGTACACCTATGCTACCCTACCATTAACCACTAAGTAAATCCTAGGCTACCCCACCATTAGTCCTAAGGAACACCTAGGCTACCCCACCATTAGCTACTAAGTAACTCCTAGGCTGCCCCACCATTATCCCTAAGGAACTATCTGATTGATCTCTGTGGTCTTACCCTGATTCCTTTTCCATCAGAGGGATACAACAGAGAAAAATCTCCAATGTACATAAAGCCATATATATTCACTAAGTGAGAGATGACTGGATGCCAAGGACATGATCTTCTCTATAGCTTATCAATGCGTGCTGGAAGCACATGGAAAATACAAGACTGCCTTCTGGGTACTTGCTGCAAAGAAGGAGACAGACTTTACATGGAGAATCTCTGCTTTCTGACATTGCTGAGATAAGAAGAAACAGTTCTCCAGTAGAGTAAGAGGAGAGAAGAAAGAATGCTTCAATGTTCTTGAGGGTACGTGAAAATAAATTCGCTGAATACTACATACTACATCTAAGATAGAGATTATGTATGTGTTTGGGGGATGGGCTATGGTGGGGGAAAAAGGAAGGCATGGGAGAGAGAGAGAGAGAGAGAGAGGTTATAAAGGTATATAATATGTGAAAAATTCATATTTAATATTTTAGAATTGTGTTTGGCCCTTCAGGGTCACTCAATTTCTATAGCCAGTTTGTCCATAAATTTAAGTAATTCAGTTTTTATGTTTCTGGCCAGTACTGTAATCTGCCTTATAATCACAGTGACACCTAAACACAATCATTTTTTAAAGTACCCTCTCTATGTTAGGTTTTCTGGGTGTTAAAGTAATTTTAGTGAGCAAAATAGAAAATTCAGCTTTTATTGGAGTGGAGTATGATATCTTCTTAAATGATGAGTTTTCCTCAGACAATGGTTCCCAAACTGCTCTTTAGACTCAATGGGGAGCCTTTAAAAATTCTGAAGTCTGGCCCACCCACATCAACTTCGGTACCTCTATTGGTGGCTTATGATTTTTTAAAAAAATATTATTTTTTGAGTTCCCCAGGTGATTCTGATGGGCAAAGAAAACTGAAAGCCTCTGTCTAGAAATTCCGACCTACTTCCCTAGGAAGGCATGTCACCTCTCCCCATCTCCTTTTCAACCTTCTGAAGTCATTTACACAACTCACAGATGGAAAATCACAGACCTGAAGACTGGGAGTGGCACATTCAAGTAACTGGCACACGCAGACAGCCACCAGGCCAGAACTTAAAGCTGGTGGCTCTAAAGATACTGGGGTTTTCATTCTGTTTCAAAGGGGCAAGAAAACTGAGTATTTTTACTACCTTTATTAAAATCCTAGGGGCTTCCTGGGAAGTGAGGCAATTATTGCTTGTGAACCTTTTCATCATTTCTTGTCATCCATTGAACATTTTACCACCTGGATCAAATTTTATCTTTATAAAGTAAAGTGGATAATCAGAGGTCCAATCAACACAGAGCTCATTTGATAGATGAACCAACCTTCCTTCCTTCCTTCCTTCCTTCCTTCCTTCCTTCCTTCCTGCTTGTTTGCTTTTGAGACAGTTTCACTATGTATCCTTGACTGGCCTCCAACTCGATATCTGCCTACCTCTGTCTCTAGAATGGTGGAATTAAAGGTGTATACTACCATCCCAACCTGACAGCTATCTCTCCTTAGCATTTCATTGCTAATAACTGTCTTCTACACACCATGCCAGCCACCCACTCTCCCCCATGGACACCACAGCTCTTCCTGGTTCATCCTAGAATCTCTCTAAGGTGAAAATTCTAGTTCAGGTCATAGGCTTGTGGTCCTCACTTCAAGGATTATCTAGTCTCCACCAATGCACTCCCACTCATCACTTCCCTCTTTCCCTTTTCTTCTTGTCTTAGCCCCCACTGTCCCTTAAGCTATCTTTTCTATCATTTCAAGGAAAGGATTTATAACTCTCCTGGCCACCTTGCTAATACACTTTTCTTTGAACATCAGTCCTCATAGCTGCTTCTGATGTTTTTCCTTGAGTTTTCTTCCTGAAGTTCTGGGGATCAAATCCATACCCTCTGCATTCTAGGCAAGTATTCCACCACTGAGCTACCTCTCTAGTCCACGCCTGCTATCATCAATAGCTGCTACTCTCTTCCCACATGATTTCTGTCTGTGTAACTCCTTCAGTTCCAGAGTTGATTTACTTTGAAGAGTCTACCCAACCTCTCAAAGACTTAAGGATGGGACCCTTCTTGTTACATAATTACTTCCCAATCCATTTCATAAGTCCTCTTTCTGTATATGTTTCTGTGTGATGCTTTGTTCAACATCTTACCTTACTGGTCAAGAGCAGGCATTTTGATGGCTACACCTTCTTGCACATAATGGCTACTTTGCAAGTATGTGTCTGGCTTTCTTTCATTCTTTCTTTCTCTCTCCTTCTTTTTTTCTTTCAAGACAGGGTCTTTCTATGTAGAACAAGATGACATTGAATGAACTTTCTTAATACATACAGTGTCACTTGGGGTTATTTTGTAGCAGAACTGTAATTTGACCTGACATGACTTTCCACCACTATTAAAGTTTGCAGCTGAACAACCCAGATGAGGAAGAGTTTGCTCTTAGAGAATCCTTACAGGTCTCAGTTATATTGCCATGAGTATCAGTTATGAACTTTAGAGCCATTGTGCATCACTGACCAGGACTGAGGACTACAAATTGAAACCAGGGTCCTACCAGGCTCCTCTGTCATAAGAGAAGGCAACTCCAATTCTTCCCCTGTCTGGTTTAATATGAAAGTCTTTGGTTCAATAGAAATAGATCTTCTTAAATGTTTCTTATAAACTTTCTCTAAATAAAATGCCTATTTGCAGAGAAGAGCTTTTGTAATTCTGGATGTGTTCAACTTTCCCCTAAAATAGTTGCCTTTAGGCAGCACTTTTAGTTTTCCCTGGGAATTATTTTGAGGACGTAATTTCCCACATGTTATTCTGAGAATAATAATTTCCTTCTCTGGGAAGAAATTCAGACTTCCCAGAAACCTCATACTTTTGCTGATTCTGCTAATATTTATTTAGGTTCTGACTGAGAAGCCAGGACTAGTCACCTGGAGAATGGAATAAGATAACAGCTGCCTTCATTGGTCCACTTCCTAAGCACAGAGGGGAGTAGACTGCTCACTCATAGTTTTACTGAAAGCAGGGAGATAAATGATTTGGAAGGACTTGGGTAATGGCCATCCAAGGTGAACTAGGGAACAAAGGTATCATTTGTTCTCTGCTTGTTATTCCACCAGGAGTGGGGCAGGATACACACTTCAGTCATGCAAGAGCCTGCAACAGAGCACATGGCTGGGTGACCTTCTGTAATTCTACTGTTTCCATCCAGCCTACAGAACATTGGCTCCCACCACAAACTAAAGGTGATCTTGACCCTTTTTCTAGAGATCTAATGAAGAAGAGGTAGAACAGGGGTTGGGCCTCTACAGTCTCAGTCTCTCTCTCTCTCTCTCTCTCTCTCTCTCTCTCTCTCTGCCAATTCTGTCTGAGCAAGAGGCATTTTGTGATCTTGCTTATTGTTTGTATTTGTTTTCTGGAAGAAACACAGAACACATGCACATACACACACTTTTTAAGGAATACTCAATAGGTACTTCTGCTGCGATCCACTTCCTAGCTCAGACCTAATGCATCACCCATACATCTAAACCTGCACAGAAACCAGTGGGACTATGCAAACCCCAGGGGATCTTGTTAGTATTAGGGATAGATGTCTGGGCAACCCAAGTTTTTGAAGCTAGAGCCAATGGAGCCCCTGTCTGTCTCACACATTCTTGTTTATTTGTCCTTCCTAACTGTGAAACAACATCTTTTAGCTTCACTAAGAAGTCTGGATGAAAAAAAAAATGACAATCAATTTGAAGTCCTTTCATAGAAGGTTTATTTACTTTTGATAAAGAAACCAGAGCAGAAGGAGCCAAGAGAATGACTAGTTGACTCTTTGGGCTGTTAGTCTTTATTGAACCATGAATTCCCCTGGACCAAGGCCTATGCTAAAATCCCTCATTCTTTACATAAATAAACACAGTCATACAATCTTTTGGCTAGTACCTAACCAAAACACATACAGGCAAATCAGGCTTAGCGCATAGCCTGGAAACTCCCAGCTTCCAAACTTCAATAAGGCAGTCAGAAGCTGTCAGCTCAGTTAAAGCACGTGTACAAAATCCCCTCTGATCCCAACACATGACAAACAAGACGGCCTTCACTTTTTCCAGACCCTTTGATGGTTTTGTGGCTAACTCTGGGATTAGTGAGGAAAATTGTCTAATCTGAAAGATTTTTTTTTTCTTGGAAAGATGACGTTTAGTGAAAAGCACTAAACAACCATTCAGGCAAAACAAAACAAAAACTAGGCAACAAATGATCTTTTGGGCACAGAAATTTGCTATTTTTGGCTTCTGTGAATCTTTCAAAATGGACATGCAGTTATATGGTTTTGGTTTATTTGAATCAGTTTGGGTCGAAATCAATAAATGCAGAAATGATCCCCCTTTCAATTTTCTCTAAAAATGTTTTTTATTATACTTACTTATTGTGTGTTTGGAGGGATTATAAGGCTGTGGGATGTCTTAGTTAGGGTTTTACTACTGTGAACAGATACCATGATCAAGGCAACTCTTATAAGGACAACATTTAATTGGGGCTGACTTATAGGTTCAGAGGTTCAGTCTGTTATCATTAAGGCAGGAGTATGGTAGCCTCCAGGCAGGCATGGTGTAAGAGGAGCTGAGAGTTCTACATCTTGTTCTGAAGGCAAACAGGAGAAGACTGGCTTCCAGGCAGCTAGGAAGAGGGTCTTAAAGCCCACAGCCACAGTGACACACTTCCTTCAAAAGACCACACCTACTTTAAGCACACACCTTCTAATGGTGCCACTCTCCGGGCCAAGCATATTTAAACCATCACACAGGGATAGAAGTCAGACAGTAACATGATCAAACTCAAGTAATCAGGCTTGGCAGGAACTCTTTACTTACTGAACAATCTCACTAGCCCTCAGCTTTCACGGAACCAAATTATTATATAGCCCTAGCTTATTTTGTCTCCAAGGCCCAAACCATGAAATGAAAAATGCCCAGAAGATTATACCTAATGGTATGCCATCTACATGTTAAGTTTGAGAATACTATTCTAATGCAGTATGCATGCTCACTTGTTTGGGGGGAGGGGTCCTCTAGTTTTCTTTAAAAGAACACAATTCAGTGGTTCTCCACTGAGAACATTCTCAGTCTTCCTAGGGGCATTTGGCAATGTCTGGAGTCAGTTTTGGTTATGGGGAATGGGTTTGGGGGTGATTGGAGGTCAGCTGAGGTCAGGGAGGTCTCTGCTCTCTACTGGAGAAAGATCAAAGATGCTGCTCATCATACAATGTCCAAGGAAAGCCACAACACAAAATTGTCTGTACCCAAAGTGTCAATAATGTAGAGGATGGGAAACCCAGATATGCTGGGTTCCCTTAGCTGGTTGGCTGGCACAGAAGTTACTGGAGAATGGATATACTCCCCAGGGAGACAGCAAGTAATAGCAATTATTCATTGTTCTTTGTGTTCCAGACATTTGACACAGATTACTTTTTAAAACAGCACTTAATTTTTGTTATAATAACTTTTGGAACAGTTTCATAATTACAGAACATCTGAGTGAAATATAGGAAGTTTTCATGCTCCTCTCCCACCATTATGAGCTGAGCATCTGACAGGACGTCACATTGTGACACCTGATAAGGAAACAAATGACATGTTATTTCCAAGTTCACTTTACATTGGAGTTCAGTGTTTGCTTTTTTAAACTCTATGAGATTTAACAAATACATATAGCTTGAGCATCATTATAGAGCCTCAAACAATAGCTTCGTTATTCTCTAAGTCATCTCTGAGCTAGCTCCACCTATCTTCCTTTTTCCTTCTCCCCTCCATTCTTGGCATCTAACCATCTTGTTACCCTCTCTATGTTTCTTCTATTTTTTTCTCATTCATAAAAGTTTTTCCGATTGACTTTTTCCAAGTGACATCATGTCTGTGAGCTCTTTCTTCCTTCATAGTTTCTCATCTTGATAACTCATTCACTTTTAGTACTGACTCTAGAATATGCACATACTGTAGTCTGTTAAGCTGTTCATCTATGGAAGGGCACTTCTCATGCCTCTAGCTGTGAATAAAACTGCTATAAAATTGTGGGCAGATTTCTGGGTAGACGTAAGTTGACAGGTCATTTGGAGAAAAAGCAAGAGGTGTGGTGATTGACTTGATGTCAAGAATATGCCCAATTCTTCTGGCTGCTGCCACACTGCCTTTGAGAGAGTGTTTGCACCCTTTGTCTTCTTATCAGCCGTTGTCTTCTTACCACATTCTCTCCAATACTAGCTTATTCTAGTTGATGGCCATTCTAGTGTGTATAAAGTAGATGTCAACTTTTTTATTACGCATTT
Organism: Rhynchomys soricoides; assembly: GCA_019843965.1. NCBI lineage: Eukaryota > Metazoa > Chordata > Mammalia > Rodentia > Muridae > Rhynchomys > Rhynchomys soricoides. The sequence goes on along the minus strand of JADRCH010000223.1, from coordinate 4,330,801 downwards.
TGTGGTGGCATAAAATTTGAGAATTTTTAATATTTATTTTTAATTTTAAATATGTATGAAAAGAAAGTGACAATGAGAGAGGGGGAGAGAGAGAGAGAGAGAGAGAGAGAGAGAGAGAGAGAGAGAGAACCTGCAGAGGTGTCAGATCCTCTGGAGCCAAAGTTACAGCTGGTTGTAAACCACTTGACATGGGTACTGGCAACTGAACTTGTGTCCTTTTCAGAAACACCTAGCCTTGAGCCACTTACCAGCCCCAAATCTGAACATTTATCATAAACCCATTTGTCTTCTTTCTAATCGTCTTTGGTGAAATGCCTAGGTCTTTTGATCATCTTAATTTTAACTAATTAGTTAAGCAATTGGTCAGTTTTATAAGAGACAGACTTTTGCTGTTGTCTAGATCTGGGTCTTCTAGTCGCAAATCTCTGATTGCCTGAGCTTTTGGGTGGATGCCGCTATACCTGGTCTGACACTGGCTTGACATTTTTCTAACTACAGTCTTGTGTTCTTTGCACATTTGAAATATGGATCTTTTATTGGATAAATGTATTGTAAAGATGTTGTCCCCACCTGTAGATTTTCTTTTTATTCTTGTCATAGTATCTATTATAGAGTAACAATTTTTAGGATTAATAATGTCCACTTGAAAAAATAAGCCCAACTTGTTGGCATTTTCTCTTAATGATCATACTATTATTGTTATGCCATGCCATTAACAAACTGAAGAGCTCAGAGATATTTTTCTCTTATGTTTTTCTGCAGGATTTTAATAGTTTTGTGTTCCACATTTAGGTCTATCATCTGTCTTTTGACAAGTTTAAGGTCTGTGCCTATAATCATTTTACATGTTGCAGACATTAAGTATAATAATAGGATAATAGAATAAGTATAATAACAGAAGTAATGATAAGACAGTATCAGTAGGTCCATCAAAGAAGCTGACATATAATCCTACTCTGAAGAAATGCAGTTTGTTTGGAGAAAGAACCTGGAGGTGATGACGAGGCCTCAAAGTGAGAGGGAGAGCATCAAAAGGAGAGTTGAACATGGTGTGTCCTTAGAGGAAAGGAGAGGCTTCCATTGGAACTTGGAGAGAAACTTCATGAAGAACGAGACTAAATGAGAGAGAGAAGAGAGTCAGAAAGAGACAGATAGACAGAGAATGGAGAGAGCCATGAGAGGAATAGGAGAGGCCAGAGGAGCATCTTCAGAAGCAGACTTAATAATTCTTCCCTGAGCAAATCTCAAGAACAGAAGACACAGAAGCTTTTCTAGATCCAGGGTGGGGTGAGGTACAAAGCTTCATATTCTGTGATTTAGTTTGACATAGTAGACATGACAAACAACTGAGTGAAAGAGGCAAGTATCATAGGTTGAGAGCTGCCAAGTCACAACACAGACTCCTTCTTAGCTCTCTGTCTTTGACGGAGCTTCGGGGATGTGTGGCCTTTCAGGCTGTGGGATCTGGCCTAAAGATGCAGGCTAGTGTTCTAACAATGAACACTGTTTTTTATCCTTATAAATGTCTTTAAATAGGTATACTTTTGCTCTTGAAAAATTGGAGGTTTAGAAAATGAAAGTATCATGCCTAATTTAACTTTCTACCAAGTGACAAAAGATTGAATTCTGATAGGTCTTGGGTCTTATTCAAAACTATAATCTTCCAAAAACCCTGAATTTATTTGGTATGTTTTGTTTTCAAATTGAAGGGGAAATGTTTTGGATAAAGATTTTATACTGTATTTTCTGCTTTTAAAAAATTGTGTTGAAGCTAGTAGGCTCAGTGCTACATGCTGTAGACCTAGTTACTTGAGAGGCTGAGGCAGGAGGATCTCTTTTGGGCTTTAGGTGTTTGAAGTTAGTTTGGACAATGTAGCAAGACCCTTTCTCCAAAATAGAAATAAATTAAGTAAAACCCCATGATCATTTCTGGACAGCATCCATTTTAAGTTAGATCTCTACAGAGGAGTAGTCCATGACTGTACCCCTTTTGGAGGAGCTATACTGATTCTACTCATGGTTGCTGAAGGAGGGGAGTCATTTTCTTTACTAATGTAGCTTCTGGGAGATGATGTGGGAAAAAGACGTCCTGGTGGAAAGAAAAGGAGACACAGAGGATCATGGGAGAATGAATGAAATCACAATAGATTATATATACATATGATACTGTCATGGCCACCTATAAAAAATATATGACTTGTGCAATAAGCTGCTACCTCTGCATTTACCTAAGTGAAAGGGAGCCTGTAAAGACAAGTGATGAGGCTAGAAAATGTTGGGAATTGGCATTGCTTCTATAACAAAGAGATATCAAATTAAGATACTTACCAAGAGCCTGGAGGTAGGGACTCTACCCAGCAACACAATAAAATACATTGTGTTCTTTCTTGTTTTGAGACCCATAATTCTTAGAGGACTACAATTTCTTCTCTACCTGACTGGTGAAGGAAGGACAGCTACAACAGTCTTCACAATTTACTCACTAGGTGGGAAAATAATGAGGTGACAGCCCCTGACTGGTTAATTTTTTCCATTAAGAAAGAGACCAAAATCCCACTCCCAGACTTCTCTTTATACATGGGTGGCTAAGGTCATGTTACTGGCTACCTTTAAATATTTCAGGCTTCCAGAGTGGAGGCTTTCAAGAGAATAGGGGTTGAAGAAAATGTTGAATGCCACCTGTGTGTGGTAGTGCTTCCCTTTAATTATAACATTAGAGGAAGAAGTAGGTCAGTCTCTGAGTTCAAGGTCAACCTGGTCTACTTACTGAGTTCAGGGAGACATGGGGCAGAAAGATCATAAGAGGTCAGAGCAAAACAGAATCTTCCAGACATGACAAAACTGTTGTACTCATGAACTCAGCGGTGGTAGTTGCCTCACAAGATTGGCACAGGATCAAGCCAGTCAACATTCTAGCCTGGAGTGGGAAGAGACTCATGAGCATTCATCTCTACCAATGAAGTCAATGACAGCTGATGGCTTCTTGGAGAGTGAGAATCAGTTTTCTTAGAATGTGGTGTGGCCCAGAGTAGGATAACCATGCTTTAGTGGCTATCCCCACAGCCATAAATATATCAGCAGAACAAACTGCAATCAGTGGATTATAATTTTTAAAACAGAGGATACAAAGTGGAGAGTGAGTTGGGGTAAGGTATATTTCTATCTGGGATGAGTTAGAAGAAGGGTGAGGGTAGATATGATCAAAATCATTGCATACAAGCTGATTTATAGTTAATTAATAAAAATATATTTTAACAGATGTCTGTCTTATGGGCTTCTAATCATAAAAGTGTCCTTTGCCTTCATGATATCTCTTGCCCAGTTTTTTCCTGTGTGTAAAATCAAAACAATCCCTGCTTAAACCATTCCTTGCAGAGACTCCCAATTCTGGTTCCTTGATGGTTAGCAGTGTATTTTTCAATATTATATATAATTCAGAGACCAGCAGAATTGTCCCAGAGACTCAAGTGAAGAAGGTCAGCTGGTGGAAAGGGCAATGCTGCTTTACAAAAAGAGGGCCTCCCATCTCTTCTGAAACCAGTCACTCTGGTGAATTGTTAAGCCCTAAACTGGTACCAGGGAGCAAATCAAGAACAAGAAAGAGGAGCTATAGACAGTCACCCAGCCTACTGAGTGACTATCTACAAAGAATGAAGCCCTGAGTCAATCCCTACACACCATATATTCCATGCATGGCAATATAGTCTTATAATCCTACAGGAGGTAGAAGCAGAGGTTTGGAAATCCAAGGCCATCCTCAGCTATTCAGTGAGCTTGAGGCTAGGCTGGACTACATGAGATCTTATCAGGGAGAGGAAGAAGGACAGAGAGGGGGAGACAAGAGAGAAGGGTTGCTAAGGGAATAGGTGTCTGATTATTACATTATACAGCACAGATGGTTTTCAGTTTGTGTATGGGCATCCTCAACACTCATTAGGAGACACTCCAAAAATGTATTTGCATTTTCCCTTTAGTGTGCACATACCTTTTTATGTTCTCCCAGCCACTTAATATTATATCAGTACATACTGAGTTCTACATTTAGAATACAAATGACCTTTTACTGAACCAGGGAGGTCTTTTCTAGACCATTTTAAATTCAGTGTGAAACCAACACTTGCGTATAGCAAAGGAGGGGGAAGCAAATGAAAGAGTAATGTTGCCAAGTAGGATTTCTTAAAAATCTCCAGACGCATGGTATACTTCTCAGGAAACAGCTTACTTTCTAACTCCTGCTAAGCAAGAAGTGGAAGAGGGTCAGAGAGAGCATCAGGATTCAGGTGGTGCGATGAGAGGCAACCATGAAGTTGATGAGGTTAATGTCTTCCCTGGAGAGTTAAAACTTCTGGCTATGCTGAAATTTTAATACACAAGAATGTGTTTTAACACAGAGAGTTTTCGATATGGTTTAATTTGATTTCAAAGAGTTTGGGTGATGGTGGGGTTAAAAGGAATTGAGGCTATGGAAGACTAATAAAAAGGGAGCCTGATAAATTTGATTGTGTGCCCTCAGGGCCTGCCCAGAAAGGTTCTCTAAAGAGGAAATGAATTCAAATGAGAATTGCCACCAGGGAAGAAGAGTAGGATGGAGACAATGTTGGCTCTACATTGTTGTTCCCTCAAGTCTTCTCTGCTTGTTCTCCTGTGCTGGGGTTGGGAATGCTTGGTAGCAGAAAGGTGTTTCCCCAGCACAAATATGTGGGGAAGGAGCCAAAGCAGCTTTAGCCATCAATCCTCACTTTCATTAACATCACAATATTACTTATTCTTGTGCTTGACTCAGTGGGAGGGCAGTTACTTTCTGAAGAAAGGCAGGTTGAGGTAAAGGGATCCTCTGAAGCTGGCTCCAAGAGGCTTGCTCTACATGTGTGTAAAGTGTTTCACTTGCACCCAACCAAGAGTGACCCAGCTAAGCTGTGCAGTTCAGACCCTTTAGTCTCAACCAATCATCAGTTTCCTAACATCCAGAGGAAGGATCAACTTAATCTGGAGGCTGTATTGGGCACAAAGAAAATTTGATATAAACACAATGTGCTTACACTATTGGGTTCATATGGGGGAGTCCAAGTATAAAATGAGTAGTGGAAATGAAAAATCAGCCCCAAAGCATCATCAATTGTTGGACCTCCCGATAGTGGTCTCGCTTCCAGAGCAGTCTTCATTGCTGCTCCCCTTCAACTTCCTATCCCAGGCCTGGGGCTGTGGCTGTCTCCATGGTGACAGCCCTCAATGCTGCATCCAGTGGAGGTGGGGCCCAAGGCAGCTTGTCCGCAGGCCTGGGTTTGCGAGCCCAGTGCTAGTGATGGCACAGGGAGTAGAGAGCTCCAGCTTCCTCTTTAGAGTGGCCCCTGCTCCACAGGGGACGATGACGGTAGCAGGGTGTGCCTCTCTGGCACTCGGATGGGGAGTGCTGCATGCAGCCTAGGGCAGCCCCAGCCATAGGGGCAGAGGGCAGGGGCACCGGGTTCACAGCGGTGACTGCGGCAGCGAAAGCAGCATCCTGATTCCTTGCTGACTTGTCCATCTGCCCTCCTGCAGTGGGTGCTGTGTTGCCGAGCCAGGCTGGGACTGTGGCAGCCCTGGGCAGGGGCTTAGAACTAGACCCAGACATCGCAGTGCTGGGGGTGTTCTCCCCCTTCCACTGTCCCGAGGGCGAGAGGGTGGGGTCCCAGGAAGTGGTAGTGTTGGCCCCATTTTGACTCTGGTTTGGGCCTTGAGGACAGACCTGAGCCTGGCTTGAGTTCTGAGACCTGTCTCAGTCACTTCCGTATAGGGGTGACTCAGTAAGACCTGTTTGGCCCTGCCTTTGCCCTGCTGTTGTTGATGTGGAGCTTTGCTATTGGCCCTGTCAGTTACCTTTTCCTCTTCCTCGCCTCCTATGTCATCTTTCCCCTTACCTATGTGCCCACCACGTTTGCCTTCTCTATATAAGGGAGAGGTTGATACAATAAAGTTGAGTTCCTGCTTAGACAAGACTCCTGACCTGGTATGTTTCTTTTGGGTCATCAACACTCACCATTCCCACTCAGCCCCAGACAGACTCAGCTGGACTGGGTTCTCTCCTCTCTCCTGGACCTGCCAGCAAGGAGCCAACAATCAATACTTTCTAGTGTGCAATAAGCTTAAGTAAGTATAGAAGTCTCTCCTTAAGAATGGACAAATGGAAAAAAAAGCAAAGATAAACAACAACAAACACACCAGAAAACCACCAATAAACCAACTAACCAACCAACCAACCAACCAATCAACCAACCAATCAACTTTTGTTACTTGTAGTAAAATCAAATGGAAGTGGAAAATTCTCAGTGTTAAAAAGAATTAGGTGATTAGGAGAGACTTTAAAGAAGTTACAGACATTGAACTGGTGAATATAATAGTGTCCAAGTAATCTGCTCACAGCTATAGTAGCAGGATCAGCTGAAACTATTGGATACATGAAACCACATCTTTCTTACCCCACTCCCCCTCCAAACAGGGGTTCTCTGGAGGCTGTCCTAGAACTCAATCTGTAGACCAGGCTGGCCTCAATTTAGAGACTTGCCTGCCTCTGCCTCCCTAGCACTGTCACCACCAGCCATCAGTCTCCAACTGGAGAAACCAGTCTTAAAGGTGGAACATGACTCTGCAGAGACAAGGGCCATAGAATCTGTTAGCTAAGTAAAGCCTCTGAGAAGCTTCTTGTTGTTGTTGGGGTTGTTAGGCTCAAAGCCTGAGCTTTGGCAACCTTAAATAGTAGGGTTCAGCCACCTGTATTCAGCAGGCCCATTAGAGACACAACTAATAATAAAAAGTTGATAAGGGATACTTATAGAATACACACACACACACACACACACACACACACACACACGTTGATAAGAGGAACAATTAAGTTTCCTGCCTCTTCTCCCAAATCCTCCTTCAAGAGTCTTATGTAAGGTTTAGGTTTAAGACAAAGGTAAGAGGTATGCATAGCCCAGCAGTTCTTACTAAGGTGTTATTGTCCATCATCATTGCTTTAGCTCCATCCCCTACCCCAAGTTCACCTGACAAGTTATCAGAACTATGTAAAATCTCTGGGAGAGGAGAGATACAAACAGTTGTGAGCCATGGCTTAAAGACAAGACCCTTCTGGCTGGTTCAAACTTTCAGCCTTTTCTTTCTCCCAATATGAGATTCCTGGAGAAATTCACATTTGCTATGGGGGTCCATTGTCTCAATAGGCTCTGCTTGCCAAAGGGAGGGGCATAATCTCTTGAGAACATTGTCATTCCTGTCAGGAAGATTACAGTATGGACATTATAAGAAAATGTTGTATTTGGTTTTTTGGGTTTTTTGTTTTTGTTTTTTATAAATATGAATGTGCTTAATTTAGTTGGTTGAAATTCCTCAGTTTTGTTTCTATTAAAGCAATATGGTTTTCAAATTCTGAGTAAAGATAGAAGGGGACTTAATAGGTTCCACTGCCCCCCTCAGCACTTTTCTCTGCCCTTTTCCCATCAGGCAAGGTGAACAAACCCTTCTTACACTTCCCTGTACTGGAGAAGGTCCATCTGACTTGTTTCTTTTCTTTTCATTTTGTTTGTTTGTTTGTTAATTTACTTAATCTTTTTTTTACAGTCCAGACTTTATCCCCCTCCCGGTCCACCCTCTGATTGTTCCACATCCCATAAACCCCCTCTACCCTGGTCTACACGAGGGTGTCCCCACTCCTCCATCCCTACTCCACCAGATTCCCCTATTCCCTGGGGCCTCCAGTCTGTTGAGGGTTAGGTGCATCTTCTCTGACTGAACCTAGACCTGGCTGTTCTCTGCTGTATATTTGTTGGGGGCCTCATAGCAGCAGGTATATGCTGTCTGGTTGGTGGTCCAGTGTCTGAGAGATCTCAGCTGTCCAGGTTAAATGAGACTGCTGGTCCTCCTACAGGGTCACCCACCTCCTTAACTTCTTCCAGCTTCCCCCTAATTCAACCACAGGGGTCAGCAGCTTCTGTCTATTGGTTGGGTGCAAATACCTGCATCTGACTCTTACAGCTGCCTGTTCTGTATTTCAGAGGGTAGCCATGCTAGGCTCCTGTTTGTAAACATACCATAGCATCAGTAATAGTGTCAGGCCTTGGGGCCTCCCCTTGAGCTGGATACAATTTGGGCCTGTCGAAGGACCTCTTTTTCCTCAAGTTCCTCTCCATTTTTGTCTCCGCAGTTCTTTCAGACAGGAACAATTCTGGGTCAGAGTTTTTGACTGTGGGATGGCAACCCCATCCCTCTCTTGATGCCCTGTCTTTCTACTAGAGGTGAGCTCTACAAGTTCCCTCTCCCCACTGTAGGACATTCTGTCTCTCACCTCCCAGGTCTCTGGTACAGAATGTACCACCTGACTCATTTCTATTGGTGTAGCATTAGGTAAATCTACAGCAGGAACTTTTGGGAAAGTTAGTCTGATTTCTGATTAAAAGGGCAGGAACTTTCCCTTGCCTTCGATTTCTGACTGAGATGCTGAAGTGAGGACAAAGTCTTCCAACCATGAAACAAAACCATCTTAAGGCTAGCACAGCAGAAAAGGGGATGTGACTTGAGGAGCCATCCTATGGTCCTGGAAGTACCACCCTCCAGATCACTCCAGGAAATCTTTCTATTTATCACAATAAAAGTGTCTTAATTCAGGTAGAAGATTTAATTAAGAAGGTTGTCAGTTTGCAGCTGGGGAGAGGGCTCTGCAGTTAAAAGCACTGTCTGCTTTTCCAAAAGACCTGGGTTTGATTCTCAGCACCTAAGCTGCATTTTACAAGTGCCTGCAACTCCAGTCCCAGGGGACCTGATACTTTCTTCTGGCCTGGTTGAGCACTAGACATGCATCTGACGAATAGGCACACATTTGGACAAAACACTGATACATACAAAAGAAAGAAAAGGAAGTTTCTAGCTGATTTCTGCCCTCGTTTTTGTACCTGAGTACACACCTTTCCTGTAAAGACTAGTATTTTGATAGGTGAAATTCTGTAAAAGATACCTAAATTATGTCAATTGTGTAGGAAAGGCAATAAGCTATGGGATGCTTATTTTTAATTTATGAATGTGTAGACATAGCTGAAGAGTTGAGGGAGGGATTAGATAAAAGATGAATAAGTCTGTGGAGAAAGGCTCAGCACTTCTCTATTCAGTCAGAGTCAGCTTGGAGACTTGGGGAGTGTGTAAGTGCCTTTGAGGCCTGTTTGCATGGAAGAGTAGGGACATTTGAAAGAGTATGCAAGCTCTTCTCTGGCTCCCCATATTCACCTCATCTTTCTATCTGAGGTAGGCCTAGGCCTTGGTGTTCTGTGTAGCTCTCTTTCCCTGTCAGTCTGTCTCTGCTTGGCTCTTTCTCTTTCCTGTTGAATGTTCACTTCTGTATGGTAAGCACCCATGCCTGTCTCTCTTGGGGTGTAGTTGTCTTCTCTGCCAGTGAGCAACTGTCCTCCCCTTCCAAGCACCTGTAGGTCTCTCTAGCTTTCCTCACTCTCGCCTCTGCCTTCCTTCTCTTTCCTTTCCATTCTATAAAGAGAAATGAGAGGCAATGCTCTATAAATTGTACCCCATAAAGGTACCTACCCTTTGTCAAGAGGATGGATAAGCCGAGATGGCCATACCACATGACATGAGTAACCCTAAAACCATCTGATTTTCAGCAGGAAGATGTGTCTTACTTTAAAATCACATTATGGCGAAAGAGGAGAACTCCATCCTGCTACATGACTATCCCTTTTTACATCCTTTCTGTCTCTCTCTTTTTTTTTTTTTTTTCGGAGAGGCTATTTTAATAATCGGCAGTGGTGCACAGTCGACTCCACATGAGTGTATCCACATGTGGGGTGAAACCTAAGAGGAATTACCTCTGAACCTCAATGAGAGTGCCCAGACATGGCTATTAAGAACAACAAAAAAAGAGTATATTCTTGGAAAGAACAGATATCTAGAACACGCATTTTCAATATAAAATTGCATATTAATGTAATGTGAATTAAACAAGAACTGGGGATCTAAGAAAACCCCTCTGAACTGAGAATGGTAAGGTGAAGCAGAAAAAAATCTCCTCATGAGGGTACCAGGACTTCCCAAAAGGGTAACAGGGGGCTGAGATGACATGTGTGGGCGCTTCCCACGTTCAGGGGTATGCCCCAAGTTAAAACTGTTTCCAAAATCCCCTATGTGACCACAGACAGCGCAGAGCCTGCCACACTTATATTTAGAAACAAAGCAATAAACACACAAAGGAATTCCATCAGATACAATGAGATTAAAACAAGCAACTTCTCTCTATTTTGTGAAGGAAAATAAAATTGTATGTACCTAGTCATCTTGTTTGAAAGTGTAGCAAAAATACACACTCTCTTTCTTTTTTTAGACAACTCAGTGGGAACAATAATTTTTATGAGGGTAATTTTGCGAAGTTTTCCTAGGTAGTTTTAGTGAAATTTTTTGGAAGTTTTTGGTTCCATTTAATGATTCAATCTTAGAGGTTTAGAGAGGTGTGTGTGTGTGTGTGTGTGTTTCCTTCGCAAGTGAATGAGCTTGCTTGCTTGCTTGCAGATGGATATGTATGTCTGTGCATGTTCAAGAGAGAAAAACAGGTAGGGAAGAATATGATCACAGAATGGATGTGGTACTTGGTTGGTGGAGATCCATATCAGAACAAAATCTCTAGAGGACAACTTGGCCATACTATCAATGTTTTGTGCTCTATTTCCACAAACTCACTCTAAGAAAATCATCATAGAATAATGAAAAATCATAACTTTGTAATGACAAAATGTTGGATATGTTATATGATAAAATAATTGTATTAAATATCATGGAATATACAATGGATTCATCAAAAGATGCAGAAAGCTTATAATAAATGAAAAGATAGGTCAGTAGATAGATTGATAGATAGATAGATGATAGATAAATAAATGATAGATGATAGATAGATAGATAGATAGATAGATATCTCACCATTCAGTTCAGTGCCTACAAAGTATGAACTTATTTGTGGAAAAACGTGCTTATTATTGAATAAAATCTGGATGACTATAACATGAAAGGCCTTATGGTAGTTATTCAATTGAAAGTAAAATCCTTGAAATTGGAAATAGCATTTTTGTATTGCAATGGTGATCCAAAGCTAATTTGGATGAATTAATTAAATTATGTGATGGGATTCTGAGTATTTTATTTTTTTCTGTTGTTGTTCTACCAATTTTTCTAATTTTTCAGTTTGTATTTTATATTTTATTTTATGCAGAAATCAACAGAGATTCATGGTGCTTGCTACATACCTAGCACTATTATCCTAGCACTGGGGTGGCTGGAGGAGGATGGGTCTGGGTTAGAGCAAGATCATCTCAAAAAACTCAAAAACTACTTAATAAACAACAAAATGAATAAGAAAACAGACAAAATTTGTATTATAGAAAATTAATTTGTGTGCACAGAAAATTAAATAAATACATAAAAGTAAACTATTTTTGTTGAGGTGGTAAAATAATAGAATGGATATCTTCTTAGCCTTTCTATACACATGCTTTCATAAGCAGAAACACACATACACACACTGACTCACACACTAAAAGTTACGGGCTCAGTGGATAAAAGCAATAACTGTTCATGCAGCATGACCCTTATTCATTCTTTGGAATACATGGTAGAAGAAAAGAACTAATCATGAAAGTTGTCTTCTGACCTCTACACAAAGAATAATTAGCTATTAATAAAAGATAAAAGAGAAAATTACATGTCAAAAGCAACTTCAGAGGTTAAAGATTTAAATGTGAACAAGAAGGCTGAGAAGACATTTGTTTGTTTATTGAGACAGGTTCTCTCTCTCTCTCTCTCTCTCTCTCTCCTCTCTCTCTCTCTCTCTCTCTCTCTCTCTCTCTCTCTCTCTCTCTC
>JADRCH010000223.1:4213039-4318902 GCA_019843965.1 Rhynchomys soricoides | reverse complement strand
CTCTCTCTCTCTCTCTCTCTCTCTCTCTCTCTCTCTCTCTCTCTCTCTCCAGCCCAGATTGCCTCATGATATATTCCTGGTGAGCCTCCTACCTCAGCTTCCTGAGAGCTAGTGTTGCATAGAGGCATGCTCCACTATGCCTGGCTATTAACGATTTTTTAAATGACAACATAGGGCAACACATGATTTCTAAAAAGGGGGTTATTTCTGAAATAAGAATTTTGTGCATTTGTGCATTGAAATACAATCATATTATACACTGAAATAGGATCACATTACACCTTCATTTCTCCCTTCCAAGAGGCCACATCAGTTTGCCTATTTTAATTCTAAATATATCCCTAAGAAAAATTATAGCATATAGTACTAAGATGCAAATAAGAATGCTGACTTTTTTGTAGAGAAACAAGAAGAAAACCACATAAGGAGACTGACAAATAAATGAAATTCATAGAGTTGGATATTAAGTAGCAGTGAGGATGAAATATATGCTGTACTTTTAAACATAGACTGTATTTAATCAGAAAATTAAGCATGAAAAGTTTGTAACTGAGCAAAACTGACTGACAGATTATTTAGAATAAATACAGACTAGAAGTGAAAGCAAGGCAAATTACTTTATAAATTCTCAGAAGCTCCATTGTAACCAGGGAGAAGGCTAATTCTGTGTACTGACTGGCCAGTCTCTGTAGCCAGGAGAGAACCATGGGGCTGGAGAGGGGTCTATGGACTCTCAAGAGGGTTAGAATGTCTGATCAGTTAAGCTCAGGGTAATTACATGTTTTGTTATTTGTTTGTTCATTTATTTATTTTTAGAAACTATGCCTTCAAGCATTAACTTTTTATTTAGTTTCTTATTAAGGTCTAAGGGCATAGAATGATCAATCTATCTTTTCTCTTTGGAGGCCAGTGTAGTTTGGACTTTTAAGAAACATGGGTGACATTTTCAGATATGGCTGAGTGACGATTCTGAGACTCCGTTGTTTGTCAAATGGAGATAACACTTAACTCTGTGTTCTTAAGATGACATTAGATTATAGTGAGAAAAAAATCCCAGCTTCCTTAATATAGTAGTTCATTATTGGAATATACTGAAAATAAAAAGTTCTTTAACAATAAGTAAAAAGAGAAAGCCAGTGTGTGATCTGAAATGCTAAATGGTGTTAAATTACTGCTTCACTATTTATTACATCACTCCCAAATTTGAATATGTTTTATTCTAAGGACTCAAATGTTAGTGGTCTAAACTTTCTTGCCATCCATTTTGCACATGGTATTACTAGTAACATGTTTCAGCCTTCACCTTTGGATTGGATATGAAGAAATGCCAAGGGTCTTCTAACAGCAGGAGTGGAGGAACATCCTTAGTAATGGTCATGTGCCAGCAAAAGCAGGGAAAGAAGAAGAGGGAATGAAGATGAAGGAGGAGATTCAAGGGCTCCTTTGAACAGACCTAGCTGAAAGTGAAGAATTACTGAAGAAGACAGACGGAAGAGTCCTGCTCCTCCAGAGGCCAGGGCAATACGCAGGCTACCACCTGCATAGCTTCATTTTATCAAGTCATATCAGAGTGAACTGGTTTGACACCCCCAAAGGGTAACTTCCACTAGCAAAAGTCATACTGCTATATAGAACAAAGAAAAGGTTACTTTGCTAAAAATCTTTTGAATCAAAAGGAGAAGACAGAATTTCCTCCAATCACAAGGAACCAAGAAAAAAATATCATATTTCCTGGCTGCCCACTCACCTTACCACTCCTTTCCCCGGTCCCCTTTAGAAGCAGAGAAAGAAATCACTGAAGAGAAACACCACTGGCTGAGCCAGACTTTCCCTCCCAGGGTGATTCAAACTCAGCTGGAGGAGGGGTAGGCAGCCAGCTCTTTAACTCTGTGTGTGCTGGACTGGCTTTCAATATTAGACATCTGGAGTTTTTGAAAATTAACACTGGAACAAAAGTTGCAATCGTAATTTATGTCTCCATCACCCACCTTCAGTCAAAAGTTTATTTTAGCCTACTTGAAGAAAAAAAAAAAGAGGGAGAAAGAAGAAAGCTATTGGGAAACACTGTCTAGAAATTTAGAAATCAAATCCACACAAGGACATGTTGTAGCCATTACCACCAGCCATGATTGATTTCATTACAAACTAAATGGAAAACATGTTAAGTGGCACTCCATCTCAGTAAGTAGACTCCTTCCAGCATATCTACTTAATCATGCATGACTGCCACCAAGGTGGTGCAATAGTATCAGTGTATTTGCCTTATCTAGGTGGAATGACACATACCTGTTATTGAGGCCCAGAGATAACAGAATACTTTTCCGTCCCTTGGGCATTAGAATACCAGGAAGAGGTTTTCCACAGGCCTCCTAGGGTATCTGAGGTACCAAAGGACCCTGGGAGGTACCCTCCACTAATCCTCAGACCAAATAGGAGTTCTAGGTTGCTAGTTTTACCTTCTACATATGCTCCACATCTCTGACCTAATACTCTAATAATGCATTCAGTTTCCAGTCTCCTTATCTGGTTTCTGGGAACATTGTACCTAAGATGCCCTAAGTGTCCAGAGGGGATCTGTACACCATGAGTAGGATCAACACCTTTAAGAGGCTTTTGTTCTAGGTTCCTGACTCACATTATCAGGACAAAGTCTGTCTCTTAGGGGACACTTAATGTGTGAAATTCACACTTACAGGTACTGTGAACTCTTCCAAGCCACCAGAGTAAAACCAACACTTTTGTTAAAACCTCAATAGACTCCTTCACCCAATGAGGGTGATTTATTTATCAACAATATAAGTGTGAAACAGCTACTACCTTTGTCTAGGAGAAAAAGAGAAAGCTCCCAAAGTCTAATCTATACAAATCTCACTATTCTCTAGCATAAAATAGAACATTCTAGAAGATTCTCCCAAATTGCTCATCCTCAGGGTAACAAGGAATCTGATTTGAAATTTTGGATAGCTTCTATCCTTTGTGTTCAGAATACAGCAAGGAGAAATTATTTGTCACCCCTAACAGCTTGCTAGAGTCTTCCATCATCTAGGTTCCAAGGCTCAAACTCAGTTGCCAGGTTGTGGCATGATCCATTACCTGCTAAGGCATCTTGATGGCCCAGGCATTGGATTTTGAAGTCACAAATCCATCTAATCCTATTTGTTAAATACATTTCACACAAGATCATTGTAAAATACTCTGCTGCCTAATTATGACAGAGTCCCATGTTTTGAGAAAGAACATTGGCTTTGACCCTTTCTTAATGTTGATATTTAATTCAAGAAAAACCAATTGGAAGGCTTCACTTTGACACACTTGTCTTCACAGAGTGTTCTTGAGAACTGGGACAAATGGACAGGGAATTCTTCAGATTTAATACTGCATTTAAAAATAGATTTAGGCTTAACTTCTTTGCTATTTGTGACCAATGCCTTTTCTGGATGTGTGTGCTAGTCACAAGGGTTCTCTCATTGAAAACATGAAGTCTGGCCTCAGGGCTTGGGAGTATCATTCATCAAGTACATTATTCTTTCAGTGTTTCCTGTTTGGTCTCATTTAAAAGAGTCTTTTCCACCCTCAAGTCAGAAAAGTATTTACCTATATTTGATTTTAATGTTTAAAATTTGGTTTTGACATATGATTTCCTTATTTTGTCTAAAACTGGTTTTAGCATGTTATAGGCCAGATCTCTAGCTCAATTTTATTTATAATTGTAATTCATTCCCAGCTCTACTAAATATCTTGTCCTTTCCCTGCTGCTCGGCTATATCACCCCATCATAAGACAAATTTTAATGTATATATGAAACATATGAAATAACAGTCTCAGTGATGACAAAGAAATGCTAGCCAGGACGAGGGAGATACCATTTTATAACCATTTAGTCCCCCTCTCTATTCTGTTCCACTGGAAATCTCTCTTTTGCTGTGCTGCAATTTTATGACTTGCTTATGTTGTCCTAGGACAAAGCCAGCTTGTTCTTGCGTAGTATATTTCCATAAAGGTTTGCTTTGCTAATAGTTTCTAATCCATGTACTAATAAAATGGGGAATTAGGTCCATGTTTCTTCCTGTCTCATTCTATTCCTGTCCAATTTAAACACTTTAAAACTCTATTTGTGTATTAATCAGGGTTTTTTAGAGTCACAGAACTCATGGATAGTCTCTATATAGTATGAGAATTTGTTATAATGACTTACAGTCTGTAGTCCAACTCCCTGACAATGGTCAGCTGTGAAAGGAAAGTTCAAGGATCTAGTAGTTGCTCAGTGCCACAAGGCTAGTAGATCCCACAGATGTGCTGGCAAGTAAATGCAAGCTGGTGAAAAAGAGTGAAACTTCCTTCTTCCAATGTCCTTACGTAGGCCTCCAACAGAAGGAGCAGCCCAGATTAAAGTTGTGTACTACCACATCTAGATCTGGGACTTGTTTTGTCCCAGGCTGACCTTGAACTCAGAGATCTCCTTGCCATAGTCTCCTGGGCTTCACAGCCACTGTGCCTCAAGATCTCCATGCCAAGATCCAGGTCAGAAACTTGTATCTCCCAGCCTCAAGATCTGGATCCCAGGTGAGCCTTCCAATTCTGGATTGCAGTTCATTCCAGATATATTCAAGTTGACAACCAGGAATAGTTATTACAATTTGTTTGACTAAATAGTCTAGAACAAATCTACTTGCTTTCGGTTGGTGAAACAAACTCCGAGGTTCATGGTGCTGTCCAAGGGCTGTATCATTGAACTAGTCTCCTAACCTTTTGCCTGGTGTTAACTTTAAAAGCAAGGGCACTGAATTCATAGAATGGACAGTGGGCTTGCTTTTTCCCACTTTATGGGAAGAAGTATAAATACTTAAGGTCAGGATATAATCACTTTTTGAGTGACTATAAAAGTATTATACCCATTGTTAAAACACCCTTATTATAGCCAGGCCTGACAGCATACACCTTTAATCCAAGCACTTGGGAGGCAGAGGTAGGAAGATCTCTGAGTTTGAGGCCAGCCTGGTCTACACAGCAAGTCAGGACAGCCAGGGTTTGTTACACTGAGAAAAAACCAAACAACACCACCACCACAAAAAAAATGAAACAAACAAACAAACAAACAAACTAAAACCACCCGTATTATAAAGGGGGAGGGGAGAAATTGCAATTATAGCATTACCAAACAGAAGATATTATCATACATATTTTGACATATTTCCTTCTGGAACTTGTGGTCAATCTCTGTGACATGTCCCAGCTACTTTTTAAAAGTTGTTTCAATTTATTTATCTTATTATGTGCCTATCTATCTATCTATCTATCTATCTATCTATCTATCTATCTCTATGTGTGTGTTCACGTGTGTGTGTTCATGTGTGTGTCCCAAGGCACACATGTCATGCATATAAAGTTTAGAAGACAACTTGCAGGAAATCTCTTTCCTCCTATCATGTGGGTCCTGGGGACTGAACTCAGTTCATAAAGCTTGGCAGCAATTGCTTGCCAGCTCTGTCAAAGCAGTTTCTCTTTACCTCTCACAGGAGCATACAAGCGTTGTCACGTATGTACTACTTTATCACTCCTTCACTGCCTCAAAACAGGAGTTTGTATAGCTGATTTGTTAAAAATCAATTCACATTAAATTCCATTTAGGAGTCAAGTGTGATGGTATAATCCTAGTACTGTGGAGAATGAAGCAGAAGGATCATAAATTTGAAGCCACCTTGGCCTATGTAACGAAACCTTGTCTTATAAAAAACTAAACTAAATGATACTAAATTAAGATGTGAAACAATTTTTTAAAAAATCCCTTTAGGTAAAATTTTTACAATATTTCTGGCAAATAAGGTTAATGTTTAAAAATTCAACATGTTAATATTAATATGTTTTCACTTCCTGTTATATTTTAGACATGTCACCTCTGTTGTTCCTTCATCTTAATCCCCACACAGCTGGTGTGACCAAACATTGAAATATATGGGTAGTACCAAACATCTGATAGACTCTATCTTGAGTTGATGCTGAATGCAAGGTCATGGTGCCTGGAGAAGTCTCCAGCGTCTTTGTGCTCACCAAACTGTGATTTTTCTCTTCTGGCCTGCACTGGGCTGCTTGTATGGATTTTTGCTGGAGATTGCCAAAGAGCTCAGAGCTAGGTCTTGGATAACACTCAGCTTCTCTCAGGTCTCTCAGATATTTATTTTTATATTCTGCTAGCCGGTAGATCATATCAATGCAAATATGTCAATTGCCTATCCTAAGCCAAGCTACTTTGGGGTGGGGAGATGGTACTGTGTGGACTTTGATGTTATGCTGAAATGCCATTGCAAACAGACACCAGCCAGCCCTGCCAAGTGCCTGATTTGAGATTCACTGTTGTCCAGACACACCAGTTCAACTTCAGATTGGATTCCATAGACACTGATACCATACGGAGCTTATAATATCCCTTTGGCACTGTAACTTGAGCACCAAAACATCACACCCAGGATCATCTTCCACTAACTCTTGTTTCCTTTGGAAACATTTTGCTGGGTTCTGACATCTATAACTTTGTAGTTCACAAAAGTATCTTCACGTTCATTTCCCCCATCTAGTTTTGAATCTTAAAACAACTCTGTGAAATGATAGGAGAGGCTTGTTAAACATCTGTCTCTCCAACGAGGAGATATGAAGTCTGATGACTTAGTTGTAGTGACATAGATAATGAATGCCATTTTTAGACCTTGAACTCTGGCCCTCATTTCAGTGATTTTTCCACACAGTGAGGCTTAGGAGAGACAACATCCACTTTGCACAGACTTCTCACCTCATTTCAAAAAGCAGACATCTTTCCAGCATGAAGAATTAATGAACTAGGAAGCCCAGGAAAACACGTTAACCCCCAAATACATATTCAAAAGGCATAAACATAAATTACTGTGCTTTCAGCAGGGTAAAAGTCCTTGGATGTGAAAAACCTCTGAGCCACATCCTTCCTGGTCTGGAGGGAAGATGCCATGTGACTCTGAGCTACATGCAGATATGTCTAGGGGAAGCTATGTCCAACATCCCTATCGACAATGCTGATTTTAGAATAGGGAAACATTCTCAGTTCATAGGATACATGGCAGTGTTAGCTGGAACCACCTGTTAATGCAGGCACTATCATTAGAAATCTCCTGCAGAGTTCCCCTGTGAGGGTTACTCAGCAACCCCCCCACCCCCCACCCGTCTTTCCTTACTTTCTTTTTGTTATCTAAAATAAATATTGGCTTGGGTAGTGATCAGAGCTTTGCATCAGTCGTAGGCCTAGCCTGGCAGAGAACCCAGGGGTATGCCTATCCCTACTTTTCCAACACTGGGATTCTAAGCAAGCACACCTTTTTGTCCTCAATTCTGGATTAGGTCATCCTATTTGCACAGCAAGTACTTTACATACTGACCTCTGTCTTGAGCATTGGTGACATAACACACACACACACACACACACACACACACACACACACCACACTTACACACCACACTCAGAGAGAGAGAGAGAGAGAGAGAGAGAGAGAGAGAGAGAGAGAGAGAGAGAGAGAGACTCTTTTACTACTACCGCTACTACACTGTTTAGGTGAAACACAATTACACAATTTTTTTCCTCTTCAGGATAGGGTCTCACTGTAGCCCTGGCTGTCCTGAAACTTACTATGTAGACCTTGCTGGCATCAAACTCACCAGTAACTATCCTTCCTTTCAAACACTACCTCAACATTTACTTCTAGAGAAAGTCTCAGACATCATTCAGGTAACAGCAAAATGTAATTTTCCTACTTGAAAAAAATTCACATTTGTGATGAACACTTCAAATCACAATGATAAAATTATGTTCTCCATTGGATAAAAATACTTGGAGAAACCAGATAAATCCAACTTGATAGCGTGTTTCCCAGATTGAAAGAGTTTAGGCTCAAGTTCTAAGTCTAGCTGGAGGACTTAGCTATTACTGACTGTAGCAGTGTCACAGCAGGCTCTGGGAGGGTGCCCTTGGCAGTTCTGCATTCTGCGTGGAATCCAGGATGGACCTTGAGAACACTCAGTAGTAGAGAGCCCAGCACTCATGCTGTCAAGGGTCTTGTAGATTTGGGCTTGCTTGGAGATCGATTAAAAACAAGTCCTATGGGCAGTGATATTCTACTCAAAGTTTAGGGACATAAATTTCACTTGAGTCATTGTCCCTAGAAACTTCCAAGTTGAGAGCATTCCATGGTCCTGAGGAAAACTGTGATTAAATGAATATTTTAAGAAGATCCCACTGGCTATGTAACAGAGGATGATTTAAAAGAGTTTGGGCTACATGCAAAGGACTAGCCATGAGGCCGTGAGATGGCCCAGTCATGTGATTGACAGATGTGGCATACCAGAAGAGATGCAGTTTAGACATCCACATTAAACAGACCTTTTCAGGAATTAAAATATTATTCTGACTATTTCATTTTTATTAAACAACATTTCATAGCATAATTTTCTGTTTCTCTGAAGGCCTAGATGGTTCTCAGATCCACCGGCACGCTTTCTGACAGACTATTTTAATATACTAGTATAGTTGTTCAGATATGTGACCTTATGTTGTCTTTCTCTTAAAAATACAAATGCTAGCAGAATCTGATGTTGAATGCCTATAATCCCATCACTTCGGAGTCTGAGGAGAGAAGATTGCTGAGTTCGAGGTCAGTCTGGTCTACATAGTAAGTTCTAGCCCAGCCAGGGCTATATGGCAAAACCCTGTCTCAAAGAAACAAACACAAGCAAATAAACCAAATACTAAATTCTACTTAGAGAATAAAAGGGGAGCAGATTTGTTTAGATAAAATATTTCTAATATTGGTGTTGAATAGACACAGCATATTTTTACGATCCTTTAAGGGGCCCGTGAAGCTTATATAGGGTAGTGGTATAGATCCTGTGGGGTCAGAATTCTTTGTGTCAATAAATTCCTCTTCCTTCTTAGAAACGATTCCTGGCATATTAGTTTTTGTTGTTGCTGTACAGTGATGCCCATTTTAAACATCTATTTGTTAAACACTGTTATTTGGTATTAGTATCTACCATCAGCAATTTACCACCCAGCCTGTTTTGGTTTGGGGAAAGCTGGGTGTCTTAGAATCAAATATCAGTCTCCTGTTTGAAACCCTTCTCCATGTCAACTACATAAACATCAAACTGCAAGTATAAGACAGAAAATATCATAAACAACCAGTTACTTGCTAATGAATACTTCTTGTTACTTCGGAGTATTGGCTTTGAAAATATTAAATATACTGACATCTTCAGATCTTCAAAGAAGGTTTACCTCACCTCCAGCCTCCAGCTAGCCATGTTATATTTGAGTGCTCTGTGCTTATGTGTAAGAAATTCTAACGTTCAAACCAATTGAAGCTTTTTTCAAAAGATGATCATGAAAAATGTGAAGTGTTAATACTTCTTATCTTCTGACTCAGACTACTGGAAAAATGTATAAAACTGGAGTTTACAGAGCAATGTTGTATATATTTGTGAAACTAATATTAAGCTACATGCTAATTGGTTTCACCTTAATTAACTGGTTGGAATGAGGGGGTGTGGAACATCCAAGACCTGAAGGTTTTTGAGGGGCAAGCCCTCTAGTGAGATTTGGCTTCCTCAAAGCTGAGCAAAATCTCAATGAATCAGATAGTGGAAAATATTTAAAATACCCAGATAAATATCTGAATGCCGTTCTGAAGTGGCAGTGTGGGCGTGGCAATAAAAGAGAGTTGTATTTTAATTTCTTTGTTATCTCAGAGCTGCAATTTCCTTGCTTTGTTTTGAGGGTTATTTACTTATTTGCTTTTGAGACAATATTTTAGGTAGCTCTGGCTGGCCTCTGAGCTCAGGGTGGTCTTGAATTTCTCATACCCTGCCTTCATCCCCCAAGTGCTGGGTTACAGTCAAGCAGTCAGACCCAGTTTATATGGTGGTGAGGGTTGAACCCAGGACTTTGTCTGTGCTGGGCAAAAACTCCATCATCTAAATTCCACCCCACCCCAAGTGTCTTAACATCAAGAAACTCTGCTTCTGTTTGGTGCACTTTTGTAAGGTACACATGTGTTCCTTCTTGATTTCTGCATAAGCTGTCAGTAGCTAATTGTCCTTCTTAGTATAAAAAGTGACAGGGTTGGTGAGATGGCTTATCAAGTGAAGATGATTGCCACCAAGCCCAATGGCTTGAGTGTAATCACCAGAATTCACTCGATGGAAAAAGATAAAACTGAAAGGCTGTTCACTGATCTCCATTCCAGATAAACTCTGGTGGCACGTGTGTGGGTCCCCCTTTACTCACAGGATAATTTGTGGATACACATGCACAAACACACACAGTCACAGACATAGACACACACACATAAACACACACAAAGCCTCACACACACACAGAGTCACACAGACACACACACACAGTCACATACGTACACACATACACACAACCATATATGTTCATCCCATTGATTCTGTTCTTTAGTGAAACCCGTGTCTCATACACACACACACACACACACACACACACACACACACACACACAGACTTGCCTGGAATTCATAACCTCCCTGACTCAGTCTCTTGTGTAGTGCAATTACAGATGTGTATGCCACCATGCCAAGCACAGAGGACTATGAACAGTGCCAATATGGGCATTCTCATCCTTGGTCTGGGATGGCACTTGTAGACTTTGGATATTTCCCTTTCACAATCCAGTGAATCTAACATGCAGCCAGGGTTTAGAATCACTAGTTCTCATGGGAGCGGGTAAGGTTTATAGTATACAGCTGCAGTGCACACCTGAGGTATTTATAGATTAAAGCTATTCCTTTCTCACTATTAACTAAACTCTTGAGTTAAAGTTAATAATTTGGGAAATCTTTAGCATTTCATAGAGTGAAACACCTGACATACAAAGTTTTAAATATTTTTACAATTGCTGATAATTGGTTGAAAATCTGGAAAGGTCCTGGGGGGCCCCTAGTTCTTAGTCTAGGATGGAAACCTGGAGACAGTGGTTCTGGTATGGGTGAGGGAATCAGCAGCAGCAACAACAGGGTAAATTAAGATGGAAGGCCAGAGGGGCCAAAGGCGAGTAATCTTCCTTCTGCCATGTCTTTTGACCTGGATTGCTCCCAGGTGTCACCCAAATGGGGGTTAGGAGGGGGGACCATACAACATCAATTAAGGCAATCAGGATAATTCTTCAGTTGAAGATTCCTACTGAGGTGATTCTAATTTGTAACAAGTTGATATTAAAATTAACCATAAAAATTGTGTGTGTGTGTGTGTGTGTGTGTGTGTGTGTGTGTACTTGTGTGGATGTCAAACAATAACATGGTACAATCCGGTCTTTCCTTTTTCCTTTAGGTGGTTACAGAGGGTCTATCTCAGGTGCCCAGGTTTGTGAGACAAGTGCCTTTGCCCACTGAACCTTTTCTCTGCCTCCCTAATATATTTTCTAAAATATTTATTAGATAAGAAAACAGAAGTGCAGAGGCGTGAGACAAATTGGTCAAGGCTGAGTAACCGCAGTTAATGGGTCCAGAAAGATAAATGTTTCTGTTATAAAATATCAAGCTCTTCCTGTGATATTTGGCTTTCCTGTCTTCTATGATGTCTCCATCAGAGGGGTTCAAAGCTGGAAACAATTAGTTTGGATAATGTTATTTTAAAGATTTATTTCACTAGGTTGTGTGTGTGTGTGTGTGTGTGTGTGTGTGTGTGTGTGTGTGTGTTTGTGTGTTCGAGTGTCATTGGAGGCCAGAAGAGGCCCTGGAGCTGAAGTTCAGGCAGTTAAGAGCCACCAATATGGGTGCTGGGAACTAAACCTGAGTTTGCAAGGACTCTTTAACTGTCAAGCCATCTCCTCAGCCTCTTCTTGGGTAATATTTAAGGAAACTGAAATATAAATCTGTTTTCCAGGTAGTAAAACATTGACCTAACCTATGGGAGGCCCAATCTTCAAGACCAGGAAAAACAAATCTGGTTTCCAAGTTTAAGCATGCATACAACAAAGGGGTTTTTAGGTGAAACTCTGCACCCAAGTGAACGAACACAGAGATCACTGGCTTGCCTGAGCAGAGCCACTCACAATTACTCACATGACAGTGACTGCTCATATGACAGTGACCCACAGTTAATGCTGAGGATCAGAGAGCAGCAGTGCCAGCTTGCATATCAATCACTAGCACAATATAATTTATTTCATGCTTTTAAGATCAAAAGGTAAACTTAAAGATGTCCCATTTTCTTCTGACATCACTTAGTGTGTATACCCCTGTGCTTTAGGCCTTTGGCATGTAGTCTTAGCTTAAGGAAAATATGAGCAGGTAAGTTTATAGTAAGTAAGAGAGGGCTGGAAAGAGGAAGGAGGAAGAAAAATGCTCAAGCTCTGGCTAAAGTCCAAGACAGACGGCAGGATGGATTTGAAATCTATTCCACAGGTGTTGAATGTGTGAGTAGGGGAAATATAGAAGTGACTAAGAAGAGGGTAGTACCCCCTCAAGCATGGAAAAAAGCTCAGATATTGAGCATTGTGAGCTCCATTTGGACAGCATGCTACCCTGTGTTGTACAGTGACGGCATTCAGCAGCCGTAGGGGTGAACTTCTGGGAACTTACGAAACAATACTTCTTTCTACCCAAGTTTTGGGGCTGTTGCCTTTTGGGGGAATATTTTCTTTACATCTTTGATAAGGTCAGGGGTCCCACTTTAAAATAAAAATAAATGTACCTATAACATGAGATGGTGACCTACACAATCTCCAGAGGTTCACCCACTTTAGATGAAAGCCCTCCTCTAACCCAGCGCTTGGTGCCCTTCTAAACCCTCTCTGTCCCTCTGTCTGGATGCCATCCTCTGAGTCAGACGTTAATTATGTCACTTCCTACTTTAGAAATCCCGGTGAGTTATGGTCAGATGCTAATGTTCATCATGCTGACTGAGGCATTGTAGTTATCATGTTGGTGAGAGATAGGAGAAAGAATGGAGGAGAAGGGAGAGGGTTCTTTTGAGAATTAATAATCTCCTGGGTAAGTATTCACACCATGCAGATAGGATGGGTTGCAACAGGGTACCCACTACCATCACTGAACCACAAATAGCAAGTATAGAAGAGAAGGTTCAAATTAACTATGCCACCGGAATCAAGGATCCAGATCCAGAGTGAGAGATATTCTGTAGAATCACTGTCACAGGCTGGGCCTGGTAGCATATACCTGTAATCATAGCACTTGGAAGACTGGGTCAGGAAAACAGCTGTGAGTTCAAGGCCAACTTTGTTAGTACCAACTTGCTAGGGCTACATAAGCAAGACCTTGTCTCAAAAACATAACACAAAACAAAAGCAACACACACACAAATCTCAAGCATCTCAATCATCCTGACAAATTGTTAGTATGTAAAAGTAAAACAGAATATTAGAGAATAAAAGAGCCTTATGAAAAATAACCGGAAGTACTAATACTTTATTTTATGTAGTGGATAATGTGAAAATTAAAATCCAGCAATAGAACACATAATGGCATATCTTGACTGATGACACAGGTGGTACCATAAAATATATCACATAGTAATGTGGCAGCCACTTTTGTTTCTGTGAGAACACTCTGACAGTCACACAATGATGAAATCAATCAACGGCACAGTTATCAGAATACATTTCTCAGAAAAACCATTATTCCCAGACCTCCTATGGATTGGATCACAAGGAAATGTAAAGTAATTAAGCTAGAGGTGTGAAGGTGATTATGTAGGAGTACATGCTTATGAATCTGAGATACACACCAAAATGCTTGTGGTGATGTCGTATAACTGGGATCTGCCTTCAAGCAGTCCATCAATTAATTTGAAGCATAAGAAACAAATTAAACAAAATGTTGCTATATGGGAATGCATTGAACTTTTATAATTTTTGTTAAGCTAACAGTGTTTTCAGGATAAATTTTCAAAGTCATGGTCCTAAAATCTGGCCAATGGTCAGAATTACTTTAGGAGCTCAAGCAATGGTCCTGACTCAGTTTCCCATGAATGATACATTTGGAGAGGGTGGGAGTAGGGCCACACTCCATGGTTACTGCCTTATAAACTCTCTCCCTAAGCAGGCTAAAGAAATAAAAATCTGTCTTCAAGGAAATCAAAATATATGCTACAATCCTACTCCAACTTTGTGTCTTGGAGCAGGCCATAAAAAATTTATCTGACCTAACCTTGTTTGCTATTAGTTTTTTTTCTTATTACTGTGACCAAATATCCAACAAGAAGCAGCTTAAGGACTGAAGGGTTTATTTTGGCTTACAGTCAGAGGGGATATAGTCTATCATGGCAGAGAACTCACAGTGGTGGGAGCATGAGGCAGTTGGTCACACTCAATATGCAATCAGAAAGCAAAAGAGATGAATGCTGGTGCTCAGCTCACTTTCTCCTTTTTATTCAGCTCAGGACCTTAGTCCATGAATGTTCCACCCACATTTAGTTAACTCCCTCCCTTACAGACATGATGAGACATTTGTCTCCTAAATAATTCTAGATCCTATCAAGCTGACCATCAGTGTGAAGCATCATATTCTCATCTTAAATGGTGTCCTGCTCCACACCTGAAAAGAAAGAGTGCTGTTCTGAAGCAAAGACTATAATGAATACCCAGGCACTTCAGGGTCTTCCCACAACATATTAGTATTAAGTCAGATTCCTTTTGTTCCACCATAGGTCTTCATGATTGTTCTTGCTTTCATCATGCGCATACAATGAAGTGTCTGTAAAAAGCTGGAGGACAGGATTCAAATGTTTCCCTAAAGCTAGATGCATGGAAGTGCCTGGAAGGTCATCAGCCCAGAGAGGGCCTGAAAGCTCAACACTAAGTACTGAGCTACATGTAGCCATTTATCTACACAGATTGCAGTATTCTTTATAGTAAGAGAATATGCTTCCCTGACATCTCTGACCACTGAATAAAGTTAGCCAAATCTGAGGAGAGTGGTGTCTATAGACCGTTATTTCTGCTGGTCCATTATAAAAATGGGTAAAGAACCATCTGGGGGCTTGAGATTGGCATGTAGTGTTGGGAACTGAGCCCTGAACGTCAATAATCTGATGCTGTCAGTACTGAGCTAAAGGACTATACTGCAGAATTATACTCTTGTTACCTGCTGGAGAGATTGTCCAATATTTTTGGATTATTTAGTGATTATAGTCTAAGATGTAAGCAGAGGAAAATGCTTCCGTTTCCCACTGGGTGACTTGGTAACTCTCCAACTCTGGTGGTTAGCACATCCAGTCTAACTCTTCCTGCCTGACATAGAAGTCTCACACTAGTCTTTCTCCCTGCTGATTTCCTTCTTTTGGTCACTCTCTCCTTGTTGTTTCATTTCTCTACCTCCTAAATGCCCCAGCAGGAGTTGTCAGAGACCTTGTATGACACCTGGAAAGATGTAGGGGGAGAGTCTTTCCCACATCCATCTGGCTTCTGTGTCGTCGATATTAAGCTCAAGGACTATGCTCGAGTACAAGGCCTTATTTTCATGTACTGATTATTTCATGGGTGTGTGCACATCTGGCTTGTATACAGGTGATACGGATTGAACTCAGCGACTCATGCTTGAGCAGCAGGCACTTATGGACTGAGCCATCTCTTCTACCCTGATTATTTTTCAGAAGATATCATTCTTTTCACAGGTAAGAAATATACCCATGGTCCAGTATACATCAACATCTTTCCATTTGAGCCCATTTCCATTCAACACTCATTAACAGAAAACATCAGAATTTGTTCTTAAATAATTTATTTTTTAATATTGACTTTTGTGAAGTTACAGTTCTTTAAGGCGATCTGAAGTCCAAAAAAAAAAGAGAGTAGACTCCATCCTTTGAAAGACAACTGTGCAAATTTCACATACTTTCTATAATAAGTATAAATAATTTCATGGTTTCACATTAACAATGAAAATATCAGTCTCAATAGACACAAAATATTAAGCTATTAACTTTGAAAGAGCTGGATGAAAACGCTGCACTGTATTCTTTGGGGAAAAAGGACAAAGATGTATGTGAGGGGAAGACACACGGCGGATATGAAGAGACAAGACTGTGTAGAGTTAGACATCCCAAGTATCTTCAGGTGCTGGGCTAGATCTCAGATGTCAGCCTTTATCTCTACAAAGCTGCATTTCCCTCCTAAAGCAAGTCCAAAGCACACAGAGAAGCTGCAAGCTTATGGCAGAAACCTCCTCATCCTCATGGCTACTGGCTTTGCTGTCTCAATGTTCCTATCCAGTACCCAAGGGGTACAGCAGTTCCATAGTAAGCGAAGGTCATGAAAAGGACACACATTTCTGTGTCCCTTCCCACCGTCACCTCACTCCATCCCTATCTTTTCTTCAAAGAGGTAGGATACTTAGAAGCATCTACAGAAGACAGATAACAATTTCTTCTTGTGCAGCCAGGGAGTCATAAGAAGCCTCAGATTCTACAGGCTTTACTCATAAATCAAGCCCTTTTTTCCTAGGGAGGCAACAAGCAGAGAGAAGACAACCACCCCACCACACTCTGTGGCCAGGATCTTGCCAGGTTCCCAGGACATGGCAGAAAGCAAATATGTTATTTCAAGAGAATACTGCAGAAGGAAATCTTCATTTAAATAACTTTGAAGTCCATAATAAATAAAGCACAATGAGAGCATCCATTAAGAAGGCAGCTTGTTGAATTCACATAACAAGCTGTATGTAAAGGGGCAACCTGACAACAACCAGAAAATAGGTTATTATTATTCAGTCTTCCTACTACCTCTAGGGTACCATTTCAACATTTTAAAAATCCCTCATACATAATATAAGGGTATATTACATATGTACACACTCTGATACACACCTCAGTCCAACCTAACCTCTTTGGAACGGAAGACAGCAATGACCAATGCTGGCATGTCTTCCCACCATGTTCTGCTGTCTAGAAGGTGCATACAGTCAAGAGCAGCTTGTTTTGTCTCCATGTGAACATGTTTCGTTTCAGCAGCCTCAGGATCACAGTCTATGTGTGGCTCTGCTTCCCTGCAGAACCTTGGGAGCCAAGTCGGCAGGTAGGGAAGCCCACTGACCACAGATGTGCTCTGCCGATGACCGTTTTCCCCTGAGCTTCCTCTAGCGTCTTGTGGAGGGCCTTGGTGCTCTGGAATTCAGCCTTGGCTCTCTGAGAAAAGCTTCCAGGGTGCAGTAGGATAGTTCCAGTCTCCAACCCACTTTCCCATATGCCTTTCTTCCTGTTTCCTGGAAGCCAGGCTCAGGAACTGCTGCCAGTCCTAGCACATATTCCATGTCTAAAGATCTCCCCAGCCTCCTGGTAGATAAGCAGCAACAGCTTCAGGCTGAACCTGACACCACGCACTGCCGGTAACCAGGTCTACTCTCAGCCCACCAGGACATAGTCTTGTTTACTAACCTGATGGTCATGGGCATGATGAAGGAAGAGCTTATCTTGCCTACTTTGCTCAAAGACACTTGAAGCCACTGTCCCAGGGCCCACCCTTCCTGTGGCACTCAGGGGTCTGGACTACAGCACCACTCTGAATGGCAGTTTGAGGCTCCTTCTTGCTGAACCAGTCAGTGTGCTCGCACTTAGCCATACATCTGCTTGAACTGGAAGCACTCATTGCAGTAACCATTACACTTGGCATTGCCAAAGTGGTCACAAGCAGGGGCCCGGCAGCGCTGTTTAGGGGGCTCTTCAGGAGTGGTCTCACCCCTGTGGGCCACAGAACCTACTCGCTGGCTTAGGTGCTGGCACTCCATACACAGTTCCTCACTGCGACAGGCCAGGATGTTCTTGCAGGAGGCCCGGGCACACTTTGGCCTTGAGGCTCCCTGTGTGGTTCGAGGCATGTCTCTACGTTGGCTTGATCTCTGAGTGGGAAGAACAGAGAGAGAGAGAAAGGTGTCAGGAGATCAGCGGGATTTCAAATGAACAGGATGGGTTCTACAGAGGGTTTGATCTGCCTGAGTGAGAGAAGTAAGTGTGTAACTGAGGAGCCAAAGCTCCCACCAATCCCAGTGGAAGCTGACCACCTGCTTCTGTCCTAGGGAACATTTGTTTGTTTTGGGTCTTTCCTGCCTGACATGCCAGTAAATGGAATCCCTGATGTTCAGGATAAAGGACTATTTGAGAAGTCTGCTTCTCCTTCAATTCTAACAAGTCCCTGATCACCCTGGCTTTTGAGATGCTTGCAGAGGGTTTCACTCTATGGCCGACTTTATTAGCTTCTTAGAATAAATTCTACGTGTACTTAGGCCATGCAATATATCCACCTCAGGAGCCAATGAAATATGGTTGGTTTTTCTAGGCTCTCTTCCAGCAGATTTTTTAAAGGGGCCCTTGCCATAAGGAGACAGCCTATCTGTCATAGATAAAGGACCTGGACCCCAGAGGGGTCAAGCTCCACCAAATGTCTTACCAGTTGTTCTTCCGTCCTTTTTGTCTCATGAAATCTCTGGTTCTGAGCTTCGATGAAACACTTCTGACAGTATCCTTCAAACATGGTGCTTCCAAGGGTGCCACACTCCCTGCCCAGGCATGGGATGTTGTTCTGGAACCTGGGGCCTGGGGAAGCAGCTTTCCCAGAGGCAGTGACAGACTCTACAAAAGAGTGGATGCTATTTAGTATTACATCTGGATTACTGTGCACACATAGACACAGATGTTAGAGAAGATATGGATCCCACACAGATGAGCACAGCCTTAAACAGGTACTTGAGACCAAACTTACATCAGTGAACATCTTTGGCTCTACTGATCTTTAACTTTGAACACATATCAGTCAAAGATCAAATAGCAGGCATTAACTGCTTACCAGCCCTGTCAGTTAGAGATCCCTAAACCACAAATGCTTTCCTGGTGTCCGTAAATACTTCCTGTTCCTTGCTAGCCTTCTTAGACCAGAGATGGTCTAAGAACCAACATTGCTGAAGTCTAAATTCTACATGCCTTATTAAAACCAGCCCACAGTTTGGTGTAGCAGTGCATGTCTAAAGTCCTAGCACTCCGGGGCAGAAGCATATAGATTGCCAGGACTCTGAGGCTACCCTGGGCTCCATAAAGGGTTCATCTTGGGCTAGTATGCATTATACCTACAGGATACTTTTACTTTAGAGTACATGGTAACCAGAGCTGCTGTAATAAGATGATGCCTACTGCTTTCAGGCACAAAAGAAGAGCAACAGCGACTGTCCCCAACCACAAACCAATGGAAAGGTGCAGTGAGATGCAGTTGCTCTGACTGCTGAGATAGACTACTTTCTTGACATCCAAGGCCCTTTCTAGACAGTGGTTACTACAAGAGGCCATCTCTGATTTCACTCACGTTTGTTTTCTCTGTATTCGATGAAACATAGAGTGCAAAAGCCCTTGTTTTCTGGAGTCCCAAAATACATGCAGCCAGCTTTTCTGCACTTGCTCGTCCCACTTTTGTCTCCCGGAGTCCGTGCTGCCTGGGAGAGGCAGCCAGAGGGAACAGTATTTCCAGTTCGGTGGCAAGAGTGTGGAGTGAGACTTTGGATGAGTTGTGAGGGGTCAGACTTGGAGCGTTGGTGACAGGAGGGAGGGATACTGGAAGGGAGGCTGGAGGTGGGCTCTGCTGTAGTCCTTTTGAAACAGGTACTGCAGATGCCATTAAATGTCCGAGTGACATCCTGAAGGCAGGCTTGGCACTTTCCGGGGTCTGCAGTGTGGCTGGTACTAATCTGCCGGGCGTTGTGGCAACGCCCACAGAATCCATTATGCTGTACATTCAACGTGAAAGGGCACCCAGGGCTCCTGCACTTCATTGCAGTGGTCTCACTGAACAGAAAAAGGCTGGGTGCAGTGGGTGGGGCTGAATGAGGTCCTCCAACTGTTTCCTCAGGGCTCCAGTTTGAGGAGCCAAGTCCCACACCTGGGAGTCCTTCAGGGCCCAGTTTCGAGTTCAGCTTTGGGAGTTTGCTCTGGTTCTTTTGGCGCCTCTCTGAGCATTCGTGGCATAAAGGCTGAGTGTTCACGGACATGAAGAAAGGACAGTTGGGTGTCTCACATTTTATATCCATGAGTGATAGCTGGGGTGTGGAAGGCTCCAAAGGGTTCTGCACATGTGCCACTCTCCTGCCCTGATCGTTGTTCTCCTGCCATTTCTTGTATTCATGCTGAACAAGCTCAAAGTAATCATCTACCAGATTTATTTCTTTGGGTAAGTTAGCTTCATCCAACCTAAAGAACAAACAGGAAAATAAGTTAACCCAAATAACACAAGACCTTATTTCACTAGCTCCTAGAACACATTTCAGAATGCGGTCCTTGGTAATAACTTTATAACCAGCACCAAAATGCAGGCTTATGACAGGACACATCTAGGGCACTTCCTGTCATGTTTCCCAGTCAAGAAGACAGACATATCAAAAGAGACTGCTCACTTGGCGGCATTGATGAGGTGAGTCGTGCCATGGTCCCAGCCTTGCACAGGGATCTCCATCACCATCAAGTACTCCTTTAGAAGCTTTTCTTTCATCTCAGCTTCGGGGTCTGTCAAAAAGTGAACCTTTAAGTCTTCAAACCCACCCCGCTCTCTGTTAACAAGTGGAACAGCTCGGATTTCTGAAGGGAAGAAGAATAGTGTGTGAGTAAGACATTCTCCTGCTAAGTGACGGTGCACATAGGTCATAGAATGATTCAAATGGAAAGCTACAAAAGGCAGACAAAGAGCAGAAAAGCATCACACTCTGTTTCTAAGGACTCACAGAATGCTAAGGCACCAGTAGACTGCTTCTAAGCAGGGATTTCATTTGTGGTTTTGTATTTTTATTGTAGTCAAAAGGCTAAGAAATGATCTTAGTTTCTGCTTAGAATAAAAGACTGTACTTTTCTGTGTGCTTTTATAAACACACATAAATGTACTTTGGTTGTAACTGAGTTTCACCCTCTCCCCCTCCTGCTGCCTCTCCTTGCCCCCTTCTTTTTAACATCGTCTGCCTTCTACTTCTATGCCTTTTACCCTGTACCCCTTTTCAAAAAGTCTAGATTCCATATATGAGACAAAAATGTATTGCTTTTCTGAGTCCGTATTATTTGTTTAATATAATTATCTCCTGCTCTATCTTTTTTTCCCCCTACAAATGGCAAAATTCTCTTTTTCCTTATGGCTGAATAAAACTCCATTGTGTATATATATCATGGATGTGTCTTCATCTATCCATCTGTTGATGGTCACCTAAGCTGATTTTGTAACCACAAAAAGGAGACAGTAGATTTGAACTGGTTGAATTCTCACACCTCCCTGTCTGACCTGTCAGAATCTTGACTTTGTCAATGTCAAGCTAAACATGTCATTTAACCTTTCTGAGTTTCCATGGCCTCATCAATAAAATAAGACAACTCCTGCCAACATCTCTGAAGGACACTATAAGAATGGAATGAAACAGTGTCTCCTAGTGCCTATCACAGAGCTCACCATACATTAAGGCATTATAATAATAGCTAAACATCTACTTGCTCTGTGCCAAACATGATATTGAGGCTATGTGAACCTTAATTGGTCACGTAGTAATAGGGTTGGAAGTATGCACACATGACTGTCCAACCTATGTTTACCATACTGAATGTACTTCCTAAGTCACACCAAAGATGGGGTGATAGTATGTTTACTGCTATTGCATTACTGTGCCAACATGTATGACTCTAATCTGAAAATCTCAAATCTAAGAATCTGACTGGACTTGGGAGCATTTAGATTTCTGATTAGGGATGCTGACATGGTGAAGACTCTGAAATCTGAAATGATACTGGTTCCAAGCATCACACAGAAGATATATTTAATCCTCTGTGATTAATGACAGAATAACAAACTTAAACAAAACAATTTCAACTGGGAACAAAGAGCAAGGCCTGGAACTCCAGGAACCAACAGGGTCATAAACAGGAACCGATATTTTCTTACCAGGTCCACTGTCCTTCAGGGTCACCAGGGGTACAAAGTGCTGGCTGTCATAGCCAAGGACGATGGGATATCTGTAACATTCCTGGGTAGGCCAGTGGAGAGGCAGATAAATCCCACCCACTTTCAAAGGAGCAAAATTAGAACCTGATTCCAAGCTTCTTAGCATTTTGTCTGTTGATGGAAAGAGAAAACAAGATTAAGACCCCAGGAGACTTCCATAAAGTTCCCTCACTGTCAGCAGACAGCTGAGGGGGCTTGGCTTATCTCAGTGCTAAAAGCACACCTAGGGAACCTCGGAGGCACCCCACCTGAGATGACAATGATGGGTCTTCTGAGGATGTTGCTGAGGACAAATATGTGGATTTCTTCCAGGGAATTGTACTGAAGTCCACTTCGGGCTGCAGGCGTGTCTGCTGATGCCATTTTGACCAAGTTGTCCCATTCTTCATTCCAGTTCTAAGGGGAGAGAGTATGACAGGAATGGATTAACAACCCACTCAGAGGCCACTCCGCATCTGTCTGCTTAAGAAACTCCATTCAGACTTCTTCATTGAAAGATTTGTTCAAATGTTCATCCTCCCCCCAATTTTGGTTTGGTTCCTTTACTTTTTTCCACTGCAGGGCAAGCTCAAAATGGATGGGAGATACAGACAATATTTGCTTTCATAAAAATCTCCCACTGGGGGTGCTGAGGCTAGCTCTCTTGGAATAGTGCTTGCCTAACAGGCATGATCTTGGCTTTGGATCCCCACAGCAAATCACATGGTGGTGCATGCCTCCAATCCTAGCACTGTGCAGGTGGAGGCAGAAAGATCATCTTCAGCTACATAGCAAGGTCATTTTTTTTGCTACGTAGCAGGTTCAAAGCCAGCTTGAGCTACATGATAGCCTAGCTCAAAAACAAACAAAAAAGACACCTGACACTGAAGCTCTGCTTCTACTTTTTTAGAACCATTCCCAGTTTGTGGCTGAAGATTACGAGGTATGTTCTTCCCTGGAATGGTTGGCTCAGCTAAGCCAGGATACTCAGAGAAGTGCTCAAGGAAAGGTTGGAAGACAAAAAAATGCACGCCCAGGAATCTGCTGTCCAGATTTAGCTCAGAGAGTGGCTAAAGCCTGGGGTTAATTCCACAGAAGGTTCTTGGTGTTTTCCACTGAGTGGGCAATGCTTAGCCCGACTCATATGACTTAGTAAGTCATATGTTCCTCAGGGAACAGAGATTGGCCAAGAGTAGCCTTTGTCCACCATAGGGCTGCTGCACAAAAGCAAAACATACCCGAGTGTCGTAGCAAAGTCCTGTTTCCACAAATTCCTGAGATTTCAGAGACTCCAGCTGCCATCGGAATTTAAAGTTCCGAGTGTCTGTCTCCTTAAGGGTGCTGCAGAGGGCCTTCCTCAGGACCAAGTCAGTATCCTGAACACCCCACATATACTGACAAGCTGCATGCATGAGGCAGTTTCCATCACCTGAAGACAGAAGGGAGCCGTGAGGAGCAAAGTTAAGCAGCCCAAAGTGAATGCCCTTCCAAGGTTTTCAGGATAGATTAAGACCTCTATTGGGGACTGTATGGTTGATTTTTAACCAAGGGCCAGCTGATAAGGTTCTATAAGCAATCTTTCATTCTGCTGTGTAATACATGGTGCCAACAGTGGGAGGTGCCAGACGACCTCCACTGTAGTGTGGCTCTGCACCTAACTGATCTGTATGACTTTAAGAACATTCCTGAAACTCTCTTCTTGTCTACTTCATGGGAAGAGGGCACCAGCTTATGAACTCTAGGCCTTTCTTCCTAGTAATTTTTGGCTTGCAGGCTAAGGCCTGGAAACTACAACTCTCTAGTTCTAAGGAAGGTTTTCCATCCAGGGCAACATACACACCAGGAAGCCACTGTGGCTTGGTCTACCAGATAGGGCTGTTCTGGCTATGACTCAGTGGTAAATGACTTGGCCATTCCACTTTAGCTGCGGGGACCTGGGATTTTCCTCTCCTAGCTTATAAAGTAGGAATGACAGTACCACATAATGTAGGCCCTGCCCCAGCCTCCAGTGCATTGTGAGAACCTGCTTGTAAGCAATTGTAAAATTGCTTTAAAAAGTTAAAAGGAAGATGGGCATGGCTATGCATGCTTGTAATTCTAGCATTTGGGAAGCTGAAGCAGGAGGATCAGAAGTTCAAAGTCATCCTTAGTTACAGAGTGAAATTGACAATTAGCTTCGATGATATGAGAACCTGTCTCAATCAGTCAATCAACCAATCAACAGGCAATTCAAAAATAAAAATTAAAAAGATGTTGACATTTAAGATAATTCAGTGTTTGAGGCTACCGTTTTTGAGAAAAAGACATCTAATTTTCTTCGACTTATTTGTTCCCTTTCCAGGAAGGAAGTCACAATTCAGCAGACTGTCTTCTTCCAGTTCGGACTTTGATTGTTTTCAGTTCTGGATACGGAACCCAGGAGCCTAGCAATGCTAGGCAAGGGCTCTACCAGTGAGCCACATCCAGTCCCAGGCTGCATTCCTTCTAATGCCCCAAATAGTAAACATTTGGGAAAATAATTTAATATAAAAACTAGTCAATTCTTCATTCTCCTTTAATTTTAATTTTTAAAAAGTTTAAAGTGTGTTTGTGTGTGTTTAATATTATTCTGTCAATAAAGCAATAAAGCTATTTGAAATTCCATCAAATTCTAAATATAGTGAAACTGTAAACAACCTATCAAATACATATCCAGGGCCACTGTTTCTTCAGTGGGCATGCTTCAAACAATTCCTTGAACTAATGAACAGAAAAGATCACTAGAGCCTAGTGTCTAGGCCGATGTGTGGCAAGGACTGCATTCTGTTGAAATTTCCCCTTTGCAAAATCTAGAGCAAAGATAAGGTTTTTTTTTTCTCTTCTTCTTCTTCTTGGGCTTACTTTCAGTTCTTTATTGAGATGCACCAGTATAAAATTCCCTAAGTAACATGTGGAATTCCCCAGTGCGAAGATATTTGACTAGCAATTGAGCAACAGTTGTTGTACGTTTTGTTCTGGTGTGTAGACATTTAAACTGTGAACTGCGCCCTGGACTTTCCAAGTGGGTGTGGTCAGGCTGAGCTGGAACTGGGCTACTCACTATACAAGTGAAATTGCCGTGGCCAATAGACGCTGGAATTTTCATGAAGTTTCAATTTTATGCCACCTACTCCCTTCCTCATTCACCACAGTCTCAGATCCTCAAATGCAGACTTGTGAATCACCCCCTCCCCAAACAGACCTGCCTTTGAAGAAAACCTCCTGGAGAGGAGGGGTTGTTGAAAGGAGAGAAAAGATGCTAACAATAATCTAACAATAATCAAGTGGGCAGAAAGCCACTTGCTTCTCCCACACCCTCCTCCTTAAAAAAAAAATTCTTTTTCCATAATTTTTAGAACTTTTCTTCAAAGTAGAGAGATTAGGATTCTTTGGACCCAACATGTTACCAAAATACCTTTGCTTTTGTAGTTTTATTTGTAGTGTGAGTCCTTGTTGATTTAGATGGCAAAAAGAGTGCTTAGCATTTACCTTGTAATTTTTTCTTATAGGAAATTAGATATTTCCTCTGTTAAAGAAATGCTATATAATATCTGCTAATTCTGAGTGGCAAATAAAATAAAGCTTTTCTTCTCTCTACCCCATTTCTAATTCTTTCAACTCCATCTCTCCTTTTGTAACAAAATGGGACGTGGTAAAAACCACAAACTGTCAGGTATATAAGCCCCTGGATGACAAGTTAATATGATTATCTACTTCTAGGCATCACTTGACTTAATGCCAAGAACAATGTAGATAATCACTATCTCCAGTTTTCTTTCTACTCTGTTTCTAAGAGTCTAAGCTTCATAAATACAGGGAAGATGTACAGCGATATATAAGAGTCCCCAGAATCAAAATAAACAAAACCCACATCCACCCATCACTAAGTTACTCAAGTCAAGAACAGCCGAAGTTAATGTACCAATTAAGTTATTAAGCTAACGTTCCCAGTACCATCACTGCCAACAAGAATTGGATGTATTATTTTGACCCACAGAATGTAGTCACTGATATAAGAAAATGAGATTGTGCTCTTACCTACATGGTAAGTATTTAATTGATCTCATACCACTGTCTTTTCTTATAATAATAAATGTCAACATCATAAAGGCAGAATTCTGTAACTGTATGAAACAATATCATTGGATGTTTCTGTCAATATTCTTACTCAAAGGACACGGTTGTAAAAAGTTGAAATAGGAAACAGTTATCAGTGGTAAAATTCTTTATGTAAAAAAAAGCAGAGTCTGGCTATTCAATACAATAGGTGTAGATGCCCCTTAATGACAACATAATTATCTGCTTCTATACTTCACTTGATCTGATTTGCCAAGAACAGTGCAGAAAAGCTGTATCTCATTTGCTTAGGCAACAGAACCTAGGTAACAAAAGCATCTCCTTTCCTTTAACATCACTTATTTGTTGATCTATAAAATTCTATCAACACAGGAAGAGCAAGAACATCAGTACATTTTCCTAAAGACAGTGGCAAACAACTGTGATTCTGAGTTTTCAACACTCTACTTTCCTTCTGAACGTAAAACCTTTTAAATCCTTTCCATTCTGGCCAGTGAAGGGCATTTTATAGATAATTCAACCAACGTAAGCATTAGGAAGATTAATCCCCCAACTGGGGCATAGGGTTTAGAAATGCATCCCACAAATCTTCATGCCCTCTACACCCAAACACACATGCACTTAGAAAACACCTTAAATACAAATATCCAACATGCAATGGTGCACACCTGCTGACCCAGCACTTAACGATGGAAGCAG
This sequence comes from Rhynchomys soricoides, assembly GCA_019843965.1. Taxonomy (NCBI): domain Eukaryota; kingdom Metazoa; phylum Chordata; class Mammalia; order Rodentia; family Muridae; genus Rhynchomys; species Rhynchomys soricoides. Next base: position 4,292,126 of record JADRCH010000223.1, on the reverse strand, counting down.
AAAGATCACAAGTTCGAAACCAGCCTGGGCTACACATTGAAATCCTGCCTCAATACAACAGCAGACTCATCAGACACATTTACAGCTGTCATTCATCCCTTCAGAGAGTTTCTATAGGATCCTGTTTAATGTCATGAAAAAGCATCACCAGAAGCAGTCTCCCAGGTTAACAGGAGGGTGCTGGAGGAAAAGAGCAAGTCTTACCATTGGTTTTCAGAGCCACAAGCTTCCTGACTTCACGACACCAGTTGAGCTTCTTCTGGCTTTCCAAGGAAGCCTGGACACTTCTGTCAATAAGTGCATTGTGGATGATCTCTCGAAACTGTGGGCAAAACTGACATGTTCTGAACATCTCCAGTGTGTGTCGGTGCATGGTTTTAAAATGATAGGTGATCCCATTGGTAGGTTTGAAAATGTCTTCTGGGGTTCTCTCTCGTATCTTCACAGCTTTCCTCATATTGCTCAAATACAAAGACTGAGGAAGAAGTTGTTCAGCCATGGTCCTCGACAAGGCCTGAAGAGGAAGGGGAAAAGCCCATTCCGTTAGCCTGCCTTTAACAATGCTCCCATATACCTGTCGGCAGGAAACCCCAGTGTTTGATCTTGTCATTACTCTAATCTGTAGGTAAAAGATCTTAGTCACCTCTCTACTCCCAGGATACTAGCTGGCCCTGAAGATTAACTCACACTGGACTGTTTTAAGTTACATCACTTTTAAAGATTAGTCTAAACAAGAGAAGGAAGGCGGAGCGTGGGTACTGAGGAGGAGGGGAATAACCCATGCTTTCAGTAATGTTTGTCAGTGATCCAAGTCTGTCTCTCAGCGACAGGTACTGCTCCACAAAGCCAGCCTCACATCCTTCTGATGTCACTCATCAGAGTCTCGAGTCTAGACTGTCATCGAAGACCACCACCATTCAATCCTCACTCTTGACTCACATCGAGATCCAGGTCATTCAAACATCCCCTTCTTGATGCTGCAAAGGCAGCAAATAGTTTTTGGAAATTCCATCAAATCTGGCTGCTGCTTGGTATTTCCTCTTTCTTATTGTCCCCAAAGAAATGTATAAATATTTGGTTCAGAGAGTTTATGATATTTATAAAGAGTCAACACCAAATTGTTTTATAACCAACAACCAACCAAACAAAGCTTATTTCTGGAAAGATGCTCTGCAATCTTAAAAGCAAATAAACATCAGCTGTATTTCAGAACCTTGCCACCGAACTTCACGACATGAGACAAATGAACTAAGTAATAATAAGGTATATCACAACACCCAGAAAAAAAAACAACCAAAAAACCAAAAAACCAGACATCAGAATGCGCTGTGACTTCAACTCAACTAGACCAACATTTATTGCTGTCCTTCCAGGTCCCAATGCTCAGAGAGAGCACACCCCACCTCCTTCACCCTAAAAGATCGAGCACAATCAAAGGTGGAGGAAATGAAGTTAGGAAGCAAATAGGAAATATTTGAGTGGGGTACCACTCAGGACGAAGAGTGGTCATATGACCACCCAAGCCAATTATGCAAGAATATGGACTGATGATGCAGAGGGACATCCTTCTCGTGTGGCTCAATGCTAAGCCAGTTCTGCTTCACTGTCCCCATGGACCCTTCTTGGGCACTTGACCACACGTCCTAATTTCCTAGAAGACAGCAATGATTTAGAGCACCTAGGAAGTTTCTCAGCGAAGCTTAATACCATTCCGGCACTATGCTATCCTCCAATGCAAACCCACCAGGTAAACAAGGTGTTAAGACTATGCAAGAGGGAGAAGAAATCTAGAGATTAGAGAAGTCAATCTTGGGTAGGTCCGGGTTCTCTTAAGCCTGATACAGTAGTATAAATTCTAGTTCCCTGCTTGAAAGAGAGAGCCTGCTATTGAGAATTTGCATGGGAATGCTAAGGCCTGGAAGTTATTCTCTGTGTATCAGTTGTTCCTTGCAACTAGAATTAGGCAGAAACATAGACAGAATGAGACAAGACGACTATACATACATCTCCTTGGTAATGTAGCAATGGTCTCTTTCACGATGTCATTACTCCATCCACCCATCCATGAATAAATTCACTCAACCAGCAATGCCAGACCACCTATTTAAGGTCAATCCTTGTGCTTGATATAGCTAAAAATTTATGACTTCACCCCCAGCCTTGATATCACATAACCACTGCAGCTGAGGCAATGAAGGTAAGACCCATCTCAGTCAAGCAGACTTAAGGACGTAGCTTTTCCTGGAAGCTAAATCTTCCTATTTCCTATCTCAGTCCCTGGCTACTCTCCTAATAGCAGCCCTGAGGCACAACATTTGCAACTCTCAGAAACAAACGATGAGAAGTTTTAGATCAGTGAGTTGCACCTTGCTCTATTTTTATGACTATTCTATTCCACTCTTCTGAACCTAAAGAACTTTTAGCGTAGATCTAAAAGTGGTAGGGGCTCTAAACCATATATAAGACATGCAAATGTCAATGTCTACTAGCCCACTAGGACCCTATTCATAGACTCTGCCTTGCACTGCCTGCAAAAGTGCCTATTTAAAACAAAGCTTAAACCTCTGCCCAAGTTTCCAGCTCTTGGACTTCCCCACATTTAGAGCATAAATTTTCCTGCCATATTATTGTAATGTTTTATGGGTAAAAAAAATTACAGCATTACCCTTAACTTTTAAAAATACATTTGTTACCTCACTGCCTTACAGATAAATTTCCCAATTTTTGTCACAGGATCAATAAGATTCTACAGAACTTACTCATCAAAGTCTTTCCCCCAGTTTTATTTTTCCACTCTGAACAGATTTTTTTTTTTTTTTTGTCTGCGATGTGGAAACTTATGTATTATTTATCAACAGATACCTCAGGCAATTGTTGGGAAGTACCTCTCCAAAAAAACCATACAACAAACTGCAAAAGATCCAAGTAGCATCTCAGACAACTTATCCGTTGCAAAATAATCTGGGACATCATTGTATGAAAGGCTAATTAACAATGATCAGTTCCAAATGGTCCCCACTTGACCAGACTAGCTTTCCAAAGAAAGATCAGAGACCAGGAGAACTGAAAACAAAGCATGCTCCAAAAAGAGTTCTTAATACCTCAGCTTTCCTGAGAGGCCAGGTGGCAGGATGTGGGACGACGGACCCGGACTGACAACCCACAGTCTGAGTGTGGAGTCCTCGGGGTTGCAGCAGGGAATTCTACATGCCACCTAAAGTGGAGTCCCCAACAAGCAGGCCAGAGAATTATTTCTGCATGCGTACTCTTCTTATACTGTGGCAACTAGGGACCTAGTGGCAATCTCAAAGCACGCCCCTCCCCTCCACCTCCCCGCAACCCTCCTCCCACAGATCACTGAAAGGTTGGCAGACTGAAGCCTCCAAGTTGGATTTGGTGGCCTCTGAGAAACCCATCCTCTGTTGGGCCAGTTATGCACAATATGGGTAGAAACCCCAGCGCGGTTTTGCAAGGTCTACGTGCCTATAAACATGCTTCACTTAGTTTCCAAAGTGGGGGAGGATCACCCACGACCACACGACCTAGGGAAGGTGACTGTTCCTCAGCCAGCTGCAGCTCCTGTCACCCTGCAGGATCGGAAAGGAATAGCTAGCAAACTAGTCGGCTGGAGAAACTTCGGACTGTCAACCTAAACACCTGGCACCGGGACCTCAACTCTGGTCATCAACACCAGAACTCCAGGACCCTGCAAAGCCAGAGCAAGGCAGCCCCATATGGAGCTGGCCGTGCACCCCAATCTGGCTGGCACTGCACCCCGCTGTCCGTGCACTCCCGCATCCTGCTGGCCGTGCACCCCGCAGCCGGAACACCGCTCACCTCTTGGGGCCGCGCGGAGCCTTCGCAGAGCCCAAGTGGCCGTCAGTCACTGGCGCTCGCCGCAGCCGAGGGTCTCGGTCCGGGTCGTGGTGGGGGTCGGGTCGAGGCGGAGCCCCATGGACGCCCGATCGGGCTCGCTGACTGGGGGGTGTGCACGTCTCTCGGCGGCCTGGCTCGCCGCTCCGCCTCCGGCTCCGAAGGCTGCAGACTGGGCAGTTCCCTTTTTTTGCCTTTCAGTTGTATGCTTCGCCAGCCACAGGGGATTTCCGAGGGACTTTCCAGTCACGTGACGCCCTCGTGGCGCGCGGCCGGCCGGCAGAGGGCGCTCTAGGCATTCCCCGCCCAGCCCGGAGAAACTCCTAGGTCCCGCCCCGGGGTGTCCCCTCGTGAGTCACCTGGGCATTTCGGAAGCTGCCTTCCACGTCACATCCATGTGGAAATCGCGGTGATGGGAACTGGAAATGCAATAGGTTCTTTTTTATAGCTTCTTTTCTGAAGAAAATCAGCCGTGAAAAGGAAGGGAAATTAGAAAGAAAACCCTAAAAACCACCCAGACACATACAGGACCTCAGGCTTGAAGCCGGCTTTGAAGTCTGGGCTGTGCACGTGATGAGCACTTAAGAAAGAGCCCTCCCAAGGTCCCGAAGGTAATTGAGAGAAAAAGCAGAATGGTTCTCCAAGCCATGGTGTCAGCTTCAGGCTGAATGCAACGCAGAGTGAGATCAGACTCCACGGTCCTGCAGTTTTTACAGGGGCAAGGTCAATTTCAGAGAGAGTTAGATTCACCACCGACACACACACCCTTCATCTGCTCCATTTCTCATTTATTTCTGTGCTCCGCGGAGCATTTTAAAGTTTAGAAATTGCTTCAAGTTTATTGCTGGCTTACCCCCAACCTTCCACAGTTGTTTTCTTCAGTGTAGTTTGGCTGGCCTGAGAATTAAATCACACCAAGAAGCCAATGGAGGATAACCTTCCATATTGCCCTGGTCCCCGACTGTGGTTTGCTTTTCTCTAGAAGGGAGAAAGCTTCTCTTCACTTGGACACAGGGGTTTGAGCTTTGCAGAGAGAGGGGCTGAAATGCTTTTACCTTCTTCGAGTTTTCCCTTTAGGGTCCCTTTGACCGGACTCTTAGAAAATAGATAACGCAAACCAGACAGAAATACTCAGTGTCATTGTTGACTTAAGGTGTGTTCATCAAGTTGCCAGACTGTATATTGGACTAGAAGCATGTGCTCCTTTCCCAGTAGTGACTGGGTAAGGTGACAGAACATGGTGCCACTTTTTATTTGTAAGAGGAGGCTGGAAGCAAGAGTACTCGCCACTACCCCAAGACTGGTTTAATGGCTACCCCCTCCCCACTTCCTACACCTACCCCTCCCTGCTCCATTTCTATTTAAAACCTGGTAGTATTTGTCTTCTTATTTACAGATGTTCTCAGCTTCCTACACTCAAACAATGGTAGTAATCTAAAGTGACATTCCTGAAGTATTTACTATAGTCCCACACCAGATTTTACAGAAAGCTTAAGCCACATGCCCACAGCCTACAGAGTGAGTGGCCTGGCAGCTTTTGGAACTGTGTCTATCTTGCTCCAAAGCCCGTATGAGAGGATTAACCACATGACTAACTCAAGCCTAGGAATCCCTTTGACAGACACAGCAACCTAGCCACAATAGAAGCAGGCTCCACCCTCAGGAAACCTCCCAGGCACACAGAGGTGATAAAAGATGCAGGATAGAAAAGCACAACCATGCAAGGAATATTAATCCTCAGACCACTCACTTAGGCAGGCCCCTGCAAACAGAACCAGCCGGCTCTCTGTCATCTCAGATGGTTCCTCAGCGAATCCAGCAGCTTCCATGTGCCCATTCTGGCTCCTGTTTGGCTTCTATGTTTGCTGAGCTGGGGATTCAATAAAGAAGAATACAAACCTGGAAGGCCAAGCCGTCATTTTCACTGTCCCCACAGAACTGCTTTCCCCGCCATCTTGACTGCCAAGATTTGTGATTGGGCAGATGCAAAAGGTAGTCTGTAGGCTTTTCCATTTCCCACAGCTAAATTGTGCAGCTCACTGATGCCTGCCAACTTTCCCCAGTCTCCCCAACCTCCTCAGCCTCTCCAACTTCTCTGGTCTTCCCAGTCGCCTCTGCTTCACCCAGCCTCCTCTAGGTCTTCCTAGCCCAGAGAAAAGTAAGTGGAGGGCATACTTCCTAGTTTTCAATGTTTTTAGGGCACTATTTGGCTGGACATTTAGCTTCCCTTCCTAAATACATGGACAAGGCCAGTAAGAAGTGTCTGCCCAGTGAATGGGAAGGAAAAGACAGAAGGGGAGAGTGGAGGAGTGCCCCTTAGGGAAAAGTAAGGACAACTCATGTCTGGGGAGATTTGATGAATGCATTGATACTAACAGGAACCATAAAAGTTTCAAAGAGACTTCAGTTTCTGCTATAGATCTTCTCAAGATGTTCTGGGCCCTGCAAAAAAGTAGAAATATTTATGGAAAAATAGAGTGGATTCACAGTATGAAAAAAAAAAAGTCCTTTATTAGAAGAGAGAGGAATTCCTGGTGTGCAGAAAGTTTTTGAGAATTTCTGAGTTCTATGTCATTTTTACTGTGTCAGAATTTGTGTTATAACTGAGTGTTGGTCTCTAGGAACTAAACTGTGGGACCATGCCTATAACTGTATGAACCACACCATGAAAGAGATAAGGATTTCTTAATGGAGTTCCCAGTGCACTGCAGTAGCTCGGAGACTTGGAAGTGGATACAGGGAGATCAAGAGTTCAAGGCCATAGGTAGCAGTACAGTTTAAAAACTGTCTGGGCTGCATAGGACCCTGTGTCAAACAAACATACAAACAGACAGACAACAATAAACACTCTGCAAAACACAATGAGCAGCTGGAACACCATTAAAGGAAAACAGACCCAAATAGGACTGGTAGCAGGTTTGTAGGCTCAGCTCAAATGCACTTAAGGACCTTTCTTAATCAGAAATCAGTGGTGGCATCTGATAGGCTGTGGAATTCCAGAACATAGCAATCATAGAGCCAAGTAAAACTAGGCATTTTGTGCTCATAACTGCCCCTTCCCTCTCCCAGCATTGCTCTCTATCAAAAAGATAGACTCCCTAATAAATACATTTGAATAGCTTGATACAAGTCTGGCAGTTTAGTTATTACAAGGCAGCTTTGAAGCTGCACACCTGCAATCTCAGCCACCCAGACCTGAGACAAGAGTTTGAAATTACACTCAGCCCCATTGCAAGTACAAGAAAATCCAGGGCTACAGAGAAGTTTCTGTCTCAAAAATAAATAAAGACAGGGAATAAGGAATACTGTTTATGTTTTCAGAGCCACTCCATGGGCTAGTTCTGAGAAGACAAGAACAATATAAGAACTTCTGGGGGAATCAGCATCCCTGACCTCAAGCTGTATTGCAGCACTATTGCAAAGCAATAGTGATTAAAAACTGCATGGTACTGGTACATTGACAGGCAGGTAGATCAAATAGAATAGAATTGAAGACCCAGAAATGAGCCCACACACCTACGGTCAATTGATCTTTGACAAAGGAGCTAAAACCATCCAGCGGAAAAAGACAGTATCTTCAACAAATCGTGCTGGTTCAACTGGAGGTCAGCATATAGAAGAATGAAAATTTATCCATTCTTATCTGCCCGTACGAAGTTCAAGTCCAAGTGGATCAAGGACATCCACATAAAACCAGATACACTGAATCTAATAGAAGAGAAAGAGGCGAAAGGTCTTGAACACATGGGCACAGGGGAAAAGTTCCTGAACAGAACACCAATGGCTTATGCTTTTAGATCAAGAATCAACAAATGGGACCTCATGAAATTGCAAAGCTTCTGTAAGGCAAAGGACACTGTCAATAGGACAAAAATAGCAACTAATAGATTGGTAAAAGTTCTTTACCAATCCTACATTTGATAGAGGGCTAATATCCATATACAAAGAACTCAAGAAGTTAGACTCCAGAGAACCAAATGACCCTGTTAAAAAATGGGGAACAGAGCTAAACAGGGAATTCTCAATTGAGGAAACTCGAAGGGCTGAGAAGCACCTAAAGAAATGTTCAACATCCTTAGTGACTAGGGAAATACAAATCAAAACAACTCTGAGATTCCACCTCACACCAGTCAGAATGGCTAAGACCAAAAACTCAGGAGACAGCAGTTGCTGGAGAGGATGTGGAGAAAGAGGAACATTCCTCCATTGCTGGTGAGATTGCAAGCTGATCTAACCACTCTGGAAATCAGTTTGGAGGATCCTCAGAAAATTGGACATAGTACTACCTGAGGACCCAGCTATACCCCTCCTGGACATATACCCAGAAAACATTCCAACATATAATAAGGACACATGCTCCACTATGTTCATAACAGCCATATTTATAATAGCCAGAAGCCGGAAACAACCCAAATGTCCTTCAACAGAGGAATGGATACAGAAAATGTGGTACATTTACACAATGGAATATTACTCAATTATCAATGACTTCATGAAATTCTCAGGCAAATGGATGGAACTTGAAAATATCATCCTGAGTGAGGTAACTCAGTCACAAAAGAACAAGCACAGTATGTACTCACTGATAAGTATATATTAGCCCAAAAGTTCAGGATACCCAAGATTCAATTCATAAACCATATGAAGCCTAAGAAGAAGGAAGACCAAAATGTGGATGCTTCCGTGCTTCTTAGAAGGGTGAACAAAATACTTACAGGAGGAAATATTGCAACAAAGTGTAGAGCAGAGACTGAAGGAAAGGTCATCCAGAGACTGCCCAATCTGGGGATACATCCCATATATGGCCACAAAACCAGGACATTCTTGTGGATGCTGGGAAGTGCTTGCTGATGGCAGCATGATAAGCTGTCTCCTGAGAGGTTCAGGCAGAGCCTGATAAATACAGAGGTGGATGCTTGCACCCAACCATTGGACTGAGCATGGGGTCCTGGATGGAGGAGTTGGAGAAGGGACTGAAGGAGCTGAGGGGGTTTGCAGTTTGTGGAGGGAGCAACAGTGTCAACTGGCCAGACCTCCTGGAGCTCCCAGAGACTGGATCTCCAACCAAAGAATACACATGGAGGGACCCATGGTGTTGGCCACATATGTGGCAGAGGAGTGCCTTGTTGGCCATCAGTGGGAGGAAAGGTCCTTGGGCCTGAGGGTGTTAGATGCCCCAGTGTGGGGAAATGCTAGGGAGGGAAGACAGGAGTGAGTGGGGGGGGGCACCCTCATAGAGGCAGGGGGAGGGAGAATGGGATAGGGGGTTTCCAAAGGGGAAAACATTTGAAATGTAAATAAAGTAAATATCCAAAACAAAAAACAAAAAACAAAACCCTGAAGGTAGAAAAAAGAAAAGAACAGCTCCCTATGAGAATTGGGGATATGACTTCATGGATACTATCATCATACAGATGCTGCTGTCTTCTGAAACACCACCTTGTCCACAGGGACCTCAATTCCTTACGGGAGTTGTCTGGCCTGAAAGAAGAAACCCAAGACCCATTCCAGTGGAGGGCACCTGAGGTAACTTTATGAGTCACTAGTCCCAGGAACAAGACCCTTCACTAGAATGGAGGCAGTAAGTTTCCTGTTGAGGACAGCTCCTCTTGTCCCAGGTGGCCTGAAAGCAATGGCTTGCTGAAATCAGAAACTACTCAGAAAATTCACTCTGTGAATTCCAGTTTAATTTACTGTCAATACTTGGCTGAGTTACTTGGCAAAGTAATTTTATTTTGTATCACAAATAAAAAGACTCAATTCTTAGTTTCATTTCTGTTTCTGTGGAGAGTGCTATTAAACATGAACAATTAGGAAAGGTTGGGCAATGGGTTCTTAGTAACTCACTGGTGTGCTGTGTTGGTTTAAACAGTAAGTTGGCTATTAACTGAGAGAAATTACTTATTTGTAAATACGTAAATGAGCTTTTGGTTTCCCCACCTACCCCTCAACACCCATACACACACATCGTCTGTCCCTCTCTAGCTTTGGCCAGTTGGGTTGTCCACCATACTGCTTTCCTGCTACTCCTGTCTCCTTTATATTTCATCTCCATAAAAAAGATTTAAGCTTTGGTTCATTTGGGGACTTGTTTTCTGGGACTAGCAATGCAATTGATCCATGCTCATTTCTTTGCAAATGGAGAACAACATGTTACCGTGTTATATTTTATGAGAAATTATGCCTAGGGACCTCAGACCATCCTACAACTTAATGGTGGAAATCCCAGGCACCTTGGCAGGCTTCATGAGGGCAGGCTGGATACAGAGACATCGTAATTCCATCCTGAGACCCCTTGAGTGGAAGTAACACTATACCTTTATAACAACGGAAGGGGACCTAACTTTATTAAATACAAGCATGTTTGTTCTTTTATTCTCTGACAATAGAGTATATGTATTGATGTTGTTACGTTTTTCCTCCTTCATTCCGATCATCATCCATGTGTAATCCCAAGGCTTTGGGGGGTTTATGAATCTTCTGAGCTGATCTTGGCCTGGGACAGTTACGCACGACAGGCTGTTGTATGATCTGACTCTTCAGACCTCTTTTTATAACTCCAAGATTGACCATAACAGTACATGTCTCCTTAAGCATTTCTCTGAGATCCATTACAAGCAGCCAGTCATAGAGATAAGCTGCTCCGTAACCGGTACCTCTTCTAGCATTGGAAGAGAATTTGGTGCTGTCTAATCCTGAGTCAAGAGGGATGGCCTGGATCTCTGTATGTGTTACTTTTTCCCTTGATGTGGCAAATTTCCTACCAAAGCAACCTAAGGGAAAAAAGGTTTACTTTGGCTCACAGAATGAGGATTGTGATAGGGATATCAAAAAGGAGAAGCATGAGGCAGCTGATCACACTGCATCTGAGGTCAGACACAGAGAAGTATGAGTGCTGGTGCTCAGTTTGGTTTCTCCCCTTCATTCATTCTGACAACCCATCCTATGAAACTGCCCCACCTACACTTAGGTTGGTTGCACCCCTGCTCAGCTAATATTTTCTGGAAACACCCTCATGCACATAACTGGAAGTATACTTTCATGGTGGTCCTAAATTACGTAAACGGTTGATTAACCATTCCTTAAGATTCACCTCTGTGTAAGTACTTAAAGGCTCTTGGTCCTTGTTTTACCATAAATAATAGAACAGAGGTCTTTTCTCTGTAGGTTGTCTTCCTGGTGGCTTAGCCTTCAAGTCTCTGCACTGAAACATCCTTAACTAACTTCCTTCCTTCTTTGTTTTTTCTTAGTTTCTTTGCAGTATTTATCACAATCACAAATTCATTATTATTTTTCTGAAAGTTGTTGGTTATCTGCCTTTCCCCATTAGAACTGAATGCAGGACTCCTGCCCACCAAGGTGCACTCATATGTCTGTTGAGTCAGCAGAATGTCTGATGTGTATTGGGTACTCTGTAAGAGTAACATTTACTCACCTAATGTAATTTATCATCTCCAAGGCTTACTGCCTCGGTCTGCTAGCCTAGGCCTAAACCCAAAAGCTTCTGGCCTCCGTACAATCTTATCTAGAATATTTTCAGCCTCTGAGACTTATTGCTGAATAATCTTATACTTTGTTGTTCTTTCTGAAGTCTGTCTGTCTGGTCTACTCAGCTATTCTGGCTCAAACTCCTCTCCAAGCTGACTGATTCAATCTGTCTTCTCTCTAGGCCTCTGAATTACTCTGCTTGGCCTCATACCTTGGAAAGAGGTTCAAATCTTCTGGCTCCTTCTTATTCTGTCTTGTTCTGTCTATACCTGTGTCTAGCTTGTTCTCTCTTCAACTTGTCTCTATAAAACTACCTCCTTTTTCTATTCTCTCTCTCTCTCTCTCTCTCTCTCTCTCTCTCTCTCTCCCCCCTCCCCCCCCACTGCTCTCTTATGTAGCTACCCTTTCTTCTCTCTTCTCATGAGAATTGGGCATATCCTATTCTGTCAACTCTTTCTCTGATTTGTCATATTGTCTGTCCCTCAGTTAGACATCCCTTTCAAACGTGGCTGCTTCCTTCCACAAACTAACTTTACCTTCACTGTTTGGGATTAAAAGTATGTGCTGAGGGCTGAACCACACCACAACTAAAACCAGGTTTTTCCAGTAATACAATGTGATTAAATATCTGGCAACAGTACTCAATAAATAAGAATTTGCTAGATGAATGAAATCATCTTGAGTGAATAAAGGGGAGATTTACTTTCAATTGTAAAAATTATATTAATTTATTCCAGTGGTTATATATGTAGGGAATGTCACACCTATGGTACTAGCCCCTGTGGGAGATCAGAGGACAACTTTCAGGAGTAGGTTCTCTCCTTCTACCATGTGAATTCTCGGCATCAAGGCTTGGTAGCAATGATGGTCTCCTTTCCCAGCCCTTGACATTTGGATCTTCTAACATGGATTTATAAATAAGTCATTATCTTAGGAATTTTTAAAAGGAGGGAAGGAGGGAGGGTGAAGGGGAGAGAGAAAGAGACTGTGCTATATATGGACGATTAAAAACTTCCTCATTCATCTAACAGAATTCTAAAATATTAAAGAGCACGTGTGCTGTTTAGAGGCCTTTTCTGGCTCCACCCTAAGCTTCATGCCCAGTATTAGAAAAAAATAGCATGTTATAAAACTCAGCATATATGGTATTTTACGAGAATAAACACTCAATGCAGTTTACAGAGCCTAGGTGCCTGGTTAATCCTTTAAAACAGTTTATTGTTTCTCATAAATTAGAGAACAAAGACAATACCAGAAAACAGTGTGTACTGCTTTTAAATGTTATGTTCCCAAACCTGCTATTAAGTGTCTGAGTTGTACCTTAAATCATCAAAAAAGAAAAGAATCCAGATTGAAATAAGACTGCATGTTCCTACAATGGCCTTGGCCAGTCATTTCTCCCCTTTTGGACTCAATCAACAATCAACAGATATCAGTAAGGCAGAGAGGTATCAAGCTTATGTAAAATGTGCTGAACATATTTGTTTGCTCCAGCTTAGTGAGTGTTATAGACTCCTTAGAGAGATGTCAACTAAGACCCAAGGGTTGAAGGCATGGTCCCTAGCCTGTAGTGCTGCTGGGGTTGGGGGCAGGGTAAGGCCTAATGAGAGGAACTACTATCACTAGGAACACACTCTTCAAGAGGGATCTTTTCTCATTTCCCAGCTACAGTGAGGTGAGCAGGTTCATTCTGTTTGACACCATAACACCACCCTGCCGTAGGTCCAAGGGCAGTGGAGCCCAAACCTTGTTAGTTAATTTTGTTACAAGTGGAAAACTAACACAAGTTGGATGTTTACCCATGGAAATGTTTAGAAGTTTGAAGGTGTATTTCAATTTTTATTTACTAGCAAATTATATGGAAACTATTAATACTTGGCTTACATCACTGAAAGGGTTATTCCCCTTCCTGATCTCATAAAGCCTTAAGAATTAGGGCTTTTCTTAATTTATGGGTTTTGTTAGAAAATTGGGCAGTTGCCATGTCTGTAGTATGCCTCACAGAAGTTGGTGTGATGAAATGGGGGCTGAGATTTTCCTGTTGGAAATAAGTCTAAGGAATGTGTATTTAGCTGCTCAGTTCTCTTGGGAATACAATGATGCTTTATTTATTTCTAGAGTAAAATTATATATACTTGGAGGAGAAAAGTGACTTTTAAAATATTTTCTAGAAGCACTCCTCACACCAAATCAACAGCAACAATTAATTCATAAGAAAAAAAATACCTTTTAACTTGTTTCATTTCATCTGTGAAATGGATTTCTGAGGAGAGATATTTAAATTCTTAAAGTTTTCATGATTCATTCCTAGAGTTTCTAGCTGACCCTGATCATGAATTGGCCTTGATATTCAGTAGATGGTCTTGATGTCCCACATTCAAATGTGAGCAAATGTGAGATTTGAGACTGAAAACAAACAAACAAAAAATCATTAAAAAAATGTAAACTTTGAACTATCAGGAAAAGTACTGTACTTCTTGGGTGGCTAAAAGAGGTTTGGCCACGGACTTTGTAATTTGAATCACTTGAAAATGGTCAGCCTATGCTCTTACTTTCTAGATACAGCTGGTGCCTTTATGATAACTGACCCGAATCTGCAGGACTTTCATGGTGCCTGCCTAGAGCTAACCCAGATGATGTGAAGGAAAAACAGCACCACAGACACAAGAATAACCTCATGAGCCAGTTAATTTAGCTGGACAGCTTGAATTTGCTCAAAATAATACTTGTTTTTAATTTTTAAAAAGCGATGACATATTTAAGTTGCAAGTCCATACAGGGATCATTTTAAGAAACAATATAAAAGGTAAAATGTGCAGGTTCACTAAGAGATTCTTTTTCCTTTCCTAAATTGGCTAAATTTTGTTCATTTATAAACTCAAAGATCTACCTATACATCCTCTGGTGGTGCATGCTGGGAATCTCAGCTCTTTCAAGTCTGAGGCAAAAGGATTGGTAGTTTAAGGTCCTCAAATTGAAGGCCACCCTGGGTTATATGGAAGCCTGGCTCACACAAACAAATGCAAATACAAACATACATACACAAAGGGAAAGACATGGTTCGATTTATTAGTTGGTCAGATCCATCCTAACTCCAGAATCATCCTGTGGCTGCATCAGGGAATTTGCTCTCAGTTAATAACAGCACTGAATGCAGAAATCTGGGTACAGCAGTTAGATCAGACTGTGGGTTCAAGGTGGGAGTCTGCCACACACCAAGTTAAATAACCTTGGTCACATTAGTGTCTTCTCCACATTAGCTTTGCATTTGAGAAACTAAGTAATAATAAGCTCTAGAGTTATTGGGAAGATTAACCACAATGTGTATATGTGAGTTGCTCAGAGAAGTGACTAGCACAAAATAAAACTTAGTGAATAAATGTTGCTTATTATCTTTTCATTTTATTGACAGGGCAATGATTCTCCACTTAAGGTTTGTTTATAATTATTCAAATTAAAAGCTAGAGTTAATTCATATTTTTTCAATATTACAAAGGAAGAGGTCTTACCTTAATTGTACAAGGGAGTTCAAAATTCCTTTATATATTTACTTGTTTTTTTTTTTCCAAATACGAGAAATCTTAAACAAAACGAAGATGGAGATCACCAAACTATGACCTATGTGAGCATCCTTGGCTTGCTTGGAGATGAAACCAATGTCATCTCAAGTCCATGCATAACGTGAGTAGACAAGTCACCTGGTTCTAGCAACATCTATTCCTCCAGATGGGCTTTGCTTCCATTGTCTTATACACTGAAATTCTTGGTAAGAACCGAACTAATTTCAGTAAACACTAGACAAAGGAGGCTAGAGAAAGAGCTTAGTGTTGACAGTGTAAATTCCTCAGAATCTTCATCTCACTTTCCATTGATATCTACAGAAGAATGAATGATTGCTTTTCTAGGACACGTGCCAAGGGCCACAAAATTCATTTGAGTCAACTATGTGGGATTCGGGTGAAATTTTTTGACAGCTCTACAGCAGCTGTTATAATTTGAGGTTTCCTGGCATTTTTTTACCCCCATAAAAGAAACATTAACCTGGCTTTTCTGGGCCAAATGCCAAGGTAGGTCCTGTGATTACCCTTTGCACACTTTCTTTCCTCTAGCTGTTTTAATTAGATAAGAACTCTGCATTCATTTCCTTCTGTAAATGGAATTGTGATGTTATTATGAACCCTTCCAAGATGATAATGCTCCAGTATGCTTAGTGCTTTTTTCTTCAGAGTGGAAAAGGTTTGCCATAAGTACAAAATGATTTCCAAGGAGCAGAACAAATTTTTGTGCTATGTCTCTCCCTAGAGACTATTTTCCTAAGGGGAAATAAAGAAACTTTACCTATCCCTCTTGTTCCAGAAGTCTCTGACAGGGGGCAAAGGGGAAAGTGCTACTAAGTTGCTCATCAGGACCAGGAAGACAGCTAAGCAAGTGCAAGTACCTGCCCCCAAGGGTGACAACCTGAGTTCTGACCATGGAACCCAGTGTAGAAGGAGAGGTTTGATTTCATCAAGTAGTCCTCTCACCATCACATGCTTTCCATGGTATGAGTGTTCACATGTAGACACAAACACATATGCTAAAATAAATAAGTAGATAAATAAAGAAAGAAATAAAAGTAATAAAAATAACTAAATTGTTCATTATCAAGGTATAATGGACCAGTATCTTGAAGCCAGGTCCTCTAAACTGCACTACTTCCCTAGTCCTTGAACAAACAACCCAAGGACGCAAGTGTCCTATACTCACAAAGCTATGACACTCACTGACCTTTACTATTTTACCCACAGTGTGACTTTTGCATCAGCACAGTTACAGTGCCTAGTGTCACTTAGACAAAGTGCTCAGACAAAGCTCAGTTCTAGTACTTACCATCATTCTACAGTACAAGGTTCTGTAAGAAAGGTCACTCTACTTGTAGAAGCTTTATCTCATAGCTTACCTAATTTTGTTGGTTGTGCATATCAGGATGTGAAATGTACCCTATTGTCTTTCTGATGGCCACTGTATTCCATTATGAAGCCCTAGCATCATTTAACTTCCAGTCTTACGTTGGGGGTCAGTTCTTCAGTGCAGGTGGTGGTGTCACACATATGAATGTCTCTGTAAGACCCATTATTATACATGGAATTTCAGGGCCAAAACCCCACTTTTGCATGTGGAAATGAGGAGTCTGGTAGGTGATGATCACTTACTGTTGGTCATTGTGGCTGCCTCTTCTGGACCAGTAGTGTCTGAGAGCTGCTTCCACAAGAGAGAAAATCTTCAGTTGAAGGTTGAATATGCTTTTTTGTTTAAAGGGTCATTTGTTAAATCTTTTTTTCTAACCACAAGCCTTGTGCTTTCTCTCTTGAGCACTGGTCTCTTTTTGTTAAAGTGTATGGATCATTTTGTATAGGGAAATTAGTTCTCATTCTGAGTTATAAACTGCAAATATACAAGCATATTTATAGAATATGTAAATTTAGTCTTTCATCTTTGCACATATGGTGGCTTTCTAAGAAGAGCTTTAAATAAATGTTCTGTGGCTTCTGGGTTTGTATCATATTCAAAAAGTTTCTTCCTAAAACTTTATGGCTGACTTTTCACATTTAAACATTTGGCCCTTATTGTCTTTTTGTCTATGAGGTAGAAATCTAACTTTTTTTATCCAATGGCTACCAGTTAGTTCCACTAACATTTATTGATAACTGTGTCAATATCCAGATGAATTTATTGTGTACTTAATTTATCTGTGAATTTTAACTTATGGATGGATTTTTCTGGTCTATTCTACTAATGTTTTATCTGTTCCTATGCAAATACGTTGTTTTTATAATCAGAATGGTGTGGTATGTCATAACATCCAAATGGAATATTACTTTCAGTTTTTTCTTGCACGAGTGATGTGTATATTCAGGCTTGCATATATGTGGGTGTATGTGCACGTATGTGCATGTGTTTGGAAACCTGAGCTTGGTGTTGAGAGTCTTCTTTACATCTTATCCATCTTATTCATTGACACAGGGTCTTTGGATGAACTCAGAGCTCACTGATCTCAATAGCCTGCCAGATCAACTAGCTTCTGGGACCCCTTGTCTCTGGCATTTAGGGTGGAATTGCAGGCAGACTACTGTACCCACTCAGTACCTACATGGGTTCTGGAGATCTGAGTTCTGGTTCTTATGCTTGAGCATCAAGCCCTTTGTCTTTTGACTCATCTATCCAGCCATTAGTTTAGTTTTCAATCTAAAAATGTCTGGCTATTGTTTATTTATTTTTTTACATGAACTTTAGGATCTACTTGGTTCCTCTTCCATTAACAAAATCAGTTAGTTTGTTTTGGAAGGAGTATAAAAATCTGTAATTAAATTAGGAAGACTATACATATTTATGATTTGAATCTCTTTACTCAAGCCTAAGCTATGTCTCTCTATTTAACTATTTTTTTGTCTCTGTAGCATTTTAAACTTTCTATATAAGGCAGATAATATAGAGAGGGTAATGATAGTACCTACCTGACCTGTTGGTATTTTTGTTTGTTTGGTTTTGTCAGCTGGCCTAAGATAAAGTTATCAGAGTGGAGAAATTTCAACTGAGAAAATGTCTCCATCAGATTGGCCTATAGGCAAGACTACAAGGTATTTTCTTGATAAATGATTGACGTGGAAGGGCCCAGCCCATTGTGGGTAGGGTCATCTCTGGGCTCATTGTCCCAGGTTGTCTAAGAAAGCAGTCTGAACAAGCCATGGAAAGCAAGCCAGTAAGCAGTACTCTACTTCAGTTCTTGCTTTAAGATTTCTGCTTTGAGTTCCTACCCTGATTTCCTCAATTATGTATGATGATACAGAAGTGTAAGCAAACTAAGCCTTTTCCTCTCCACGTTGCTTTTGGTCATAGTGTATATTACAGCAGTCGAAAACCCCCACCAAGACACTTCCTTAAGGAGTTCTTGTAAAGATTAAATCAAGATAATATGCAGTGCCATAGTACAACATGTAACATACAGTCAGCTATACAATGTATGACAAATGTATACTGCTTGCTGTATCCCGGAATATGTGTGACTAATACAGTAAGATAAATCAGTCTTTCAATAATGTCAAATTCCCATGGCTGTGATTCATAATTGACTTTATCATTGAAGCAGAAAGTCTTTCCTCCTTGTGCCACATTCAAGGATGACCTCCACATCTTTGGTAAAGGTTCTGTAGGTATCCCTGTTGATTTGAATTAAACAGATATGGCTGCCCTGCCAGCATAAGGGAGGTATCAGCACCCAGGGAGAAGTGCCTGTGTAGGAGTCAATGTTAATCATCCAGCAAGTTTGGATGGCCATCTCAGCTCTGTGCACCATATCCATGCATCTTATGTGCCTCATGCTAGTGTGCTCAGTTACTGAGCATGTTTCACTTTCTCATATTTAGTCTTCTGAAGTAGATGTAATAATCCCACTTTACAGTTAAAATAAGTGACAGGCTAGGTCACAGATCTAACCTGATCATGGAGATTCAGTTGTCTCTGAAGTTTGTGCTACTAACCAGTATTTAATTTAGCATATTCAGAAGAAATGAAAACCAATGGCCGTCAAGGTGGCTCCATGGGTAAAAGTGTTCAGTGCAAAGGCTTGAGAGCTTGATGTCAGGCCTAGGAATCCATGTAAAAGTAGAAGGGGAAAATCAGCTCCACAAATTTGTCTTCGACCTCTATGTTGTGGCATGGTACATACCTACACATGGGCATCATTTAAGTATGCATATACTCTTAAAAATTAAAAGAATAAAATCAAGTGTAAAGTAAACTGTAATGCTATTTGACTATGTTAACGTACACGTTTTTTTTTATCTGCTGTAGAACCATTATTATGTCATACACTAGTGTATGCCTCCTTTCTGTCAAAAAAATTACACCTTTGCCAAGGGGCATACAGTTTCTGGTTTGAGCATCAGCACGGAAAAGCCCTGGCAGATTTGTATTTTCATATACATTTGCTTTCAAGGGTCAAGATGTATGTTACTACATCATCTGAAAATGCTACAACTCTCAGAGGTACCCTATCTCTTATTTGCCTTCATGCTTAGACATCTGTATTTGGTGAAAAACTCATGACACTTTCATTTAGCTTTTACAGATGACCTGTCCAACCTAAGTAACATATTGGCAAAAAAGACAGTCCAGAAAATGACTTATTCCCCAAGAGAAGAGGCATGTGAAGCTCATGGATCAAGAAAAAAAATGGATTGGCCAAGAGAAGAGCATTCTCCGTGCAACTCTGTGTGTTTCACAAAACAAA
The DNA here is from genome assembly GCA_019843965.1 of Rhynchomys soricoides. Lineage (NCBI taxonomy): Eukaryota > Metazoa > Chordata > Mammalia > Rodentia > Muridae > Rhynchomys > Rhynchomys soricoides. The sequence goes on along the minus strand of JADRCH010000223.1, from coordinate 4,272,496 downwards.
GATACCCCTGATGGCAGTGAATGCACAAATGCAGAATTCCTTTCCCAGTGTACAATGGTGTCGTCCACACAAGCTTGCTTACTGCTGAGGAAAGAATGAGGGTTTGTCACAAGAAAGTAGGAAGTGATGACTTTTCACAGAGGGGCTGGGGCTGGAAGCTAACATTGGGAAAGTGAACCAGGCATTTGAAGGTCACTGTCATGTTGATTGTTCAACAGAGGAGAAGGCCTAGGATCTGGGAGTGTGAATACATGGGCACCCAAAGTTCCAGAGTTGGCAAAAATGATAGGGTCTAAGTTGGTTGTCAAATGATCTTCTTTCTGAAAGAACAGATCTGGATTTGCTCTCAGATAAGGTGATAGCAAGGTAGGTACTTGGGTAAAAGAACTGACTCATTTGAGTACAAAGGGAAGGCTTATTTCTAAAAACCCTGTATCTCTCTGGCTCCTTGCTGGGATGTTTTAAAAAAAGAAGTCCTCTGATTGGTACACAGGGCATACTCAGTTGAGCGTTCATTGAATAAATACATGAAGTATAAGGTTGCCATCCAGTTTCTGAATATAGGGCAGGTGGTGACAGTATTTTTTTTCCGAGACAGGTGTATTTTTTTAAAGAGATAATGTGTTGATGCTGAGTCACCTGAAAGGTTACTCAAGACACAGTTATTCCCAGGTCTGGGGTGGGGCTGACCTGCAATCAGCTCAAGTAGGGGAAACTAGGCGAATAGAAAGTAAGCAAGAGCATAGTTCCTTATCCATTCCTTAGCAGTTTTCTGTTAGTACTGGTTGTTAACTTTTGATCAGTCACTCTGAGAATGCTTCACTACCTTCTCTAGCTTTCCTGGCTCCAGAATGAGTCTCCTATTAAGGATGTCATGTATGGCTCACATGAGCACCTGTGAGTTCACAGTTGTGAGAACTGGCTACCATTCAGCTGGAATCTATTTAATACAATTACGTGGCTGACATTGTCAAGTCTAATACACCTAGGACCTCTATTCCTTCAAGTGGTCTCTAAAGGAAGATGTTATTGAATATTATTGGATCCATATCACCTAAAGATTAAGTTGTCCAAGGCTCCAGACCTCCATGAGATGGATCTCTCCACAGATGCAAGCTTTAGCATGCAGATGGGCAGCCTGTTAAAGCATGGACTCTAGTCCAGATTTTGAGCTAAGACTTGAGACGTTGGCTCATTTTGAAGCTCCTAGCTGAGGCTGCTGCTGCTGCTTCCTGATACACACGTGAGTAGCAGGAGTCTACAGCCAGGTTGGTGGGATAGCAAGTGTTCTCAGATTTTGGGGTCTTAAAGTCTTCGTTTTATCACTTCAATCAAGTCACAATCAGTTACAATCAAGCTTCAGTAGACCAAATGTGCATAAGCAAGTGTGCTAATACACCGGTAAAACTTCCTCCATGGACTCTATAACTGAAGTTCTTGTAATTCTCATGTGTCACAAAGTTTTATTTCCCTTTTTGTTTTAGTTATTTAAGTATGGAAAAAACCAGGCTGTATGTGTAGTTCAATGTTAACTGTCGCCTGGCATGTGTGAGCTGGGGCTGTGTATAACTCAGTGTTAACACTTGCCTGACATGTGAAGCCCTGGGTTGGATCCTTATCACTGAAAAATAGTAGAAAATAAAAATGTGGAAACCTTACCAGCTCATGAGTTCCTTCACCCCAAGTGTAGCATGTTCAGGGGCTTGATATCAAAGAGTGAAGAAATTTTCAGAGAAGACAGGAAACCCATTCTGTAACATTACCACCAACAGTGACAGGTGGCAGACAGGTGGCTAAGATGAACAAATTACACTTTTGGAGTCTGATTTGCCTCTGTGATAGGTATGACTGATCCAATACGGTAAGGTCTAAAACTTTGTATTTCTTAATGCCTTGGTTTCCTCATGTGCAAAGTGAGACTAGAAAGTACCTACCCGCAGGGTTATTGTTAGGAAAACAAAGAGCACAGCCAATAATACACACAACTTTTGTGATATATGAAAGAGATGAATTATACTGTAAGCAGGATAATGTTAGGATTAATGCTTCAAACAATATCAGAGGACAACAGTCCCTCTGAACAGGGGCAGACTTCAGAACCAACCTATGTGTGACAGGTTGATGTACACCAAGAGGCCATAGTTGTAAACGACTATAGTTTCGAGGTAACTGGGAGCCAAATAGTCTATGCCTATAAGTAAGGTCTGTGAGGCATCCTATTGATGATGCCATTTCAGAGTTAGTAAGAAGACCCTTGGGAATAGATTAGCAAGATACAAGGACAAGATTAGTACAGATGTCTGACAGCATTCATCAAGCGCTTGGGGGTGGGTCTAGTCTAGCACTGCTTCACATGTGGGATCTATCTATGCTCAACTATTCTACAAAGCAGACACAATTGCAATCTCTGATGACCAGATGAGACAGAGACAGGGAGGCTAACTGACATGCCCAACGCTGTCTTTTCCTGAACTGGCAGCCTAGGCCGGCTTAAGCATCCATGTCCTCAGTCACTATGCTGAAGTGTTTATCTCAGGGTCTCTAGGTTTTCTGAATAAAAGTGGCTTTGCTAGCCATAGAATTGGTAAGGGTGGGGGTCTCTTGGTTAGCAAGTGGGGTTTCATGGGTGTTTGAGCTTTTTACATTACTTTACTTTAATGTTATGATATGTAACACATTCCATGTGAAACAGAAAGTGCATGTTTTATCCCTACATGTCCTATCACCAAGAATGCCACAGTTCTGGTCTATCTACACACAGAATGGTACAAGTTCAGCCTGTATTGTACATCCCCACGTAAATTCATTTTCAGAAGCAGATGGGGTGATGAACGTATTTATGCTTATCTTCTGTGTGGGTGCTGATGCTTGCCTCATTGGGGATTGTGTACAGACAATCTGAAACAGAAAGATGCCTATTGTGGATCAAAAGGAAATGCCACTTGAAGCAGAGCTCCTGAAATTAGTGCCTGTGATTACACGGATCCCATGAGTCCACACAAAACTTTGGGTGGTTCCCCACCTATGACTGTTGTGTTTTCCCATCAGTAGTCTCTTAAAAATCGAACACATCTTTTAAAGTTGAATTTGGTACAGGAATTTTTGATAAGGGTATTCCCATCCTCTTCACCTCAGGTGATTTGCACGGGAAAATCAATCTGACACTGTGCAGCCATATTTGGTAACTTCCTCTTCAGTCTGATCAGATTCCTGGATGTTCCACAATTGCTCACACTACATTTCTTCAGTAACAGGAAGAAAACCAAACTTCAAATGTTATAATGCCTCATCTACATTTTTTGAAGAATGATACATGAACTGTTTTAAAGATACACGAAAAATAGTACATACAAGCTTATACCAAGATCCATTGTCTGCCCTCAGACCTAACCAAAACTATCTCAGATTCTATAAATTCTCTGAGGAGCCCTTCTAGTTAATTGAAGCCTATGTGCTCCCCCACTCCCCACTGCTTCTTCCAGGAGGATGGATCCTAGCTCTCTTATTATCATTATCTTATTAATAGAGTGGCATCTGAGCCACACGGATGTACGTAACTGTGTCAGTTTTGTGCTTGTTTTGTTGTTTTGTTTCATGCAGCTGAAGCTGGCTTTACAACCCTAATTCTACTGCTGTCACCCCACCCCATGCTGCCATGGATGCCTCCTAACATGTACTTGAAGTAAAGGTACAGATTTTTTTGATGTTCTCTCTCTCTCTCTCTCTCTCTCTCTCTCTCTCTCTCTCCCTCCCTTTCTACTTTCTTTCCTTCCTCATTTCCTGCAGAATTATTTTTACATCAATTGTGGCATTTATTTTTAAATTATTTTTAAAAATAATTTAAAATATATTTGAAGAACTATGTCCTAAAACATAGTTTAAAACAAAGATAGCTAAATTTATACATAATACACAGTGAAGAAATCATTGGGAATAGTTGTTTAGTTAAGTGAGAGTCACAGAAAAAAATTGAATTATTTTAACCGAGGCTTTGTAGCAGTCCCTTAACATGTCAAAAAAGTCAGGGCAATCTGTTAGGAAGATACAGTGAATTCCCTCCCTCCCTCTGTCCAGCACTCCTCATAAACTGTCTATGACTGTAAGTAACGGACTTGGACTATGTCTTTGTAACAGCAAAATGTTGCTCTTGTCTTTTACAACTATTTCTTTCTAGTCCAACCCAAATGTAGTCTTTACAGCAGTACACATAGAAAATTGGAAATAGCAAATAAAGGTTTATAAAATATATTCTCTTTAAAGACAGATTTTGAAAAGAATTCTTGGCGTAAAGTAAATTCTAAAGATGTTTGGATTTTGGACATTCAGTACTTAAACAATTTGAGCAGCCCATTGTGGTGAATACAGCACTAATTTAGGTTATTCAGTATTTGATTTCTCTCGGCTTGGGAAGGAGTACATATCCACTTTGGGGTATGTATTATTCCCAAGAACATACACTGAGAAATCCAAGATAACCTTTATTACAGACATTTTTGTAGTTATCATATGCTGTTAAGAATTCAATAGATGAGACCTGAGTATGATAGCACTTCCCTAGAATCCCAGCTCCCAGGAAGCAGAGGCAGGAGGATTGCAAGTTTGAGGCCAATCTGAGCTGTATTTTGAAAGTCTGTTTCAGAACAGAAAGGGGAGGGAGGCGAGGGGATGTGAGGAGACAAGACAGAACAAAGAAGGAGGAGATGAGAGAAGGAGGAGGAAGGAAGGAGGAGGAAGATGGGGGGGAGGAGAAGGAGATGGGACAGGAGAAGGAGAGGGAGAAGGAGAATGAGAAGAAGAAATAATTGGAAGGATAAAATAACAATGAGAGAAGAAATGGACAGGCTAGAAGCTCAGAGGAACTGAGAAACCACTTGGTGTTGAGCGACAGGGAATATGTCAGGCAGATTCTAGAGTCAAGGGCTGTCCAGGTCAGGGAAGCCAGGTGTACCAATCACCGAAGCAGGACAATGAAGCCAACAACTGCATGAAGAACAAGAACTGTAATCTGAATAGAAAACTGGGATCCACATCCCACAGAAGCCATCAGACAAGAGACTGGGCTGGCTTTAAATTGTAGCAATCTTACTCTGTCTTGAGTCCTGGAATCATAGATGTGGGCCCCCACACCTGACTCCTGTAGAGTCTTAGTTCAGAAAATTAGCCATTTTGTGATATAATGAAGCATGTTAATAGACTATTTTCAAATCAACTTCAACACTTAATATAAATTTAATTTATCACAATACCATTTAAAACTTTTATAGCAAAATACTTAATACAGGAGCATCAGCCTCTGTTTTGTAATTATGGATATGTTGTGACCAACCTACTCAGACTTCCATTGTCATGCCTTCACTGCCATGGTGGTCTGTACCCTTAAATTATGCATATGTGGGGGTGTGGGGTTGTGGGGGTAGGGTATGTTAGGACATGTGTGTGTGTGTGTGTGAACTTAACACAATTGCACGGCTACTCCTGGTTCTATGGACCAAAGGAAGTAAAAGGTCCTCCATGTGCTGTTAGGATCTTCATACCTGATAGGATAGACAAGGTCTATCTATCCTTTGATGTTGACTGTAAACAAGTCATTGCAAAATGTTGAGCTGACATTGTAGTAGTGAATACTAAAAGGTACTAGATAGTTTGGGGAAGTCTTAGGGAGGCTCAGACACAGTGTTGAAGCCCGAGGATGTGGAGAAAGTCTCCCTGGGGAAGTGATTTTCAAAATGAGATCTGACCACTGTGGAAGAGGGGAGAATAGAAGTATAAGTGTGCCAAAACTTCTCAGAAGAGGAAATTGCATTTGTGAGGGCTCAGAGGTGAAGCAGAGTCTAGAACATTCCAGGAACTGAAAGAAGGGCCATCTGGGCTGGAGAAGCAGGGCAGAGCCACAACATCTGAAGGGACACTCTTGCAGGCAGATGGTGCTTGACATTGGAGACCACAGCAGAGGCTTTCTTTCATGATACTTCTTGGTCTTCCTTAAAGCTAACAGACCCCTCCCCTCTTATATCACAGCGGCTTCAACATACACACTTATGGTCCTATAATATTAAATCCTCAAACTCTGCTCAATTCTCAGCATCTGCATGGGATTGGTCCCAAGACCCTTTGAGAATACCCATGAACCTTGTAAAAATTACATGGCATTTGCATATAAGTCAAGAACGTCTTGCCATATGATTTGAATCTTCTCTATATTATTTACAACACTTAATACAATAGAAGCTCCCTGTAGATAGTTGAACTATATTGCTTAAAAAATAGTGGTAAATCCAGGCATGGTGTCACATGCTTGTCATCCCTGATGTGAGAGGTAGAAGAAGGAGGATCATGAATTCAAGTCTCTCCTCAGTCATACAGTGAATCTGACATCAGCCTGGGATACATGAGACCTTGTTTCATCTTCCTCCTCATTGTCATCATTATCAATACTGATACTAATGCTACTACTAATAATAATAGCAGCAAGGTAAATGCCTTTATATGTCTAGACATTCAATGTTTTCCCACGTCTTTTTACTCTGCCCTGGTTGAATGCCTGTTAGCTGAACCCATACGACAGATCTCAGATGCTCAGGGCAGACTGTACCTACATCACATCAGTTCATGTATTACCTACCTCTGAATGAGACCACTTCTTAAAGTTCAAGGTTGGCTCAAAGTGTTCCACCTCTGTCATTATAAAAACTAAAACTTTCCATTCTGACCACAACCATGCCTGTCTCCCAGGGTCTCTGCTTTGTTTTCTCAGAACCTTTGTCCCCTTCACTATTTGCAAACCGATGGCCTGGGGGACTTTCCTCTCATTCTTTGTCTACCTGCACAACACTCATCTTTTTAATGGCTTTACTCTGACCCCAGTGGTGCTCGATAACCACTCCTGGTTGATTGCTTACTCCATTCCTCCCACCTACTTTCAGGCTTCATCATCCCTGAGCCTGCCCCCCTACTGGTCTACCTTGGCAGGAGCCCAGGGATTTGTTTTTCACTTTCTATGTAGATACTGGCCAAACCCTATTAATTTAATCAACTTAGCTTCTCTCTTTCGCTTTCCTTCTGTCTAGCCAAAGGGCTTTTTCCTGGCTTTAGGTCCCCATTTTCCTTGCCAAATGGAATTTTTCCAATCTTTCCTCAACACTTCCTGGGATGGGAGATATATACCCTTGTCCTTGCTTTGTTTGAAATTGGTCAATGACTTTCTTTCCCATAAAAGGAAAGTCCGACCTCCTTATGGTGAAAACAAGAGCACTGTGACCTGACCCTGGCGCACATGCACAAACCTTCTGCCCAGGCATGCCACTTATTTCTGGTCTATTCCACCCTTGAATCTTTGCACACTAGCTGTTCTAACTTGTCTTCTTCCTCTAGCCACCATGCATCAGCCTGTCTCTGCATGCTGTGCAATCTGTTTGGGTATCTGTTCCACTCATGTTATTTCCCAGACATTTGATGTCCTTTAGAATTCAGCACACAGGTTACAGGAAGTAATCCTGAACCACTGACCTCTCCCTCCACCATGCCCTCCCCTCAATGGTAGTACCATCACAGTAATAGTTGTCTTCAAAGCTTTCTTTCTTCTTCATCATGGATAGAAGTCTCTCAAAATCAAAACTTAAGCATAACTTGACTTTAAAAGGATGGTGATCGGCATCATCAGGACACCTCAGGACAAGGTCTGATTTTATAGTCTTACTGTTCTTCTTGCTACATTTAACTCTCAGGTGAGACTCTTCCATCTTCCTTTCCCCTCCCAGAGATGAACCTTTAATCTCCTATATCAGTCAATTTTTCATTTCTATAACAAAATATATGACACAGACTACTTTATAAGAAAAAGAGGGTTCTGTGTTTCACAGTTTTAAAGACAGGAAATCTAAGTCACATGGTTTAAGTCTGGATAGAATTATTTTGCTGTATTATATTATTATATCATTGTGGTAATTCTTTCCTTTTCTTGTCATTTTTTTGAGATTTTCTTCTCTCTCTCTCTCTCTCTCTCTCTCTCTCTGTGTGTGTGTGTGTGTGTGTGTGTGTGTGTGTGTGTATCCTGGCTGTCCTGGAACACATTCTGTAGACCAGAATGGCCTCAAAATCACAGAGTTTTGCCTGCCTTTGCCTCCCCAAGTGCTGTGATTAAAGGCATACAGCTCTAGTGCGTGGCTTTTTTGTGGGAATTCTTATCAAGAGCAAGCAAATGATTACTTCCCTAACCAGCAGCAGAAAATGGGCCCTGCTTCCCAATTCTTTCTATGGATACTCTTTTAGTAACCTAAGGACTTCCTAGAAGACCCTAACTCCTGAAGATTCCACCACTTTCCTTCCAATAAAGCCAAGTCAGGGATCAAGCCTTTAATATGTAAGCCTCGGGGTGAGGGTGTTTATATTCTGTTGCTATATTAACACCATGAATAAACATAAACAGGGGGAAGAATGGGTTTATTTGGCTTACTTCCAGGTCACAATCTCTTAGTGAGGGAAGCCAAGATAGAAACTAAAGTGTAATTGAAGCAGACAGTATGGAGGAATGCTGATTTCTGGTTAGCTTTCTCTGGGTCTTTCTCAGGCAGTTTTCTTATACAACCTGGAGCACCTGCCCAGGGGTGGCACCACTCACAGTGGGCTGGGCTCTCCCTCATCAATCAACAATCAAGATAGTTCTCCACAGACCAAAGCTACAGGGTGATTTGATCTGGGAAGTCCCTCCTCAGCTGGGACTCTTTCCTTCCAGGTGACTCTTGGTTGTGTCAAGTAGACAATAAAAACAAGGCAGGACAAGGGCTGTTTAAATTACACGTATACCCACACACTTCCCCCTTTCTTAAATACTCTGGATGGTTTTTTTTTTTTTTTTCTTATTCCTGGATCCATATTCCAGACTGGAGAGGTGGCTCCGAGGTTCAAAGCCTATATTGTTCTTCCACAGACTCCAAGTTTGACTCCCAGTACCCATACTGCGTGGCTGACAAATAAATACCTGTTACTCCAACTTAGAGGAGTTGATACCTCTGGCCTCCAAGAACATCTGAATACAAACTATACACATACAGAGAAAGAGAGAGGGGGGAGAGCTAAAAAAGTTTAAAAATCTTTAAAAAGCAAAACAAAACTTCAATAGCAATAAATAGTATGCTAAAGAGAGGCACCATTTCCCCATTTACATAGATGTGCATAATAGGAATTACCTCGGTTCTTCCTGGCTGCTTCTACTGGCCAGTCCTCCTATCAGCTCTCTTGCAAATATCTGGTGTGCTTTGCCTTTGTGACCCAGCCTTCCTATAACCCCTAAGGAAATCTTCCCAGAGTACCAGTTTAAAGCATCTTGTAACTCTCAATATTTTTTAAATCTGTGATTGCAAAATTTTGGAAAGATTAAGAAGAAAGCATGCTGTCCAAAACTTCACAGATGGTCTGTCTGTTAGAAATGCTTGCTGTTCAAGCCTAAGACTGGAGTTCTGTCCCTTGAACCCATGTTGGAATGAGAGGACCAACTCGGGAAAGATGTCCTCTGGTCTCCACGCATGCACCATTTCACATGTACAAACACACACAGTAGTAATAAGTAAGATGATTTCATGCTTTTATGAGTCTAATTTTGAAAATCCCCTTTATTGACAACCAAATTAAGTTATAGACTTCCCCCACTGACACCTTGTGTACATGTATAGTATATTCCCAGCCTATGTTCACACAGTGATTATCCATTTACTCTATTATAGCCAAATGGCTTATTGTTACATATATTTATCTTTCCATCTAGAGTCTAGATTCTAGACCATACAGTCTGAGTTCTATTGTATGACATGATGATATGCATATATATCATACATACATACATATGTACATACATACATACATACATACATGAATAACAGGATCTTACTCAGTTATCCAGGCTGGACTTAGGCTTGCAATTTCTTGTTTCAGCTTTCTGAATGTTGAGATTACAGGTACAAACAGATGTAGGAGGAAATAAATAGAATTCATTCTAAGATCATTTCCTTAAAGCTTTACTCTTCAATAAAGTTTATATTTCAGAAAATTGAGGCCAAAGTTCCCATCTTTATATTCAGTCTACATTGGTAGCACTGAATTTACAAGTATTCCACAATGCAGTTCAAGTTTCTGTAGCTCTGTCATTGTGTGCTGTGTCACTGCATGCTTTCCAAGATCAGCCACTACAGTGATGAGATCTGTCTACCCAGTTCGTTGCTGCTCTCCACTTTTTCAACATCAGTAGTTTTCAGGGTCCAGAGTCCAGGATCTAGAGTATGGAAAATGCCTGTCTCTGCCATTCTTTCTGCTGTCAGTGTCAAATATGTTGGCAAGCAGAAAACCCAGCAGCTGTGTGGACTATGATGGTGATCACTCTTTCTACTCTGTTATGTATAAGCCCTACTTTATCAGGATGCCATTTTCCCTCGGTCAGCCCACTTGTACTTATCTTTCTACCATGGTAGAGAGGGCATCTGTCTCCAAGAAAAATAAGATGTGTTTGCTACCTCCTTCCCTTACATGTGATCTTGGGCTGCTCACTCTCCCTAACCGCAATCTTATCAAATGGAGGGAGAATAGCCATCTATCTTACTATAATAGTTAGTATCTGGCTGCTACCCCTCCCTTATACAGCCACAGCTATTAGGATGTTTGTACCTCAAGAATGAACATTTGAAATACATTTTAAGATTCTTGTCAATTGTCTTCTGAGAGGCTTCATCTAGCCGCAGATGGACGCAGATGAAGAGACCAGCAGCCAAACATCAGGCAAAGCTTGATCATCAGGAGTCTTGTGGAAAAGGATTGATTGAGCCAGAGGGGTCAAGGACACCACAAGAAACCTACAGAGCCAACTAACCTGGGTCCATGTGGGCTTTCAGAGACCAAACCACCATCCAAAGAACACACAGAGGCTGGACCTAGGTGTCGTACACATTTGGAGCAGATGTGCAGCTTGATCTTCATGTGGATCCTGTAACAATTGGAGTAGAGCCTGTCCCTGACTCTGTTGCCTGCCATTGGATCCCCTTCCCCTAATTGTACTGCCTGGTTGGGCCTCAGAGGGAGAGGATACATTTATTCCTGCTGGGACTAGATGTCCCAGGCAGGGCTGTACCCAAGAGGGTCTTCCCCTTCTCTAAGGAGAAGGGAGAAGGATAGTAGGGGAAAGGATTTGTAAGGGTGGAACAGGGAGGGGAGGAGAAGGTAGCTGCGATTAGGTTATAAAGGGAATGAATGAATGAATGAATGAATGAATAAATGGGAAATATTCTTGTCAGGTCGTTTTGTTGTGTTTTTTTTTTAATTCAAGAAATTGACTAGAAAACTAGTGCATGTCTAGCTCAATGGCTCTATTACTATGTAACTTCAAAGTGTAGACGCAGTGTTGAATATTCTATTGAGCTATTCTAATGATATTTCATAATTCTACTTTTATAAGAAACTGTATTTCAGGCTTCAAATAGTCAAAAATTAAGAATCTTTAGACATACAATGATGCATATTAGTATTTCAACTTTCTTATATGCACACATTTGTTTCTCTAGCTTGAGAATGGATGAGACTGTAGAAAACAAATATGTAAAGTGATAAAAAATATAATCCTTAATGTTGTTACATTTATACAATTAAACATAGTGTTATAGATGTAGTTTGGTGGTACAGTGCTTTTCTAGCATATGTGTGGCCCTGGGTTTGAGTGAGGCAACACATACACACACACACACGCATGCACACACACACACGCATGCACACACGCATGCACACACACACACGCATGCACACACACACGCATGCACACACACACGCATGCACACACATGCACACACACATACACACGCGTGTGCAACGCACACATACGCATGCACACACGCATGCACATGCACTCTTCTTTCTAAAGACAACTCTTCTGCATACTCATCATATACTTCTCTATGTTCTTATAGAATCTTTAAATATACGTATGTCATGTTTTATATGATTCCATTTCACTGAGATTTACTTAAAAGTAAGGAGTTAAGTTTTGTTTTTTTTATATGTCCATGTGTCCTACTAGTTCAACAATAGCACAGTGGTACAGATAAAGCATTTAGCTAGGTATGGAAAAAGTACTAATAAATGAATGTGTAAATTTCTTCATGTAGTAAGAAAGTGGTAACCTGGAGTAGTTAAGTCACACACTCAGTGCCTTAGTTGGGATCTTGAATGTTTCCCCACAGACCCAGTGTTAACTGCTTAGTCCTTGAGCAACACCCTTGGTCACGGAACCTCTGTGATATGAAGCCTAGTTGGAGGCCATAAGATCATTGAGGATATGCCCTTAAAGAGGATTATGGGATCATAGACTGTGTTCCTTTTTCTCTGTTTTTTTTTTTCTTTTTTCCCTTTCTGGATGGTGAGGCAAGTGGGTTTGCTCTGTTGTACACTCCAGCCACCACTGATGCTTCCACAATCCCAAATCAATAGTGAGAACTAAGTGTGGGCAAAACCACCAAAGCTGTGAGCCAAGACAACTTTTCTCTTTGTGAATTAATTGCCTCAGGGGTGTCACTAGAGTGACAGCTGACTAATGCAGCCAGGCACCAACACACAGGAATGTCATCCACAATACCTGAGAACTTCCAAGAGGAAAACAACCTCTTTCAAGGCAGGCATATGAAGATCTTTTCTTAGTCTGAGGAACAGTGAACTTGAGATGTTTGGTTTAATTCCCTTGGGTATATTCTCTGACTCCAGACATCAGGCATATTTCAGTGCCTCAAGATTTTTATTTATTTATTTTTCATTTTTTTTAGGTTTTGCTGGTAAAATCACCTTCTCTTTCCAAAGTTCTAACAATTCTTTCAGTGAACATAGCTTCTAACAGAAGCTTAAGCACTCTGACTACCTAGGATGGCATGGACTAAAGTTCTGACAGGGGTGCAGACTAGAATACAGTGGCTTCACCATCAAACATGTGTAATGCTTGGCAGATGAGACTCCAAGAGGTAAAATGTAGAGAAGTGCAGGGCAGGCTTTTGTAGTATGTAGTTTTTGCTCCCTCACTTTAAGCTCTTGGTGAACCATGTTACCAGCTCCGCCCAGGTTTCCTAGGATCTGCAGATGAGACACACACACACACACACACACACACACACACACACTCATTAGCTTTTCAACCTGCCTTATTGGCTCAATTGCTGGGTGCTTCTAATCTCCTGATGGCTAGCATGCCCTTCCCAATACTCTTAGCTTGGCACCCTAAATCTGCCCTCAACTTTAGTTGATCAGTTACATTTAGCTCCAGCTTAACACCTTAAATCTTCCTTCAGCTTTAGTTGCTACCCCAGACCCAGCAGAGGAAGTAGCTGATGGCCACTCCACCTTAGATCTCACATGGCTGGTGGCTTTTTCTCCCTCTGAAGCATGGTGAAATCTCCTTTCCTCTCCCTGCATCTCTCCCTGCATCTCTTCACCTCCTACTGCAGGGACCTGGAAGTCCTGCCTCTTTCCTTCAACCCAGCAATTGGTCCCTGGCATCTTTGTTGATAGATCAACAACCAACTGGGGAACAGGACCTTAACATCAGCACCTCTCCCTACAGGACTTAAGAGAGGAAATCACTGTGAGAGAAAGACATCAATCAGACAAGCAGAGTATTATAAACAGAACATGATGAATTAATAGGTCAGCCTGCTTGATGATACAAATTAAAAAGACCCTTTTGTTAACAGTAGAGATTGTTAGAATTCTTTCAAATTACACTATCAAACTAACCTCTATAATGCATGCTCTCTTTCTGTGTGTGCATGCATTTGGAAGCCAGGGGTCAATGTTAGGTTATCTTTCACTATTGCTCTTCACCATATTTTTTTTTGAGACAGGGCTTTTACTGAATTCAGAGTTACCAACTGGGTAGACAGGCTGGCCTGCAAGGGCCCTCCTGTCTCTGCCAATCTGTTCTTGGATTACAACTGAGGTTCTCATACGTGTATAGCAAACATTTACACCGCAAACCATCTCACAAGATGCATTTTTACTCTTATAAGTAGGCAAATTTAGGAAGTGTTGAACGGGTTTATTTTAACTCCCGATATCAAATTTAGTCCTAAAAGGTCCACAAATTCCTCTACCTACAATCCCTGCTTCCCCATACTGCGGCCCACAGAGGGTTTTTTTCTCTTTCATTTTTCCCCATTCTTTCTCTCTCAGGATCCTTCCTTCCCTCTGCTTCCTTTTCTTTCCCTACCTCCTTTCTTTCTTCCCTTCCAATTTTACTTCCCCTCCTTCTTTGTTCAGCATATTCCCTAAATTTGATGCTTTGTGATGGGACTCAGGGAGTCCTTCACTGCAAGTGGAGTTAAAGGAAGTAGAACCACAGATGCTGCATGTCACTACTTGATGCCATTCATGAATTTACGAACTTACAAGGTGATTTCAGTATATTACCTAACTATATCACCAGACAGGTTTTTTATGTATGTGAGTTTGTTTGCTTTTTTACACACTGATCAAATAAAGTTGGATAATAAAGCTGAGTCGTTCAATCCCTTCAGAAAGTCCCCAGTCTTTCCACTTGGGAATTTTGGATCTGAAAAGTTCGAGCATTTTCTATGTGATATGCTTCTTCTAAAAACATGACTTGCATGAAGCCTGATACTATTTTCACTTTGTGTATTCAGCATGATAAGCAGCATCTAGGGAAGCTTTGCTTGAATTAACTCTGACCCTAGCCCTCTGTTTCTCTGAGCAGTACTCTTGACATGTTCAGAGAGACTCCTTCCTGGTCCTGACTGTTCTGTTGCCTCTTGAGATTTAAACATCCGGGCTGAAGGTAGTATATTGTATTATCCAGGTGGCAGGCACTCTATTTGTGACATTATTAGCATATGGATATGTGACTCTACCTGAAATAGGTTGTTAAAAAATATTCAGCCACACACAAAGGTAGATACTGAAGAAATATTTAGAAAATTGGATTGAATGAACACTTCACACATCCCTGACCATCTCATATATTCATGCTGAAGACAGAACAGAGTATTAAGAGGGGCATGGTACCTCAGGCAGTACTTAAAATTCTTGTGACTACAGTATGGATTTCTCTACTGAATAGTAGGGTATCTGAAGGGAAAGACCTTTCTTTGCCAGCTCACCAATTCTTCTTAGCATCAAGTGGTACATAATAACTCTGGGTAAATGTTTATGAAACGTGACTTTAATTAAGACATGCGTATGGTTACTTGTTTTGAACCCCCAAACTAGAATAATCCATCCCTGTGCAGCTGAAAAAGTATTTATTCTCTTCCAACAACATATCCTATTAGGAAAAAGTAATAACAAACATTTTATTAAGTAAGTTTTTCATAAAACATTATGCAATTTGCTTCTTGTGAAGCTTTTTGTCTGTTACCTGTGTGTCTTTTCCTAATATGGTTAGTAATGCATTTAACAGACAGATTTGATTTGGTTTTACTATTGGCTAATTCTTCTAGAATGTCCCATTTTCACTATCATCAGTTGCTCATTTCTTATTGGGAGCTGTGGTTCAGTGAGAAGGGGAGTTCCTTTATGGGCAGTAATACTTTGGAATCCCCAGGGATGGTCCATGACAAAAGAGATTAGAATTCTGAAGTGACACCCTTCAAACCACAACTAGTCAGTCTGTGGTCTGAGTCACACACATTCTTTGTCAGATCAGGTCAGCCTGTGCTAAAAGGGGAAACGAGGAGGAAGAAATCCTTGTAAAAGTACAGCATGCCCAACAGAAAATTCTCCAGTCATGCTTTAGAATTTTGAGCTCTAAGCCACTGAAACTTTCTAATATTTAAAATTACAAGTAGACCGTGAACTTCCCTTCATTACATTGAGTACTTTAGTTGTGATGTACTTTATTTATGTGCCTATTCCTCAAGTTGGTTCTGAATATCTTTCTTGGAGTTTTTTCTATTTCATTTTTGAATCCAAAGAGAATTTTTCCAACATTCCCAGCTTCACAATAGCTAAGGTACTTTTTTTTTTTAAAAAAAAAAAAAAAGGAGACTACATGTCCAGTGTAACATCAAGAACTGAATTTGTTAACAAAGCATAAGCCATTAAATTCATTGTCAGGGAGTGTCTATGAGTGATAGGTCTGAATGGACTGGCTTCCAGAGCCAGGTATGAATGTTAAACATTGAAGAGGTTCTGAAGAACCCATGTCTCAGGTCTCAGAGATCAGCAAAAAGGAAGGGATTATCAGATTAAGTTACTGTATTTTCCTAAGTAATTTCCTAGTTGGTATTCATGAGAATAGCTGAGTAAAGCCAGGTCTTAGCTGAGGAAAACCTTGCCTTTATTCCACACCTATGTCTCAGTCTTGGCTGAAGATCATGTTGTCTAAGCCTGGTTGTTATGCTCATTTTAACCCTTGTCACTGTTATAAACTTGGCATTCATTTCATAAAACAAAGTCTTTGGTGTGTAAGCAATACAATATTATAGTGGAACTCTGGTTTCCTGAGGGTTGCCATGCCAACTCTACAGCTTTTTAGGACCTAGATCCTCCCCTCAAAGCCATTCTCAGCTCAGGAAAGTAGGTAAAGTGATATGTCCAGCAGAGTTCTAGAGCAAAGCATGAGAACACATGAGATGTTGGGTCCCCTCCAAACCCAAACTAATAAACAAATAAATAGAAGCCGGAGGCCAACCTAGACCACATATCAAGACACTGTCTCAAAAATCCAACAGTTTCCAAAGGCAGATGACAAAATAGGATGTTAAGTTCTCAGTTTAATGCTGGTATATAATGCTTGTGGGGTCTGAGGAGAGGAGGACAAGTGGGCCCCCAAAACTCACACTGAAGGCCTGCCATGCACTAGCTGCCACCCTGGGAATTTTCTCTCGAAGTCCTAGCTTCCTTATTTGTAAATTGGGCAGAATCTTCCATAACCTGTCTAAGCAGCTTAAAGGAAATGTGTGTGCGGTATATGTCTGCTGCATGGGTGTGTGTGTGTTAAAATACATTAAAAAAGGGATGATATATTAAAATATGACTCATCTAACTACAAAGTTCTTGAGAGCTAACTCTTTTATTTCAGGAAGAAAGAAATATTTTTTGAACCAGAGCTTCATAATTTCCTTCTGTCAAAGGTAACCCTTTGACCCTTTCCCCGCTTTTCCTAAATGAGTCACACGGACCTTGTCACAAACTATCTTGCAGATTATTTTACCTTCCTTTACTTCAGTTCAATTCTAATTTCTGGAAGACACAATTTTAAATCTGTACATTTGTGCTCTCAGTTCATGGAAGGGGCTGTCAGAAAGCCCTTTAGGGGCACTAAACCACACCACACTATGCTATACCACATGCTAGTGGGAAGAGTCAGAGCCAAGTGGGACAGCAACTGTCTTCTCAAAAAGGAGGAAAGAAGAATATGAAAAAAAAGAATCTGGGTGAAGGGAAGATCCTGGGATCAAGAGGGTTGCTCAGGGGGCCAAAGAGATGAGGCAAAGCAGGGAGAATGTTGAGGACATATATATCAAAGTACCATATACCTCTTTATTTCTGTGTGACAGACAAACCCATATGTTTCCTTTTTGAAAAGTGTTAGTGCTTATTACAACTGACAGATAGTTGACACTAAAATAATTATTTCTTGATTCTGAGATTTGTAGAAAATATTTGTTATTTATCTTGTATAATAATAACAAATGCAAGAACGCATGAATATAATATCATGACACCAACATGTATAAATGCCATGTATTTTCAACTCTATTATTTGTAATACTGAGAACATTGACTGGTTGATGTCCTCATGATACCCAATTTAGAAATGAGAATACTGAGACTTTAAACCATGCTTACAGGATAGACAGTATTAAGGAAGGATTTTTAAAAATCAAATAATCATCAGGTAAATGCAAATCAAAATGACCCTGAGAATCCATCTTACACCCATCAGAATGGCTAAGATTAAAAACTCAAGTGAGAGCACATGCTGGCAAGGATTAGAGCAAGGGGAGCACTCCTCCATTGCTGGTGGGAGTGAAGACTTATACAACCACTTTGGAAATCAATCTGGTGGTTTCTCAGAAATTTGAGAATAGCTCTATCTCAAGACCCAGCTATACCACACCTGGGCATATACCCAAAAGATGCTCAACCATACTACAAAGACACTTGCTCATCTATGTTCATAGAACCTTTATTTGTAATAGTCAAAAACTGTAAACAACCTAAATGTTCTTCAACCAAAGAATGAATAAAGAAAATGTGATACATTTATACAATGGAATATTACTCAACTATTAAAAAGAATAATAACATCATTAAATTTTCAGTCAAATGGATGGAGCCAGAAAAGATCATCTTGGGTGAGGTAACCCAGAACAACACATATGGTATGAACTCACTTATAATTGGATATTAGCCATAAAGTATAGGATAACCACGCTAAAATCCACAAACCCAAAGAAGTTAAGTAATAAGGAGGGTCCAATGGAGTCTCTGGAATCTCACTGAGAAGGAGAATAGAATAGATATGGGCAGAGAGAGAGAAGGAACTGGGTAAGGGAGAGGTTTGGGAAGGGAAGCAAGGAGAGGGAGGTCTGAGGGATAGAACAGGAGGAGGAGAGTATAGGGAGAGAAAACTGAAATTGGTGTGTGAGGAGCATCACTGGGATGAGCTAGAAACCTAAGACAACGGCAACTACCAGGAAACTATGAGGGTGATCTACCAAGCAATGGGGATAGGGAATCCGAAGTGGCCATCTCCTGTAACCAGAAAAGATTACCAGTGGAGAGACTGGGATGCCGGACCAGCCTCGAAACTTCAGATCCACAATTTGTCCTACCTACGAGATGCGGTAAGGATAAAGATGGAGCAGAAAATGAGAGAATGGCCAACCAGTGACTGGCAGTAACAGTCGTCTGAGAGGCTTCACCACCAACTGATAGAAACAGATGCAGAGACTTACAGCATAATCTTAGGAGGAGCTTGGAGAATCCTGTTAGGTGGGGGGAGGATTGAAGGAACCAGAAGTGTCATGGACACTACAAGAAAACATACAGAATCAACTAACCTGGGCCCATAGGGGTCCACAGAGACTGAATCTCCAAATAGAAAACATGCATGACATGGACCTAGGCCCTGGTACATATGTAACAGTGGTGCAACTCAGTCTTCATGTGGGACTCCTAACAGCAGGAGCAGAAGCTGTATCTGATGTTGCCTACCTTTGGGTCCCTTCCCCCTAACTGGGCTGCCTTGTCTAGCCACAATAGGAGAAGGTGCACCTAGTCCTACTGCAACTTGATATGACAAGATGGGTTGGTATCCATAGGAGGCCTTCCCTTTCTAAAGAGAAAGAGAGAACCAAAGAATGGGGGGAGGAGGGAGATGACAGGAGGGTCCTGGAGGGTCCTGGGAGGAGAGGAGAGAGAGGAAGATGCAATCAGGATGTAAAGTAATAAAAAATATAAAATAATCATAATATATAATTGACAGTCAGTTAAGGTTAGAGCTTGTGAGTGTAAGATGGGCTCAGCTCAACTACCTGCTTACCTCAGCTGGGTCCTGCAACCTGGAGTAGTTGACTGAATTTATCTGGACTTAAATCTCAGTGGTTATGGGAAGGTCATTTCCTTTGTGTTCCACCAATGAATCAGGCAATAAAGAGATGACACAGTCTTGAATGGAGATGGAAAACAGATATTACAGATGAATGATTGTCATTGGCTTTGGAGTGTTTCAGACACTTCACACCACTGGCTGTGCTTTGTCCTACCATCTCTGGCTAAGTATCTGAATCCTGGCCCATGTGATCTTAACTCCATTCAGGAAATACCGGTTAGGACTCAGAACTTGCAGGGAACCTGTTGGTGAGAATCCATGAGCCTGCATTTGTAAAGCCCAGTTGGGTATTAGGACTAAAGTGGAGAGAGCATACCTTCCAAAAAGCTGGGGTGTGGGGTGTGGAGTTGGGGGTGGGGTGGGAGGCACAGTCCCCTCAAGCTTTTGTCATTCACGGGGAGATCAGGGACAATGTCTTGGCCCTAAAAACAAAGTCATTCCCTTTTCCAGAGCCAAGATGGTTGGGAAAGGTAAGAGAGTTTGAATGTTTCTAGACAGGGCAAAACAGACACAACAGGCAGAGTTTGAGTGGTGACAATTCCTTTGGGAAAAGAAGTATTTGATATCATCAATCTGGCACTTCAAGATTTGCTTCCAATCTGTCCAAACAGCTTATGAAAATTGAGCTGTTTGAAGATGGACCATGGAACGTTCTTGAAAGAGCAGATGAGACGGGGAGAAAGTTGAGAGCAATGTCACCACAGGCATAGGTAAAGGGGTGGCCAGTCCTGCCTGGGGTAAGACAGAGGCTTAATGGGGCTCTGTGTATTGGCGCTTTTTTGCTGTGGTAATCACAACACATGACAGAACTTAAGGGAAGTTTGTTTGGATCCTGGTTTCAGAGAAGTTTCACTTTGTCATGGCAGCTGTGGTAGCTCATTCAAAGAATGAGAATGTCTCCTAGCAGGCTCCCAGGTCCCTAGTTGTTGTTGGTGTTTGGGTGGAGGTCTAGGAGGTAGATATGTCCTGAAGTAAGTTCATCACTTAGGGTGGGCTTTGAGGTTTCAAAGCTTTGCACCAGCCCCAGTGCTTTCAATCTCTGCTTCTTGCTTGTGTTTTATATGTACGCACTCAGCTTGCTGCTTTGGCCACCACGCCTGCTGCCAGCTTACCGTGCTTCCCTGTGATCACATAGTATAACCTCTGAGACCATAACCCAAATAACTTTCTTCAATAATCTGTCTAGCCATTGTTTTTTTAATCACAGCATCAAAAAAGCAAAGAAATACAAGAAAGGCATGGGGGCAGAGTGGCTCTATCCAGGATGTCCTCTAACCAAATAGATCAGGATGCAGAGAACAGACTTGTCAGTATAGTCTTCAAAGTCCCAAGCCTAGTGACCACCATCTGCCAACTAGACCTCACTTCCTAAATCTCCACAGCCTATAAAATAGTGCTACAAGCTGGGGACCATTCAACCATGACTCTGTTGGGGGCCACTTCAGGTAGAGAGACTCCCAAATTGACTGGGGATGCAGTTTGGACAGTATCATGGTGGATTCTAATTGAAAACTGAGTTGAGAACACTGTTCAGACAATCTGGTGGTTGTAATGTAAAATAAGATGCTTCCCGTTGAAAGGGTCTTGATCTTTTCTTCAAGAAAGAGTACTTGTACAAAGTGTTAGGGAGGCAAAGTGGAGATTAAGGGGAAAGAGGGTTAAAAGTTTGAGTTACAAGTGGAAGTGGGTCAGGAGGCAGAGCAGCTATCACTGGACAGAATCACAAGGCTGGACTGTGGGGCTTGAACAGTACTACAGTTATCTAGCCATGCCGGAAAAGCCGGGTACATGTTAAACCACATGCCTTTCCCAGAGCACCTCTGCTTTCTCCTTCTTCTACATGTTCTACATTGGATTTCCACCACAATACATCTTTCATCAAAAGAAATCAGCTCAAAAAACATTTCAAAACCAGTTGACCTGTAGGACTATTACTCTGAAATTTTGTAGTAGTCACTCTTTGATCAGGCTCTAGATTGGTCTATTTTTCCAAAGTCTGAAGGATTAAACAAAGAGGGTGTGTGTGAAAGGCACAGAAGATGTGCAATAAGAGACAAATGAGCTCTCATTGCTAAGTCTGGGACTGGAGATACTCCACTCTCTCTAAACTTGGAAGCACCTGGCATCTACCCAATAAGAGTCTCTCTCAAACCAGTGAACCTTCTCTGAGGATGGCAACAGTACAGGGAACCAAGAAATACACTGCTAAGTCACTGAATTGGTGGGTGGGAAGTAAGATAGGGCTACTTTTATTTCTTTCTTTTCATGTTTCAGTTTCTGTACCACTTAATGGGTTTTACTATGCCATTTTGTACACCATACACAGAAGGCATACTTCGTTGTATGTATTCTGTCTACTTCTTCCATCTGAGCTCTTTGCTTCTAGCTGATGCCTTTCTTCTTGCCAAATTGTATTTGCCCCTTCTGCTTACCATCCTTCCGTCACTTGTATTCCATTGTTCTCTCTCAACCCTACTTCCATCACACACACACACACACACACACACACACAGTAATTTTAAATATAGTTTCCATATGTGAGAGAAAACACACATTATTTGTCTTTCAAGTCTGGCTTATTTTCTCAACATAATTTTCAGTCCCATCACCTTGCCAATGTCATGGCTTCATTCCTCTTTGTAGATACATAAAATTCCATTGTGTATATATCTCTATCTCTATCTCTACCTCTATCTCTTTATCACATTTTCTTTACCCCTTAATCTGCTGATGGACATTAGGCTGTTTTCATTGCCTAGATATTGTGACTAGTGAAGCAATAAACAGAATTGTGCAACGTCTTTGTGGCATGTACTTATAATTCTTCAAGAATGTTCCCTAGAGTAGTGTAGCTGGGTCATGTGACAGTTCTATTTTCACCTTTTTGAGAAATCTCAAAAAGTCACTTTCACAGTGACTATGTTTCATTTCACCAGCACTGTTCAGTTCATAGTGACTAGTTTATAGTTCACCAGCATTGAATAAAGGTTTCTCCTGCTCTGTGTTCTTGCCAACCTTTGTTGTCATTTCTTGTTTTGATGATAGCCATCCCAACTAGGGTGGAATGGAATCTCAAAGCAGTTTTAATTTGCGTTTTCCAAGTGGCTGGGGATGCTGAGTATCTTTTCAAACATTTACTGGTCATTTGTGTTTCCTTTTATTGGAGCCTTTGGGGTCTTTGAAGTATTGAGTCATATTATCTGTTGAGAAGAATTAGCATTACATATCTGTGAGATGGAATGTCCTGTAGATGTGTTAAATTCTGTTAATCAGTAGTATAGTTGAACTCTGGTATTGTTGCCTTTTAGTTTAAATGACTTATTTAAAGATGCAAGTAGAGCATTTGAATTTTCACTATTACTATTATGTCAGAACTTATCTAAACATGTACGTCCATTTGTGTTAATATATGAGCTGGGAGTTCTGTTTTTGAATTTTTTGATTTTGTTTTGTTTGATTTTGTTTTTGTGTTTTGTTTTTCAAGACAGGGTTTCTCTGTGTAGCCCTGGCTGTTCTGGAACTCACTCTGTAGATCAAGCTGGTTTTGAACTCAGTGATCTACCTGCCTCTGTCATCTGAATGCTGGTATTAAAGGCATGTGATACCACCACACCACAAGACTTGTTATGTTATATAAAATTCTTATGAATTCTTTATGAATTATTCCATTTATTATTAACAACATAAAGTGGGCTTTTTCTTTTGACTATAGTTTGAAGTCTACTTTGACAAATATCAGAATAGCTGTGCCAGCTTTGCTTGACAGAATGTCGTCTACTCTCTGTTTCTCAGTCTATAGCGTCTTTATCGGTGAGGCATGGTTCTTAGAACCAACTGACAGTTAAAGATTATTAATCTAATCCATCATCCACATCTGTTTGATGATTGGAGGCCATTATATTTAAGATAATTATTGAAAATATTTATTATGTCTTACCATTTTTGGTTGCTTTCAGATTTTGTTTCTTTCTGTGTCCTGATCTGTTGGCTTAGATAGCTCTTCCATTTTTATCTGGTGATCTCATTGTGCAGTCTACTCTTGATGGCCCAGTCTTCAGTACCACCAGGAAGGAGAAGATAAATTGGCTTTGGCAGTGACTTCTCTTTCCTTCATCTTAGCAGGAAGTTCTATGGTGGAAACTGTGTTTGCTCTTCTCATTGACCTTGATACATGTTTTTTTTTTTCTTCTCATTTTTCAGAAATTCTTCCACGTGTTGGTAGATTAACAAAGTTCTTTTATTTCATTTTTTTGGAATGGAGTCTATTTTGTTTTCCTGTGGGCCTCTCTTTAATGGGTCAGAGGAGACTTCTAGTCCTCTTCCTTACCTGAAATCCTCCTTACTTAGAAAAAAATAATTCCCTGTTTCATTCTAGGGCCTCCAAATGTCCAGTGCATTGCATTATCTAGCTCTGCTCAGTTGCTTCAGGCCACCTCAAGAAGGTGGACTTCATTTTTTGTTTTTTGTTTTGTTTTGCTGTTTTTATTTGTTGGTAATACATTGAAGTTGAATGCCTTCGACAATAATGGCACAGTACACTTTCAACCTAAGCTGCTCAGACTCATCTGGAAGGCTTGTTCAAGTGTAGCTTTCTGGGATCCACTCCAGAACATCTGACTTAAGGCCATGATAAGGCTTTCTAACCAGTTTCAAGTGATACTGACACTGTTGATCTGGATCAGCACTTTAAGAAAAAAGTGCTGTAGGACTTTTTCCTACTGCTGTAGGAAAAAGGAATTTATTATACACATTGTAAAAAAGCATTCCAGCAGTGTTGAGTCAATTGCTAGCACACAGTCTTGGTGTTATGTGAAATGGCACACTCTGTTCTAGGAAACTTTCTCATTGAATGAAAAAACCTAGGACAAATCTAAGGTGATGGATGGTCTACAACACCTGAATAATAATTCCAAAACTATCATAGATCAATTGTGAAGAGGGGGCAGGAAGATAGAGCCAGAGGATAAGGGAATTTTCCATGCAATTTTGTCTCCTAGCAATGTAAAAGTTTATATTATATTCACAGTTTCACTCTAATGGCTGCCTAAACGTGAGTTAAATAAGACAACAACAACAGACATACTAAAATGGAAGGGGAAAGAGCATGAGGTATATATATATGGTATATATATATATATTCTTTATACACACACACACACACATAGCATTATATAGACTAAATAGGTTAAATTTTTGTGTTTAGGAGTATACACACACACACACACATACACATATAAATAAAAAAGAAAAGATTTCATTTTTAGTACAAAGAAAACCTTATCAGAACAAAGAATTATGTAGCATTTAACTTTTTATTTTTGTGATTATGTGGCTTTGCAATAAATTTTAAAGAATTTACTTAAAATATATGCATGCACTGTGCATGTGCTGGGGTTAGTTTATTGCTAGCTTTTATGTATATGAATATATAATTTATATATGTGTATATTTATACACATATATCTGTATATCTACAGCTCTTATGAAAGACAAAATAGCCAATTCCTCTGTGTTTATTATATAAAGCAGCCGTTCAATGGGAATACAACTCTGGCTAAGAAAGACACCTACTACAATGTCTTAACGAGCTTCGTAGAAAAATGTAAGCCTTTGAATGCATATATCTGTAAATCATAACAACTGTCATTCATATCTGCTTTTCTTCTTCTTTCTTATAGTTTTCAGTCCCAAGAAAATCCACCTAAAGTAGTCTAAATAAGAGTCGGGTGTTTGTTCATTTGTTTTACCAAGTAATACAGACTAGCAAACTATATTACTCTGTAAAACATACATCCATGGAAGTTTGAAGGTATTCATTGAGTACAGTGTGCTTATAGGTGATGAGGAAGCAGGTCAGAAGACCCAACAACTTCCTGGGAATATATGTGAGTTAGTTGACCAGCATTCTCATTATCCTCCCAACTTGGTTTTAGGTTCTCTGAACCTTTTAAGCATTGTCATTTCTGGTTACTGCTAGGATACCTACAACCATTCAAAATCATGAGTAGTAAACACAGCTGGTGAGGTAGAAAAAAATATCCCCCTTTTATAATTCCAGTGCATCGGTTTGGACTATTTGTCTTTTCTTTTGAAGTGGATTGACTATACATTTGTTGGAGATCATTGGGGGTTAGAAGCACTTCCAGGGTATAACTCTGGTCCAAATGAGAACTGTAAGGGAAGAGCTTAAATATATGTTCTATCTCTTATCCAGGCAGGACTCCTAGGAGCTAAAACTGCAAGCTCAAAATATGAACCTCATAATCCAGACTCTTCCTAAATGAAGTAGACATTCAGAATAGCCAACTAAACTGGAAATAGCTGCAACTGTAAACTGTAACTAAGGTATATTTATGCTTCACTCTAATGAACACACAGAGACACAGAGAAGATTCAAGGTCACAAATCTCAGAGGAGTTGGGCTTTTAAGTTGGGTTCTTTGACTCTAGAGAAAAGCTTTTAAACCTCCAGGCTCTCCTGTCTCTTTTTGACTGGAAGATGAAAACCCCGACTTTGGCCAGCCTAGCTTGTCCAGGCATTGTCACGATTGCCTCTGACTGTCTTATCATTGAGCTGCACTGACCACTCTAGTTTCAAACCCAATTTCCATAACCATTGTCATTACAATTTGTAAATATTGATCACACTTCTTTTCTATTCCAGACAGCTATTGAGGCTAGACACCCAAGCAAGCATACAAACTAACAGAACCCCAAATGGAATTTAACATGTGTCAAAGTAAAGCTGTTATAGACAGCCCAGTAGGAGCCATCACACCTTCAGGGAAGACTTACAGTACAATAAGCTACTTTCAGTTCTCACTCAGTTTTTCTCTAGTTTCTTCCCCATTTTTGTTCTATCTGTGACAAATCTAAAGACCAGAGACCTGAAATTCTGTCAGAAGAATGGTCAGGTACTCAAAAGAGTGATATTCTTTTCATTCAGTCAATAAGTTATTTATAGATGTTTTAGTCAGCATTCACTTCATCTACTTCCTCCACCCAGGAGTTTTAGCTGTTCAGGTCTATCCCATTCCTTCCTGCAAGGCAGCAATCTTCTGCACTGTGTCCTCTGGTAGCCTCTCCTTCTCT
Organism: Rhynchomys soricoides; assembly: GCA_019843965.1. NCBI lineage: Eukaryota > Metazoa > Chordata > Mammalia > Rodentia > Muridae > Rhynchomys > Rhynchomys soricoides. The sequence continues at coordinate 4,245,814 of JADRCH010000223.1, read as the reverse complement.
GTCTCTGTGTCTGCTTCAATAACAAACAGCTGTTGCTGAGGCGTTGCTGTTGACGTGTCACCTTCGAAAACTCCCTCCAGTCACAGAAGATGCCTCTTCCAGAGGGTGGATCATCATTTAGGCAACAAGTGGCTTTGTTGCCATAGAGACCCAGTAGGGTGAGTTATGTTTGTTTGCTTGCATCACTCCTTCTGGGAGTGCGACAAAGACTCTTCTCTACGTCATGCATAGCTAATGTTTGGTAGGTTGTGGGTAGGCTTTTCCTGCGGGTAAGCTTTTAATCAACTGATCAGTAGCGATAACATCAAGACCTCTGTTTGATACGTTAATAGTGACAGATACACTTCCACAATTAATAACACAGTGTCCTCTTTGAGAGTCACATTATTTTGGATGGGTTAAGAAAGCACGACATTTCCTAGGGTTGGGAGGAGGGTTTGCCTTCACATCGATACATACTCTGCAGTGCTTGTCACCACAAACTGTCTTGTCCCGATTCTGATCTTGTCTTGCTACATAACCCTTTCTGGGTTTATATGTCCTTTGGCAAGTGCAGCAAGTGCTGTTTCCTGTTTCTAAACTTGTAGACCACCACCCATGTATCTCAGTTGTCACTTTTAACTAGATATCAGGCCAGCTTGCTGCTGCCCTTTGATCTGTATGTGACAAGGACAGTTAGGCGGTTGATGCATTTGATAATCTTAATTAATTTGTCTACATTTCCATAGGACTCAAAAGTCTAAAACAGAAAGTAAGCAGAGATGAATGCCCCCATTCCTAAGGCAAAAAAAAAAAAAAAAAAAATGACTACGTGAGACATGCAGATTGTAAAGCAACACTTGCTCTTTTCTCTGTTTGTTCAGAGAAAAGAGAGGAAGAAGCCTTCTTCACAGGACCTTAGCCAGGACCTTAGTCAGGCAGAGGACATCTAAGAGGAGCATCTATGCAGTATGGAGGATAGATCTTCTCTGTGAGAAGTCCCCTCTCCCAGATGTCCAGTCACTCCTGAAGCTCCCCTTCATTCTCCCAGAAAAGCCATTCCACTATTGGACTCAGTGGAGATTCTCTACATTGCTAATAGGAAGCACCAGACCCTTCACATCTAGGCCAATTATAAACTCCAGGCCTTCAAATATTCTGTTTCTTCTCCCTAAAAGGGTCTCCCATTCCACTCTGTCTGAGCTGTGTCTGCTCACCGGCACATGTTCTTCTTGTTTAATGTAAGGGTCTCCTAAGCAGTGTTGTCCTATGCAAGACTTATAATATTAGGAATTGGGTCAGTGCTTATCTCCTATGGACTGGAGTTCCACAAGGGTAAGGAAAAAGTCTGCTCCTCTTTGACCCTGATGTTGGACACATAAGAGACCCTCAGAAAATGTTGAAGTAGGTAGTGGACATGTAGGGCACTCCCTTCTTTTCCTCTTTCCTTTCTTTTCTTCCTTATAAAACTAAGCATTGCTGAAATAAGTTTGTTTCATGCATGACTAATTGTTCCCATTTTGGAATCAAAATATTTTCTGACATTCAATTCTTGGAAGTAGAATTACTAGGTCAAACACTGTAAACATCTTGGATTCCTCTAGAGTAACAACACATTGCTTTCCAGAAAGATTTGTACTGACTGACCAGTTGAGCATGAGGTTGCCTACACCCTTTTATACCAATCAACACTGTTGGGAGGGGGGGATGGGACAGGAGGTTCCAGGAGGAGGGGAAACCTGGAAAGGGGATAACATTTGAAATGTAAATAAAGAAAATATCCAATAAAAAAATAAGAAGAGAAAAGAAAAATATACTGAGCGAGTCAACTTGGAAAAAAGAAAATTTCCTTACTGCTCAGCCTTGCTGTTTAAGTACGGAAGAGAGGCACTTACCACCCCCACCCTATCTACAGCTCCTCTCTTGTGTCCTGTTTGGTATCTTTTATCAGATTTATTTTTCAAATTTTCTTTCTTCTTTTCTTCTCTTCTTTTGGACATACAGTCTTGCCAAGTAATACCATAGCTGGCTTTTAATACATTTTATAAGCTGTCTGTATTTTTCAAAGTTAGAATATTATGCGTTATTTGCTTTACAGATCTCCCCACTTAGATGTTTGTATTTTAATTATAGGGTCTCCCTCATGGTCACATATTTTGGTGTTTTTATGTGGTCGGGCCCATGGCCATCTCCCTTAGGATTTCTCAGATATCTCTTAAATTTACAGTACTCTTCATCCTGCAAAGTGAAGGGAACACATAGCTACTTTCCCCTAACACTGACATGCTTTGAGTTCTTCACTGTGTTCTTCTGTGAGTACATTTATCTACAGCTGTACTATAGGTCTCAGCCCCTGAAAACTTAATTTGATATTGATAGGAAGCAAGGATTATCTTTTCCCAAAGATTGTTTCAGTATAATTTGTGGAATTGTCTTTTCTTTCTTAATTATTTGATATGTCTACCTTTATTATATCTAAAATCATTATTTAGTAGAGCTTGGTGGCTCTACTTAGTGTCAGCCTGCAGGAGGCTGAGATAGAGAATCAATGTTAAGTCCAAGGCCAGCCTGGTCTATATAAAGACTTCCAGGACAACAAGAGATATATAGCAAGACCCTTACAGATAAAAGGGCAGCAACAAGCTGGACTGACATCTGGTTAACAATGACAACTGAGATATATGGCTGTGTACAAGTTTAGAAACAGGAAACAGCACCAAGACAAAAAAAGGAAAATAAATGTCACTCTTTAGCTGGGCTCAGTGGCTCATGCCTGCAATTGGAGCGCTTGGGAGGCTGAGGTTTAAGAAGGTGAGACCAGCTTAACTCACCCAACTAGCCTCCTCTCCCCAGACCACTATTAGTCAATGGCCTTTCTTACGTAGAGACATGAGAAGAGAGGGTACTTGGTTTTCCCACCCATTTTTTTCCTAGCTCTGCTCCAAGGTCCCCTATTAAACAACAATTAAGCCTCACTGAGAGAAGACGCTGTGGCATCATGAGGAAACCTAATATCTGAACTTGATAGAAGCATGGTGAACTGGCATAGCAACTCAGCAGACTGGCTCAGTCTTGAGTACAGATGAGTTGTACTGGTCTTATTCATCTGATACTGGACTCTTCATAAAAAAAACGTGTGCACATCCAACTACTGAAAAGTATGTTCTGTAGCAAAAGATAGACTATCACTGATCTTTCCTGGTGTGTCAGAGACCTGAGTTTCTATGGTGATTTTTTTTTTCTTTTTCATAACATGAGATAGTTGTACAAAGTTGGGGGAATGTCAGTTTTAACTAAGACAAGAGTCAACAGAATGTTCCCTTATAGGAAGCCACTAGCCACACACTCAGCAAGGTGGCTCAGAGAAGATATTTGCTGGTTGGTCTTCTCTTTTCTTTGTGGCTTACTGGCTTTTGACTCAGTTGTGAAATCTCAAAGGTCTTGCAGGTTGGTCCCTGGAAAACTTGGGATCACAGAACAGAACTTGACATTCCTTAGAAGATGTTATTAATTTTTCTTGGCCATATTTTCCATAAGTCAACTTTGAGAACAAAATGTAAGTGGTTGTTTTTATATTTTAAGGTACAAACATCGAGAATACAAAAGTCTTCTTCCTTCACTAAGTCACACTTCCTATCTAAGTGTCACTGCATTTAAATAGAAGCTTTGTGTTGTGAAGTATTTGTCGTTGCGTTTGTTTGTTTGTTTGTTTGTTTTGTTATATTTTGTTTCTGGTCTTGTTTTTGTTTTGAGATAGGGTCTCAAGCTATAAAACTGGCTAGTCTAGAATGGGCCATGTAGACCAGTTTGGTTTCAAATGTACAGATAAACTTGCCCCTGCAAGGATTCAGAGTGTACATCAACATGTCTGAGCTGTTTTGGTTTTTGAGATAGTGTTATGTGAACCCAGGCTGGTCTCAAAATTGCTATGAACTTGAACTTCTTACTCTCTTACCACCACATCTCTAACCCTGAGGTTACAGATGTGCAGAGCCACACTTGGCCTTAAATGGGGCCATTTTAAGAGTATTTCCACACCCCTCCCAAAAATGTGGATCTGTGATATTCATTTTACTGAGGGTTGTATGTACAGACACACACACACCCAAGCGTGTGTGTGTGTGTGTGTGTGTGTGTGTGTGCTTGGGTGTGTGTGTGTGTGTGTTTCAGGCTGACCTCAAACTCTAGTGATCCTCCTGCCTTGGCTCAGAAGTGCAGGAATTCATAAGTGAGATCTAAGGCTGGGTATATGCTTTAGAATGATTTAGTTCAACCTTCACTTGAAACTCAAAATCTCTCTCCCTCCTAAATCGAGCATAAGTCTAATTAATATTCATTTTATTGATGTTAAAAACTCTATTGAAATTTCTGCCCCTGAATATGTGTTAGGAAGTAGGGTACAAATATTGCAAATGTCCTATTGCAAATGGTTCAGGTCTAAGTCTTAATAGCTAAGTAGCAGAGACACCTCTGACTCATCCTAACTGAAATAAAGGAGGGCCTCATCTTTAGCTCCTTTTCCCCATCTCCATCACCCGAGCTTTTCATTGCTGTTCCTCTCCTTCCCAAAATAGTCACCATCTTTCAAGATGCTTCTGCCCAGTTTATCATGATTATTGCTTTTATCCTGTTTCCTTCTCTATGAAGGCAGGGGTTCTTATCTACTGAATTTATCAATGTAGTTCAATATCTTTCCCCTGTGTAAGTACTCAGTATTACTGAAGTCAGTTTAGTCATCTGTTGACCACATGAAGTGTATGGTTCTGGAGAGTTGAGTCCTTTGGTGAACTGATATCATCAAGGACCTGGTTCTTCAGCTCTTAACTTTGTGTTTTTCGGTATTGACACAATCCTAAGTCAGACTTCCTTTGCAGTTCTCAGATACCTATTGCCCCTTATCTGGTTAGTCAATATGATAGAAGGAACATGGGGACTTTATCTTACATTCCAAACAGATATCTTGAGACTCACTCTGTTATAGCCACTATAGCCTGAGGTATATAATGTACTGATGGTTTACCATTACTGAGATAGAATGACATGGAGCTTTGAACAGGAAAGAGAAAGAGAATACATGTTGACTTCACTCATCAAGAACCAAGAACAGGCTGATCGTGATAAGCAACCAGAATCTCCTCCGTTCTATCTTTATTTCAGACAATTAGGTAGAAACATGGGTTATGCTCATGAAGTAAATTTGAGATCTCCTAAGGATCAGAGAAATCATCTCCTAAAAAGATTCAGGAAACCAACAGTATGCTGACTTCAAAGAAATTGTTCCCACTCCACTTGTTCTATTGGGGTAACTTTCTGGGGCCTTAAAAAACTAAGCAGCCATTCATCTCTTCTTATTTCTTTCTCTGCACAGAGCACACATTGATACTCCTGCATCTCTGGAAGCTTATTTTCAAGTTAAGCAGTCCCAGAACAAACCCAATGTCCTTAAGCTGTGAAAACGGGTGCCTCCCCTGCTTTTCCTCAGCCCTGTATAATTAACCCAGCCTCAACTCCAGGTAGAATCCTTCTTGGATCTGTAGCACAGTGGCATGCACATCCTATGTAAGTGGAAGTGGCTGTGTTCACATCAGCCAGAACACCAGCGAGTATAATTCCCTCTACAAGACTAAGTGGGTAACAACAGGAGTGGGAAAATCAATTGCAAAAGACCTGTTCCCACTGCTCCTCAATCCTGTGCTTAGAGGTAACTACTATGAAAATGAGCCTGGTGGCTTCCAGTGACTCTTTCTATGTAAACACACGTGTATACATTCTTGGTCTTTCTCACACACATTTGAATGATTTTAAAGGACCATATTGTGCACACTATTCTGATTCAAGGATTATCTTTCCTCCTTTTCATGTGAGAGGCATATTGTACTTTATCACAGTATCTTTTTCCTTTACGGTTCTTGCTTCCAGCACTGCACTGGGTGCTTTTACATTTCAAAGTGTATCTGAAGACTAAATTCTACCATGTGTAATTACTGGGTCAAAATGATATGCTCTGAAATTTCCAAACAGTTGGTTCTGATTGCACTTCTGCTTCTAAGGATTGGTGTGAACATTTCCCAATTCCTTGGAGTTGAGTTAAAAAGATATGATTGTTAAATCTCCTTCTAGCATTAACAGGTTTCAATTCTAAGATTCTCATCTCTTCTGCACAGTGGCTTCTTGAGGCTAATTTTTATTTTGAGTTATTGAAATGAGCTCTCTGTTTAGTAGTGAGTCAGAAAGAGAATGTTTGAAAATGAAAATGAAAACACAACTGAAAATGATCACACATTACTTCCTGTAAAGCTCAAGAGGGGTAGTGGGTCGTGCCAGTAATATCACTGTAATCCCAGTACTCAGGAGGTTGAGACAGCAGGACCTCTGAGAGCGTAAGAGCAGCATGAGCTATAAGTAAGTTGAGTGTAAGGCCAATTTGGGCAACATAGTGAGATCCTGTTTGGAAAGAGAGGGGGAGAGGGAGAGACAAGGACAGAGAGAGAGAGACAGACAGACAGACAGAGACAGAGACAGAGAGAGGGAGGGAGAGAGATATTCAGGATGGACTGATTTCACATCATAAAAAAGAGTGAAAGTGGAAGTTTGACTGAACAGGTGCAGTGAACACAGGTGTTTGATCTTAAAGTGTAAGTTGCTATGATGATACAGAAATTCTCTGAAATGAATGGGGGCCATTAACCCCACCCATAACCTTTGAAGCAGTCTGTGTTATCAACTGTTTTAGTCAGAGAAGAAAGATGACTGGCCCTGCCCAATCCTTGGCTGGAGGAAAATTCAGGGTGCTGCAGAAGTTTGTAAGTGATCAGAGTGGTGCGGCTCTCCCTTTGAGTGGAGGCAGAAATCTAGCATTTACCTGGTTAGTAGTCTAGTCCTGGGAGCTAGTTCTCTGAAGTCATATTTAAGTACCCAAGGTATAAGAAATTGCTCTTACCTTGTTGTTTTGAGAAAGTCTTGCTAGATATCTCTGGTTGGTCTGATACTATGTACCCCAGGGTTAGAATTGCAACAATCCTCCTGCCTCAGTGCTGACATTACTGGTTTATTCCATATTGCCTAGGTTAGTTGGTTTTGATTTAGTTGAAAGATTCATGTGCATTTTCTTTTAAATTCAGCTGATGGTATTGATTTTTCTTTCTTTCTAAGACTGGCCGATTCAGCCCTAAAGACACCGCCATACTCCATCAGTAATTCAGAAATGATTGAGATGAGGAGCCTTCCTAAGTTAGCAGACTATCTTAGAAAAATTCATACAAGACAACTTGTCGTAACTTCTTAATAAAATGTTTGAACTTTTCTATTTAATTTAGCAATGCTTATGGAACTTCACCCTCTATTCCCCAAATATCTTAACTTTTATAAAATGAAAACTTGAAAAGGGTCTGTATACCACAAAGTCTTAGGTAAGGAATACAAAACTAGAAACGTTTTGTTTAAACATTATAGATAAAACCACTATAAACACACATCAAATTTTCTTCACATCAGAACTGGGTATGGTAGTCATTTCTGGAATCCCAACATTGGAAGACTGAAGTAGGCATATCACTGCAATATTATGGCCAGTCAGAATGAGACTCTGTTGTAAAATAATTTTTTTCCTTCAAAATAAGTCACGGAGAATAGCATCAGTGATTGCTATAATAGTGCATACATCATTTCCTTTTTGAGGTTAAAGGTTCTGAGGCAAAAAACTAACTGCCACACTTCCTTCACCAACATCAATGTGTAACATTGCCCATTCAAACATATTGAGATAAGGAAGTAATAGTGTATTTTATTTTGTTATTATAAATTTTGTCAATAGTTTTGTTCATATACTAATGTATTATATTTCGTTACTATCTTCTAGAAGCCCATTCTTTTCTAACAAGGAACAGACAGGGAGTGGATCCAGTGGGAGGGGAGGTGGGGAAGAACTTGGAGGAGCAGATTAAGGGGAAATCATAACCTTGATCTAGTATGTGAGAAAAAAAAATCTATTTCCAATAAAAGAAAAAAAGTAAACTTTTATTTAAAAGAGTAAGTAATGCACACACACACTCCAGAATGAATCAGTATGTGCAGCTGATCTGGAATTCAAAACGAACCAGTGTGACAGCACAGACATCAAAGGTTAAAAAGGCCAAGCTTGGGCATGGTGGTACATGCCTTATTTTTTGCTCAAATTTCTTTTTCTTTCTTTCTTTTTTTTAAAAAATATATTTTCACCTTTCTTTTATTAATTTACTTAATTATTCATTTTACATCCCAATCACAGCCTCTCTCCCTCATCTCCTCCCAGTCCCACCTTCTTATTCCTTTCTCTCCTTCCCTCTCCCCTTCTCGTCAGAGAAAGGGGGCCCCCACCCCCTTGGAATCAACCCATCATGCCACATCAAGTCTCACCAAGACTAAATGCATCCGCTCCCACTGAGGCCAGACAAGGTAGCCCAGCTGGGGGAAGGGGATCCAAGGGCAGGCAACAAATTCTGAGTCAGAGACATCCTCTACCTACATGAAGATCAAGCTGCACATCTGCTACATATGTGTAGGGAGTCTAGGTCTAGTCCATGCATGCTCTCTGGTTGATGGTTCAGTTTCTGTGACTGTCTGTGGGCCGAGATTAGTTGGCTCCGTAGATCTTCTTGTAGAGTCCTTGACTCCTCTGGATCCCTCAAGCATTCTCCTACTCTTCCACAAAACTCCCTGAGCTCTGGCTAATGTTTGGCTGTTGGTTTTTCTATCAGCTGCTGGATGAAGCTTCTCAAATGACAGTTGTGCTAGTCTGCTGTCTGCAAGCAGAGTATCATTAATAATGTCAGGGGTTGGCTCTCTTAAGTTGGGTCAGTCATTGGTTGGCCATTCCCTCAGTCTCTGCTCCATCTTTATCCTTGCTCAGCTTGGAGGCAGGACAAATTTTGGGTCAAAGGTTTTGTGGTTGGGTTGGTGTCCCCCACCCTCCACTAGAAGTCCTGCTTGGCTACAGGAGGTAGACACTTCCGGTTCCATATCCCCCTCTGCTAGGAGTCAGTGCTAGAGTCACCTCCATATCCTTCCAGGAGCCTCCCTGCTTCTAAGTCTCCAGCTGATCCCAGAGATGCCCCCCCATTTCCCTTTTTTCTCCTAGCACCCTCACACCATACCCAGCCCTCGCCATAACTAAGTTCCCATTCCTGTTCCCCTCCCTACCTCCTCTCCCACCCTCTCTCCATTAATGTTTGGTGTCAATTTTATTTTCTCTTATGAGCATAGTGTGGTTATCTTGTACTTTATGGCTAATATCCACTTAAAAGTGATTACATACCTAATGTGTCTTTCTGGGTCTGGGTTACTTCACTCAGGATGATATTTTCTAGTTCCATCCATTTACCTGCAAATTACATGGTGTCCTTGTTTTTAATGGCTGAGTAGTATTCCATTGTATAAATGACCCACATTTCCTTTATCCATTCCTCAGTTGAGGGACATCTGGGCTGTTTTGAGTTTCTGGCTTTTATGAATAAAGCTACCATAAACATAGTTGAGCAAGTGTCCTTATTGTGTAGTGGAGGATCTTTTGGGGATACACCCATGAGTGGTGTAGCTAGGTCTTGAGGTAGAACTATTCTCAATTTTCTGAAAAACTACCAGATTGATTTCCAAAGTGGTTGTACAGTTGTCACCTGAGTTTTTGACCTTGGCCATTCTGATGGGTATTAGATGGAGTCTAAGAGTCATTTTGATTTCCATTTCCCTGATAACTAAGGATAATGAACATTTCTTTAAGTGCTTCTTAGCCATTTGAGATTTCTCTGTTGATTTCTCTATTTAGCACTGTACCTCATTTTAAATTGGGTTATTTGGGTTGTTAGTGTTTAATTTCTTGATTTCTCTTATATTTTGGATATCAGCCCTGTGTCAGGTTGGTGAAGATCTTTTCCTACTCTCTAGGCCACACTTTTAGCCTATTTTCCTTACAGAAACCTTTCAATTTCATGAGGTCTCATTCATTAATTGCTGATTTCAGTGCCTGATCTCAGTGTTCTGTTCAAGAAGTTGTCTCCTGTACCTATGGGTTCAAGGCTATTCCACACTTTTTAGATTTACTGCACCTGGTTGAGATCTTTGATTCTCTTGGATTTGAGCTTTGTGCAGGATATCTTGTATTAAAATGATGATGATATGGTCAGATATGACCGGTGTTGTTATGATCGGCGGGGATGGTCAGCGGAGATCTTGCGGCTCCAGAAACCACACAAGGCCAAACAGTTCCACCTGGGGAGTTTATTGGGGAGTGGGGGTGGGCGCAAGGTAGCGGTGAGTAGAGAAAAGGGAGAGAGAGAGAGAAAGATCAGACCGTTTATATATAAAGAGTGACGTAGCCACAGGTAAAGGTGGGTGGTGGGCCAAGTGGATTCTGGGAATATGGTGGCTGTTGCCTTGGCAAAGGTGGGCGGGTCGAGCTGTCACCTGGGTGTGACATCACCGGCCTGGCTGTCCTGATGCCAACAGGATAGATATGGATCTATGTGCATTCTTCTACATGCAGACTTCCAGTTAGACCAGCACCATTTGTTGATAATGCTTTCTTTCTCCATTGTATAGTTTTGGCTTCTTTGTTAAAAAAAAAAAAAAAAAAAATCAAGTGTCCATAGGTGTGTGTGTTTATTTCTGGGTCTTTAATTCAATTCCATTGATCAACATGTCTGCTTTTCTGTCAGTATCATATGGTTTCTAAGACTATTGCTTTGTAGTAGAGCTTGAAACCAGGGATGGTGATACCTCCAGAAGTTTGTTTCTTGTACAGGACTGTTTTTGCTATCCTGTGTTTTTTATTTTTCTATATAAAGTTGAGAATTGCTTTTTCAAGGCTTATAAAGGATTGTGTTGGAAACTTGATGAGAAATGCATTGAATCTGTAGATTGTGTTTGGGAAGTTGGCCATTTTTACTATGTTAATTTGACTGATCCCTGAGCATAGTAGATCTTTCCATCTTTTGATGTCTACTTCAATTTCTTTCTTCAGAGACTTGAAGTTTGTGTCATACAGGTCTTTCACTTGCTTGGTTAGAGTTACACCAAGATATTTTATATGATTTGTGGCTATTGTGATGTGTGTTGTTTCCCTGAATTCTTTCTCAGGCTGCTTATCATTTGTATAAAGGAGAGCTGCTGATTTTTTTTTTTTTTTTAGTCAATTTTGTATCTAGCCAGTTTGCTGAAGATTTTTATCAGCTGTAAGAGTTCTCTGGTAGAATTTTAGGGGTCACTTATGTAGACTGTCATATCATCTGCAAATAGTAATACTTTGACTTTGACTTTTCCCCTTCCAGTTTGTAACCCCCTGATCTCTTTTAGTTGTGTTATTGTTCTGGCTAGAACTTCAAGTACTATATTGAATATATATCAGCCTTGTCTAGTCTCTTAGTTTAGTTGAATTGCTTTAAGGTTCTCTCCATTTCATTTGATATTGGCTATTGACTTGGTATATATTGTCCTTTTTTTATGTTTAGGTATGAGCCCTATATTCCTGATCTTTCCAAGGTTTTTATCATGAAGGGGTGTTGGATTTTGTCGAAGCCTTTTTCAGCATCTAAAAAATGATTATGTGGGGTTTTTCCTTTCAGTTTATTTGGTGGATTTCATTGATGCATTTTCATATGTTGAACTATCCCTGCATCAATGGGATGAAGCCCACGCTCATGGTAGATGATGTTTTGATCTGTTCTTGGATTCTGCTTGTATTTTATTGAATATTTTTGCATCAATGTTCATAAGGGAAATTATTCTGAAGTTATTTGTTAAGTCTTTGTGTAGTTTAGGTATCAGGGTGACTGTGCTCTCATAGGAAGAATTTAGCAATGTTCCTTGTGTTTCTATTTTGTGGAATATTTTGAAGAATGTTGGTTTTAGCTCTTTGATCCTTGCTAGAATTCTGGATTAAAATCATCTGGCTCTGGGCTCCCCCCACCCACCCCCGCCTGCTTGGGAGACTTTTTAATGACTGCTTCTATTTCCTTAGGGGTTATGGGACTATTTAAATTGCTGATCATGATTTAACTTTAGTAAGTGGAACCTATCAATGGAATTGTCCATTTCCTTTAGATTTTCCAATTATGGAGTTTAATATTTTGAAGTAAGACCTAATGATTCTTTGGATTGCCTCGGTGTCTGTTGTTATACCCCCTTTCATTTCTGATTTTGTTAATTTGTGTTTAGTTAGTTTGGCTAAGGGTGTGCCTGTCTTGTTGATTTTCTCAAAGAATCAGCTCTTGGATTTATGGATTCTTTGTATTATTCTCTTTGTTTCTACTTGGTTGATTTCAGCCCTGAGATTGACTATTTCCTGTTGTCTATTCCTCCTGGGTGTGTTTGCTTCTTTTTGTTCTAGAGCTTTTAGGTGTGCTTTTAAATTGCTATTATAAATTTTGCCAATCTCTTTATAAAAGCACTTAGTGCTATGAACTTTCCTCTTAGCACTGCCTTCATTGTGTCCTGTAAGTTTGGGTTTGTTGTTCGTTCATTTTCTTTGAAGTCTACAAAGAATGTTGAAGTCCAGCTTTAATGCATCGTGGTCTGATAAGATAAAAATAGATATTTTGATTTTCTAGTATTTGTTGAGATTTGCTTTGTGATTGATTATATGGTCAATTTTGGAGAAGGTTCTGTGAGGTGCTGAGAAGGAGGTATATTCTTTTTTGTGTGTGGGTGAAATGTTCTGTAGATATGTTAGGTCCATTTGATTCTTAATGTCTGTTAGTTTCATTATTTCATTTAGTTTCTGTCTCCATCTGTCCATTGGTGAGAGTGGGGTGTTGAAATCTCTCACTATTAATGTGTGGAGTTCAATGCATGATTTAAGCTTTAGTAAAGTTTCTTTTACAAATGTGGGTACCCTTGCATTTGGGGCATAGTTGTCCAAAATTGTGATGTCATCTTGGTGGCATTTTCCTTTGATGAATATGAAGTGTCCTTCCTCATCTCTTTTGATAAATTTTGGTTGAAAGGTTTTTTTGTTTTGTTTTATTTTTTCTACTCCAGGTTGCTTCTTGGTGCCATTAGCTTGGAAAACCTTTTTGCAGTCCTTTAATTTGAGATAATGTCAATCTTTCTTTCTGAGGTGTGTTTCTTACATGTGGTAGGATGATGGATCTTTTTTTCTACATCCATTCGGCTAGGGTGTGTCTCTTGAGGTCTGTAAGATCTCTGTTCAGGCTGCTACCTGATGTTCATTAACAAAAACCCTGATGTAGATTTTTTTCTGATGTCAATATGAGGCTATATGATTAGGTGCATCTTCCAGTAAATAGATAGGACTATTGTAATCTCAATCACATTTTTAAAAGATCCAGGCTTGAAGCTTGCCACCTGCTTATATTATTTCTATGTCAGTAGCTGAGGTGTTGTTGTCTGGTTTAGGCTGGTTATGAGTAACTTAATCACAAGTGATACTGAATGCTGGTAGAGTGTTCTAACTTCCTACCCTGAATCTCGAAGGGCTTTAGATGACTAGTTCTTGGCCCCTGCTTATTCTATTAGGACAAAAAAAAAATGAAAACATGCTTTCCTACCCTTTAACCTCTTCTTTCGTTTACCTGTGTTCATCCTTTTTAAAATCTTTTTCGTACTGTATGTATCTTTGAAGGAAGCAAACGTTAAATTAAGCTGTTATGTGGGCACTGCTGCCAAGCAGGCTTCTGGATAAATCACAGGTGAGGACAATGCACTCAAACTGCTTGTTCTACTGTCATCAATGGGGAAAGTATATTTTTATTGATCCACATTTACCGAGTGCATCATGATAATGATTGGCTTTCTGCAAAAGCATTTGATGAGGAGAAGCAAATGATACTCCCTTCTCCCCTTTAATGAGAGCACTCTTAACACAGAATTAATTGATCAGCAATCTCAATACCCATAGCAGGCAGAGCTTTTTCCCTAACTCCTCTACTTCCAGCATTAACCCCCTACAGCTTCTTTTAATGACTTCCCCAAACCAGGAAGTTTCCTACTTTGTATTTCAAACTCATCCCGTGGACCCATCTTTTTTCCTGTGGTTTTCAAATTCCTCTCAAACTGAACTTGCATCACCTCAAATCCCAGAATGAGCACTTGGGTCATTATTGTTTCAGCAGAGCACATCCCCGAAATGAGGACCAGAGGAAGGACCCTTGATGCAAGGGGTTGCCCGGGTAAATGACTCATTGCCGACAGAGATGGACTTTCAACAAATGTCATCTTCATTCTGGGATGTAGGAAACTGATTGTCCTGTCTTCAGATGTGTCAGCAGAAGCTGAGGAACAGCAGTTCTACTTGTGAGATGTCAAATGAGCAGAAGAAACGCAACAGCATCCTCTCTCCCGGGGTTGCCTCAATGAAGAAGCTGCTTTTCTAGTGTACTGCAGTGATGTGACTCAGGGCTGGGTCAGCTGACTGAGCAGGAAGTCACCTCCAGCTGCACCGACAGATGGGAAAGTCCACAGTAGATTGAATGTACTTTTTAAGAAAAGGAAATAAGAAGGCACTCTGTAGCTAATGGGCTGTGTCACAAGGTTAAAAACCCCAATTACATTTGATAGTCTTCTATGAGGCTCTAGCCCAGAAAAGAATTGATCGGTCAAGTAATTATACTACTGTTCCCAAGCTATCTAAGTATGTTCCGGTCATTAAGTAAAGGCAGTTTTGTTTGAAGGAGCCTTCATTAGCCTGAGTTTGGTAGTAAATCAGCTTTTGTCACCTTGGCAAAGATGACCAGAGCAAGATAGGAAGTGGGATATCCTCCTTCCCAGTATAGATGTTTGTATTTTAGAATTTATCCTTCGTTTGGGGCATTCAAGAACTTAATGGGTCTGTCCCATCTTCTTTTATCATCCATTGAATCCATTTGAGGAGCTATGTGGACCTGTAAGGTCTGAATAGAGACACATTTAGAAATGAATAGAAGCACAGGACTAGTCCCAAGGGATGGCAAGATAGCTCAGCAAAGGGCAATGCGAAGAGCTTCTTGTGGGCATTCACAGGAATGTGAGGTTACTGTGGGCAAGGTTAGCCCGGGAGACCATTATGTGAATAGTGAACCGAGAACAAGCCTGTACCTTAAAGAGACAGAACCTACAGATAAGGAGCAAGGATCAAATCATTGACCTCAACAATGACAATGACAACCAGACATTTGAGTGAGAGGCAGCAGAGTCAAAAGACTGAAGATCCCAGGGAAGTTCCTACAGAGATCTTAGAACAAAGAGGCCCCCATTTCTTCTTCTGAAATTGGGCACAGGAAATGCCTTTCTTTCCATTCAGATTAAATAGCAGTGTGCGTGGCAGTGTAAAGCATAGCTCTCAGGAGAAACTTAAGTTATTGTTAATAGTAACAAAGTATTTAAGGAGAGTGATTTTGCCTACCGAGATATAGTTTGACTATAAGAACTGAGGTGTTCACTTGCAGCCATTGGTAGATTAAGAGGGAGAATTGGAGGTGGGGTGCTAACTACAGACATAACATTCTTGTGACATAGGCATGTGTATAATCCAGCCTGGGACCTTACTAGACAATGGTTTCTAAATGTAGTGAATGCAGATGCAGTCTTTTTGAGGATCTTTGTGTTTTCCTCACAGTGAGGAGAGTGAGCATCCAATGTTCTAAATGAGCACTGCATTCTAACCCAGAAGTAAAGCCCTTGAACACTCTGCTCCATAGGACATAATAAGAACCAGTGTGTGGAGGCCAGCCTGGTCTATAGAGTGAGTTCCAGGATAGCCAGGGCTACACAGAGAAACCCTGTCTAAAACAAAAAACAAAAAACAACAACAACCAAAAAAATGAAAGAACCAGAGTGTGCTGAAAACGGGGGCTTCTAGATTTAGAATGTCACCTGATAGGCGTGGTTTCTAATTTGGAGGATGGCAAGCACCTCTACCCTCACCCCCTTAGCTTATTGATGGAGAAATAATTGATTGACTTGCAGTGAGGCCAAAATGTACACGCTGTGAATTCGGATGGGCAGGAATGAAAAAGAAAGATGAGCATTTTTATTTTCTGTTCTGAGCTGTCTTGCCCAGAGCTCCTGTTTGCACTAACAGCAGGGATTTTCCCTTGAAAAATTCCTTGTTTATCCTTAGGCAGCAATGTTCCTTGGGATAAATATTCAGTTTATTTGAAGTGCTAGCCCCTTCCTGAAGGAGGTTCTCCTTTTCCTCCTCTCTTCTCACTGTCTGATTTTTCTTTTGTTCTTTTCTTTTCTTCCTTTCTTTTCTTCTTTCTTTCTTTTTTTCTTCAGTTTTGGACAGGGTCTTACTTTATACCCCAAATTGGCCATGAGTGGACAGAAGTCCTCCTGACTTAGTTGTGTAAGTTCTAAGATTAGAGGCCTATATTATTACCCCAGTTTAATTTCTCACCTCTTAAGAGTTTCTCCTTCTCTTCCTTCTGGTGGTACATTAGAGAACCGTATGTCAGGGAGAGGAAGCAGGCCTAGATCCCATGATGCCTTCAGAGGATCTTTACTTCTATGAGGACTGCTCATCTCCATGTATATTGCTTATGGTACCAGAGTCCCTTGTTGCTATTAGGGGTTGTATATACCCACCCCTGGGCCTCAACCAGAATAATAGCATCTTGGCTTTGCATCCTCCTACTTCCTGGCTCCCACCCTCCAACAGCCAGCCTGCTTGCTTCAGTGGACAAAATCTTAGAGGCTACCCCATACTCAAGATAGCAGAAAGTCTGCCGCAGGCTGCTTAATTTCCTGGCTTCCATTGTTTTTAGGCTGTTTCTCCCAAACTGCTCTGACTGACGGATACTTTGAGGTCTAGCCCCGATTCTTTTCTCCTGAAGCAGGTAAAAGGAGTACTCCAGTGTGTGAGCGATTGCCCTCCGACAGCCCTCTAGCTATTAGCTCAGCCTACTACACATACTTCTTTCTCTTCAATGAAGATGAATATTTTCAAAATAGAATGATGTGTTTGCTATGTTCCTTGCCTTTGAGTCAGGATCTTTCTATATAGTACAGGGTAACCTTTAGCTCACTATGTATCACATACTGACTTCATGCTTATTGACAGTGATCCTCCTGCCTCAGCTTCCCTAGTTCTGGGAGTGCAACCACGCATTGTCGTGCCTGGCATATATTAGAGTGTTGTCTGGCTCTAATCTTTATGCAAAGTAATGGCTCTCATTCTTTGTGTTCTGCCCATTGGCCCAGTGAGACCAACTTATAGGAAGGAGAAAGGAAGCCACAGGCACAGAATGACATCATCTAAATGTCTCAAAAGCTTGATTCCTGTTACAAATGTTTAAAGTATTCTGGAGGTTGTGACACTACTATGGAATGGGTGATGTTAACAATAATCCCCAGTGTGGGAGGGTTCCAGCAGTCTTCTGAGTCATTCAAAAAATATGCACTCAGCAGCTATCTCACCCTAAACATGGGAGAAGTATTACCAAATTTTCAAGCGCTTGCATGTTCTCACATGCTGTTAAATACACTTCAGGTAAACCATCAGATATAAAGAACAGGACAGGGATGAAAGGTAAAATTGTAGCTTCCCCAGACAGTAAGAGATCCTGGAGGAGATAGAGCAGAATAAGTGTGAAGGCAGAAAGTGTATTCCACCTGGAGGTAAATTGCTGAACCTTAGAGCCTCAGGGATCTGGGAGGGCAGATGTATGTAAGAGCAGGTACTGAGGTGAAGGAGGGGCAGATGGACCTGCTCTGCCTTGGTTCAGCACAAACTGACTTAGCACAAATCAGAGGACAGTGTGTGTAATCAATGGAATGCAGGAAAGCATATTTTCTGTGAACCTACAGAATTCTTATTATTTTGCGTTTGCCCCTTCGATTTTAGCTTTTACTCTATTGGTTTTCTGGAAGGTTGAAACTGATAGGAAGTATTCGAGGAGGTTTGGATGGGGCAGATTAACCCATGCTCAGTGATGGTGGACATTGTTGTCATTTCCAGTCGAGTGATCCACTGCCAGCAAGTTTAATGAGTAGTGTGCATATGTCATCTAGCTTAGGAACACAGAGGCTTCAGCAGACATCAGGAAACTCCCACACACTGTCTACTGGCACTCTCTTCCTCATAGAGCTAATAGTCTAATCCTGGAAAAGTCGACCAGATGCTAAATTACAGTTTACATACAACGAACTAATGTGGGGAACATATTTTTAGTTTAAAGCTTGGATTTTGAAAGTCTTTAATTTTAGGAATTTAATCAGTGACCTGCCTTATCTAATACAGTAGCCACTTGCTAGATGTGGCTATTTTAATTTTAATCTAAAGGAATTACAATAAATTAGAATTTTTTTTATAGACGAGAAATTTTTTTCATTTTTATTGGTTATTTTATTTACATTTCAAATGTTATCCCCTTTCCCAGTTTTTTATTTGTAAGTTTTTAATAATAAATTTATAAAATATGTTTAAAATTTTATATATCCCCTATTCATTTTTGGCAACATGGGGTCTCACTGTGTTACCCAAACTGGATTTGAAGTACTAGGTTCAAGTGATCTGCCTGACTTTGACTCGCAGGTATCTGGGACTACAGGCACACATCAATGTGCCTGTCTAACCACTAGAAACATGTGAGTATTACTAATGGTGGGTGATCACAGGGATGTCTTAGTGTGTTGTTGGCACATAGCCCTGGGCAGTGATGCTGGAAAATACTAGCACAGGTTTTCATGTAATAGTGTCACCAGCAGGAATCAACAGCTCAAGACTTTTTATCATTGTTTTCTTTTTTTGAATAAACTGTTGATCAGTGAGACAGGCTAGAAGAAGGAGGTGTGTGTGTGTGTGGGGGGGTCATCTTTCTCAGAGGTCATCTTCCCAACTTGCTCTCTTCACTCCAGTTTAAAGTCTGTTGGGCACAATTGAGAATTTGGCAAGTTTAAAGGAAGCATGAAGTCATTGGTCCTGTTCAAACACTAGCACCCAAGAGCTGTGTTATTAGGTGTTTGACTAAGTCAGTAATTCCCTAATGCATAGCAGAGTCCTAGACACCATACTAGGCTGGTAGCTAATCCTACTGAGGGTGTAACCTACTCTGGTTGCATCATTACTTTCTGTACAAGCGAACTGACTTTCACTTTGAACGAATTGTTTGCCCTCTCTGATTTGGTGTTACCTTATAAAAATGGATGGAAGTTATGTCCATTTTTATGCTTTTGGGGTAGAATGTGTGCAAACATGTGCATAGGTGCATATACACATGTACATGATATTTGGAGCATGATATGAAGTCAATTAAAAAGTTTCTAATTTAAGTTTATCTTACTCTAAAAGTTAATGTAGGTTAGGCATGGTAAACACTTTCTAACCTCGATACTCAGGAGCCAGAGACAGAAAGATCAACACAAGTTCAAGGCCAGCCTGTGCTACATAGTGAGGTTAGTCAGGACTCCATAGCAAAATTCTATCTCTAGAAATTAGAAAAAAAGGGGTTGGTGTGGTGATGGAGAGAAAGAAAGATCATGAAAACAAAACTCAAAACCAAATTAACATCATAGATTTTCAAAATAAAACTTTCTGCTTGAGTTATAAAATTATAAGATCACAAAAATTTCAGAATTATGCTTACATGTTTAATAAAATTTTGAGATGAATTTTTAAGTTTAGAGACAAACAAAATAGATAAATCTTAAATGTCAACCTTTTTAACTTCTTTACAAATAATAGAAATCAAATTCAAAGGCAAGCAAATGCAAGGATAGATATTATTCTTAAAACTTTGTTGTTTTACTTGACAGCAAAAAGAACTAATGGAATAAGCAAATATTAGTGTGCATAGTTTTTTAAACAAAATGTTAGCGTGCCCAGGTTTTTAAATGAAAGGTAAAAACATTATGATAAAGAATTCAATGTGTAGAGATGAATAAAGAATATAATACTAAATAAACTTGTTGTTCGTTTGAGATTGGCTCTTGCAACAGAGCCTTATCATCTGCTTACATACTTACTATGTATCCCAGGCTTCTTCAGCATCCCTAGCCCTGCAATTACAGACATGTGCTCACAAATAGTGAAAAATAGACAAATTTGGTGTTATAAGTCTAAAATATTCAAGTAAAATAAAATAGTTAAATTCCTTTGCCTCTCCTTCCCCTTATCCCTTCTTCCTTTCCTCTCCCTCCCTCCCTGTACCCCTCCTCTTTGTGTTGTTACACTTAATAATAATAATAAATACCAGCCATGCATTTTAAAATATGACATATGTAGATACACACAGGAACTATAAAAAATCCACAAAGGGGTCAAAGCTCAAGGAGAAATTCCTTCAGCTGTTCCTTTCTAGAGGCTTTTATCAATTTTACCCATTGTTGAATGTCAGTGATGCATGTATCTTATATGTTAGCTACTGATCGTTAGCTCTCAACTGGTGATGTGTCTTCTAACTCACCTTTATAATTCTTAATATGTCTGTCACTGGACATAAAATATTTTTGTTTTAAAATTTAAGATTATATCTGTACTATCAAATACACACACACACACACACACACACACACACACACACACACATGAAGCACTGAGATAGAAATATCATATATAGCCAGGCTGGCCTAGGAATTACTATGTAACCAATCTTCAACTCTTAATTTTCCTGCTTCTACCTCCAAGTGCTGGCATTATAGATATGTGTTACCACATCCAAATACAATGAAAAATTTTGAAATAACAGAAATAAATGGTGTGTAATAGAATTCTAAAGAGTTTGGGTATTAGTATGCAAAATTCAAATAGTCTAGTCTTCCTTCCCATTTCAAAGGTGACCAATGTGATGTTCAGATTCTGTGTCAGACAGTGGTAGGTAGAGCAGGCAGGGCACTCTGACACCTACTTTCTTTCCCTCCTCCATCTCCACTATTCTGAAATTAGAAGACAGAAAATGAACATAAGCCATGTTTGTAGTGAGAATCTTGTTTAAAAAAAAAAAAAGTTATGTTATATGAATATGTTTTTGTTTTTATCCAGGAGTGGGATAAGAGGCTGCTTAACAGCAGGTGATTATGGTTTGCCTCATACACTAGCAAGGGAGTGATCTTTGCCAGATGCAGGTAGTTTGATTCTGGGGCGTCTGGAGAGAGTATAAACTCCAGAACCCCCGAGATGGATGAGGCTCTTCAAAAGGCTGTTGCTCCCAGTTGCTCTTGTTGTTGTTTGTCAAGTGTTTGGGAGCAAAGAGACAAGAAGCAGAAATTAGAGATTTCCTGAAGATGAAAACTGGACTGACCCCAAGAAACACGATATCCCTAATCAGCAGAAAAATAGTCTATTTTGTTGAATGAAAGAGATCTATACCC
This sequence comes from Rhynchomys soricoides, assembly GCA_019843965.1. NCBI lineage: Eukaryota > Metazoa > Chordata > Mammalia > Rodentia > Muridae > Rhynchomys > Rhynchomys soricoides. The sequence continues at coordinate 4,224,559 of JADRCH010000223.1, read as the reverse complement.
CTTTGCCCTTTAACCCTCTTTCTCTCCTACCCTAGCATTTGGGGATTTGTAAGGGATTAGGATAGAATAGGTGTTCGAATGGTGGTAGATATAAAAACACAATAAAATAGTAAATATATATATATGCCAACACATATTTGTTTCCAAATTAACATTTTGAGATAGGGCTTCTGTATGGCCCAGATTAACCTTAATCTACTAAATAATTTCTAAGCCTAAATAGGATAAAATGACACCAGACAGGAACATGAACTGTGCTTATGTCAAAGGATGGTAGCAGTCAGTGGCCATGCAGTCAGTGTGTGCCACTGGGTTTACTGAAGGATGAGGCTTGACCGAAAAGATGGTTTAGAATCATCCTCCTTGAGGAACTGTTTCATTATGGAAAAACTATTTTACTGAACTGGAAACTGAACAAATGTCCAGATCTCAGGGCAAATCAGATAAATTGTGGGACAGTGGGAAGTGTTCCAAAGGACAAAAAGTGACTCATACAACTGTGACAAATGATGCATCTATGTACCTTCTCCAAAAAATAATGATATGGAAATTAAGAGATTAACGATGAAAAGGGAAAACCTCTATCTTTGTGGCATTGGGCTGTGCATAGTAAGTGTAAAGTGCATCTGCACTCTTGGGTATGTGCCTAAGGTTTAGGACACGTCCATTCCTCTAAAGATATAGAGAGAAGCAAGTAGGAGACCTCACTGCCAAGGGTATATTATACACTTCAGACCTGGTGGGACTGGCTTGCTTTTGTGGTGTTGGAGATAGCAGAGTCAGCAAGGAGGTCACTGGAGTACATAGGATACTGGGACTTTGAGAGATAAAGAGGTTGGATTAATGTTTCATATTAACTGCTGTGGTGTCACAATATAGCAGGGGTTTTCCCAGGGATAGAATGTTCTTAGGATTCCTATCAGGAGATCTTCAGAGCAGCCTTTGACCTTGGCAGCCACACAATAGCAAATGCTGAAGTGACCACGCCTGCAGCAGGCTTGTGGAAAAAAGAAGAAGAAGAAGAAGAAGAAGAAGAAGAAGAAGAGGAGGAGGAGGAGGAGGAGGAGGAGGAGGAGGAGGAGGAGGAGGAGGAGGAAAAGAAAAGAAAAAAGAAAGAAAGAAGCTCTACCAACCTCCAATCCTCTGCCACCTTTCCAGGCATGTAATTCAAGGTTAATTTAGAAGTCTAACCAGCAGGCTTAGTAACTCAAGATTAGACAACAAAAATGTGATTAAAGTACTGTTCTAGTTTGAATATAAAATATCCCCACAGTTTCATGTATTGATTACTAGGTCCCTAGATGCTGTTGATTTCATGGGAGGTTCTGCAAACCTTAAGATGTGGAGCCTTGCTGGAGGAAGCAGGTAACTGGAAATGGAACTTGGGAGACTATGTTTGGTTCCCAGATTCTTCTCTTCTGCTTCCTGTCTGTGATGGGTAAAAAGTCTTTTTTTTTTTTTTTTAAACCTGATTTCTATGCCATGATGGTTTGTCTCACCATGGGTCCAGAATCAGTGGTACCAAGAAGAGGGACTCAAATCTTTGAATCCAGGAGCCACAATTAAATTTCATTCAGCAAGAGAAACAACACATGTTCCCAGAAATATAACAAACATATGCTGAGATTTTTGTAATGCCAACATGTAATGCTACAGATTTCCACAGAACACTGGAGAAGTCAACCAGGGCAAATTGAGTTTCCTCCTCAGAGCTTCTGTCTTACTGGAGCTACTTTGGTGTGGAAAGAGATGACAGGTATAACTATCATGCAACTGGGGACACTGGAAGAGTGTATGTCAAGTTTTTGTTTGTTTTCAGAGACTGGGTCTCATGTAGCCAAAGACTGGCCTTGGACTCCAGATCCTCAACCTGCATAATATGCCAAGTTCTCAAGCATGAACCATATCATTTCCTCTTGCATTTTTCTGGCATACACCAAGAAGCAGACGTCATCGTTACTTACAAGCATAAGTACTTGTAAATACTGATGCCTAAATGCTGAACCTGGGTTTGAATCTGTTAGGGATCATAGGAGCTGCCAGGCTTGAACATTTTGCAAACACTTTCCCATTTCATGTATAGAAATGTTTCTTCCAGCAGTGACCTAAGGTGGGAAAGGAGACACTGGGTCTCATGATTCCTTGTCTTTCCTAACGTGCGGGTGAGATAGCAGATCTTTGGTACGTACTTACTTGCTGACTGTGGAAAAGGAATTGTGCTTTGGGCAGCTTGGAAGGAAGTGGAGACAGAACCACTTCTGGGATTTTCTGAAAGTACAGAGTGTTCAGGAAAGGCTGAGGCACATGAGATTTGTTTTCAATTTGAAAAGTATCTAGCTTCAAATGATACAACTATCTATCAATGTTTCTTTTTTTTTTCTTTTTGATTGTTATTAGTACAGGCAGGATACATGACTTGAATATGCGAGGAAATAAACTTTATAAAAAGCTTTTGTTGGATTATGCTCAGGCTTTATGTTAATAATTTCCCACAGTAAAATTGCCTGCTTGTTGTGGTTCCTAACTATTATCAAGTCTGAAGTACAGACCTTGATCTAAATCATTAATAATTTTCTCTCAATAATTCTTGAGGGGTCATAATGAGCCTCTAAATCTCACTAAATGCAAGAAATCACAACATGGTCTTCAGGCAAAAAAAGGGTTTTACTGTGATCCACTTTTTAGGCACTTTATTACAATCAGGGGGAAAAGTACAGAATGAAATAATAATGAATCTGATTCTTACCTAACTCTGCTTCCTCTTATTTCTGGAAAAAAAAAAGAGGAAGATTTAATCCAGGATTGCTAGTGCATATTTACAATCCCATCACTGGAGAGGCGAGTTAGCAAGTTCCATGCTAACTTGGGCTTCATAGCAAGACACTATATCAAAACCAAAGCAAAATAAGAATAAGCAAAACTTAGTAAGTCATTTTTCTCAACTACTGGATCATTAGCCATCTCAGAAAGTGGGCTCTCTTCTGTCTGTGGCTCGCTTTTCTCTTCCTGCCAGGACTTCAAGGGAGGATCTTTCTTTTTTCCTTTATAGGGTTGGTTTTGCACACACACTCAACACACACCTCTTATAGGTAGACACCAAAGATGCCACTAAAGATCTACTGTACAGTATAGCTCCACAACAATGGACTGCATGGCTTCTAATGGCAGTTTTCCTGAGGTTGGAAAACCCTGCTCTAAAGGATTAATTCTAAATCTCATGGCCAGGGAACAATGTATAGCCTTGTCTCAGGTCGAGTACAGGCACATCCTGTACTCTGGGAAGATCTGTAGACACATGGACTTTGGAGCCAGAGATTTGAGTTCACAGTACAACTATGCCACTCGGTGGCAAGGTATTCTTGACAAGTTACTCAACTATTATGTACCCATTGAGGAAATATAATTAAAAATAAAATCTCTTCCCAGATCAGGAAGAGTCTTTAAAAGGCAGAAAACAAACTGAAGGATTGAATTGTTAAATGACTGTGAGCCACACCATGATGGATATTGAGAATACAGACTCTGCAAAGACAGAAGGAACTCACAACTACATCTAATCAGCCACAATCCATTAAGTAGACCCTTAGAATTTTGAGTCAAGTGACAGATAGATCTGGTTTTTTTCTTCCTGTGATTGAATAGATTGAACATTATCTTTCTTCATAATTACACCTCAAGGGCAGAGTTCCCAGGTCTTTGAGGAAGCCTTCTTGACTGCAAATATTTGAAAAGGAGAGGTAAAGAAAGACCTGGGTGGGAGTGTAGGGATGATGCGTCAGGATTCCTGCTTGGATTGAAACATATTGTGGGACTCAGAACCAGGAACCACATAGCTCTGAGGTGGGTGATGATCCAATGGAAAGCTATCCTGAGACATGGGATGCTAGCTCCCACATAGCTCTGAGAGGAAGCCTCCTCAGTAAAGGCAGGCATTGCAGCACTGAAGGATATCCCTGGCTGAGCTGGAGTGCTACAGTGCAACAGCTCAACTTAGATGCTCAGGTTCTTGCAGATTCTTGGGGAAGGGGATGGAGGAGGGTATCCCCACCAGAGCTGAGGCACCAGAACCGAGGCTCTTGAGTGCCTCCACTCCACTTCTTTGCTTCTTGGCTTCTTCCGATGAGAGAGTCACACCAGGAAGCAGGGAGGAATCCAGGGTTGGCTGCCTCTGCTCCTTGAAGAAGAAAGCAGGTTCAAGTGTAGGCAGGACTTTTATAGCATTTCTTAGAGGATGAAGCTTTCCAGGGCAGGTAATTTCCAGGGTGAGGATTGGTGGGATTTCAAGTCCTGATCTTTGGGGAGCTCAGGGATTGGTGGGTTTTCTTATCCAGGGATTAGTGGGATTTTTTTTTTCTTGTAAGGCAGGGTCTGGGTATGATAGTTACAGCTGTTAGGAAATGACCTTTGAAGCTGTTAGAGAAGTCTGGGGGTCTTGATCTGGCCACTTTCCTGCCTGGAGGGTTTACAAAGTTTCCAAAGGGGGTTCATGGCAGGGAAGACTTTCACTGCTGCCTGAGTCTGAGTGAATAGCAGACAGAATGGAATTTCCTTCCTTATTTTCAAAAGGATTAATTAAAGCCCTAATTTTATCTTGTATTTGTTAATATACACTTCAAGTTACTTCCTTACCAAAATAGGGTAAAAGTAGTAGCCCTCCGGTGTTTCCTCATCAGCCGGGGATGGTTTGGAGCTTGCAGAGATTCTGCCTCAGCCTCTGGAGTGCTGAAGTTATTAACATGTGCCATATGCGCAGCTAAGATCTATTTCACAGGACTGTTGTAGGCATAGCAAGTCAAAGTACATGCAGGATATAGGCTGTTCTTAGGCCTTGTAATGCATGGAGTTTTAAGATGTCCCGACATGCCTAGCACTGTACATACCGTGTATAATTTTCTTCCTATCCTCTCGTTTGTGTGAGCACACAGGGGTGTGACTCATGGGAGGAGGTTATTACTGGGCTAACCTTTAGTTCACTAACAGAGAGATAATTCAGTGGTTTGAATAAGGGCCCATAGAGGCAACATAACTACAAACTGCAGGCAGACTCAAGGAGCCAAGGGCGGCCCAGTAGGCCTAGTAGATAGCCCAGCAATAAGAATGGAGCTGCAGTCTTACAGCCGCAAAGAACTGAATTCTGCTAGCATCCTTGTGTGCATTTGAGAAGGATTATGAGCTCAGAATGGAATGTACCGTGGACCACTCCTTCACTTTAGCCTATGAAAGGTGGAGCCTCTGCTCCAGCTCAGAAAACATGAAGATAATGCATGGCTATTATCTAACGACTTTAAATGCAGAGTAAGTGACTGGAAACTAATGCAAGCTATTTCTTCTTCTTCTTCTTCTTCTTCTTCTTCTTCTTCTTCCTCCTCCTCCTCCTCCTCCTCCTCCTCCTCCTCCTCCTCCTCTTCATCATCATCATCACCATCATCATTGTCATAGTCACATTTCAAGATCATGTCACCAACCAAGTGTCTCAGGGGAAAAGACTTCACCTCAGGAAAATCTGTCAGCAAACACATCAAACAATCTAACTGGGCCTCTGAGACAAGTTCCTCTCACTCCTTTCTCTTTTAAAAATCAGGAAGTTGAACGACTGAGTAGAAAAGGGACTCTGTTTATTGCAGTTCTCCTCTTTAGGATTCTAGACACTAAAGAAGGAAGAAGATGGCTGGCTTTGAAAAGGGGACACCTGGAACTGCGTTTCAGTACTCTTGAGAGTGTGTGTTTGTGTGATGCAAGAATTCACACAAAGCAGCCTCCAAGTATTGACTGGATCTAACTAGAAAAACAATTTGTACATCCTTTTTCTCCTAGAAACTTAAATTGCTTGAAATACATGTAATTCACTTTTGATTTATCCATAAAGAGAGGTTTTACTGGAGGATTCTAGAAGTCTACTGGTGTGCTCAGGAACTTGGAGACCCACCTCATCCAAGGCTTTAATTCAGAAGGAGGATGTTTCAGATGTGCTTACCACTGCCCAGCATACCCAGAGATTCTGATGGAAAAAGTGCTCAGAAGTGAAACCTAGGAATATGCATTTTTAACAAGCAGCGGAGAGGGAGTTTAAAAGCAGTTGTCTATGCTTTAAGCTGACAAACCCAAGGCTTTGGGGTGGGGGAGGAAGCATCAGAAAGAGTAGACTGGTGAATACTCAGAATTCCAAGAAACAGACTCTTACTTTTTTTGACTGATAAAATAATTTCAGTGAAAAAATGTTAGTGTGCGTGTAAGTATAAAAGATACAATAAGGGTTGTTCATGTGTTCAGTGAGTGGCAATGACAGAGAGTCCTTACATGTATGTGACTGCAGGAGAGATAGGATTGTGAAAGCATCCTCAGTCAACCCCTCTGAGCCAAAGGCTGATGAAGACAGGTCTGAGCAGAGAATATGGGCAAGAAGATGTTCAGGATGTAGCATGTTTAAGAGACTTTGCACGGTAAACACACATGCAATTGGACCCACATATAAGTGTATCCACATGAACACACACACACACACACACACACACACACACACACCCTGGAAACTTTGAGTGGAACAGGAAGATAGGGAGAGGAGGTCACTTTTCATATCAGAACCCAGTGGGAGCCTGTCCCACAAGAGACACTGATTACATTATCCCAAGGGTGAACTTCCTTCCCCATGTACAAAACAAGGCTGCAAAGAGCAGTAAATGTCTTGGGGGACAGAAAATAACCAACATACTAAAAACATTATTTTTAACATTTATTTATTTGTATATGAGTGTCTCCAAGCCATGGTGTGTGTGAGGAGGTCAGGACACTCCTTGTGGAAGCTGGCTCTCTCCTTTTCCCATGTGAATCCTAGGCATTAAACTCAGGTCCTCACGTTTGATAGCAAGTACTGGCTGGCCATCTTGCCAACCTATAACCAACACATTCTAAATGTCAGAAACAAAATCACAAACATGGAGAACTTCTGAGCAACGAGGAGTGAGCAGACCAAATACAGTTCCCATCGACAAAAATAGATGTATGTGATATCCCAAGTCAGGTATCTCAATTTTAGCACTAGATACTAGGGCTCTTCTGTCTACCTGACAGACTTTTGCCATCCACACTGAAAACAATGAGAATCTCACATGCATGTCTGCCAGAGCCTTCTTGAGACACTCCGAGGACACTTCCTCTAGTGTCTGCGCTAGTACAATTTCTTACTTGGCTAACAGCATTACCAAAGCTCACTGCTGCCCTCTGGATAAAGCATACCAGTGAATTAAAGTGCCCTGTCACCTATGACAAATGACTAAGATTCTATTTCCCTCATTAGATTGGGAGAAGAACCCTTTCCAAAACATACACCTGGTCTATGTAATTCATCTCAGTACCCAGATAGACACAACACAAAATGTATCAATTCACTAAACTGGTCCTTCTTTCCCATTCGTAAACACAGGAAAATTTAAATGTCCAATCTGATTTAAAGTTTAGTGGTCCAGTAGTTTAAGCATCTCTTAGTCTGTCCTAATGTGTTGTCTATGGATAATGTGTAGTTTAGGAAGCCTCGACTCAGTCACTGCATCTCAACCTTGAAAACATGGGTTGTGACAGTCAGTGTGAACAGGAGAGTAGCTCTCTGGCTCCTTGTATGCTGATGAGGAATGGACAATCACCTGATTTTTTTTTTTTTCTTGTATGTTTGTTTGTTTCTGAGAAGGTTCTTGCTATGAGCCCAGACTGGCTTAATTTGTTGCAGTTCCCATGACTTGACTTCTGAGATCTGGGGTCACAGAAGTGTGTCAGCATGCCTGAGTACTTGCCTTGGCTGGGATCTGCACACTTCTGTTTAGCAACCCTTTTTCAGGGTCCAGTATCTGTCTCTGGTCAGCCCTGAATCCAGTCTGTTCTTGCTCATTTCTCAATCATGGACTCTCTTCCACTCACATGAGCTACATATAGGTCTCCGTTTAGGTCTTCCTCCAGTTCCTTTGCCCATCCTAGTCTCTACTGTTGGATAATTTCACTTGGTCACAACAACCATATGGCAAGTCCTCTGCCTCTCCCTGCCTTCCTTCCTTCCTCTTTTTCTTTCTCTTAATTCCTTCTGTTCTGTATTTCCTTCTTTAAAAATTTTTTTGAAACGGAGTCTTATGTGGTCTTGAACTTACTATGTAGTTGAGGCTAGCTTTGAACCCTAACCACCCCACCTCTTCCTCCTAGGTGTTAGATTTACAAGCTTACACCATGATACTCCACTCAAGACCTTTAGTATTTGATTCAGTTTAGTGTGAGACAGGAGAAACAAGGAGTATCCACATAGTTGGTCATTTTGGTGGTTATGACCTGCTACTCTCTTTCGCATTTGGATATCCACCTGCTGGCATGTGCCCTTCTGCATGCTAATCCTTTTTCTAAGATCCAAATCAGCAACTGGGGAAGTTCTTCCTTAGAGGCTTCCTTTAATTCATTAGAAATACATATGGCTGATTTTCAAAGTTTATAGCCTGCATGTGTGAACTTGCTAACAGTTATTTGTAACCTGAAAATCAATATAGTTATGTGCCCTATGAAGATCTTCTAGTTAATGAACTGTATGGACAATAATGGTCTCATGCATTATAATGTTAGTGATGTCATAGCCTTTCAGTGTGTGTGAAAGTATGCCTCATGATGTTCCCACAATGTTGAAATCACAATCCATGACTATATTTGCTACACTTTTGCAATTATTTGTGGAAACAGAGGGGATAGTTTAAAAAATAGAGCCTATTGTTCATGAGCTCAGCTGAGGTCAGGCTTTTCTTATAGCCTTCATATGGAATCCAGCGATGGTTTCCTCAGTCTAGTTAGCACTACATTGCTTTATTTTGCTTGTAATTTCAATGTTAAGAATGGTCCCTAGTTGTAATTCTTCAGTGTTTCCAAGAAGGCTGTCACACACTATCACATACCACACTATGGCTCAGTTGGACAGTGAGGTCCTTAATGAGTCAGTTAAGGTTATAAGGGTTGGATCTAATTGGATAGGGTTAGGGTTCATTCTCTCCCCAGCGGACAAATTAAGTAGAGACAAGATGTCCATGTGAAAGCCAGGGAAAGAGTACTCATGAGAAATTAAACTTGCAGGCTGTTTGATCTGAACTTTCTTTCAAAACTGTGAGAAAGTAACTTTTATTGATTAAACATCTGGTCTATAATGGTTTTATATTTTTATATAAATAAATAACATGTATAATTATTTTATAATATTACATATATAAATAGAATATATAATTCCAACACTCAGTAACATTAGTAAAATTATTTTAAAATAACATACACATTTTCGTAGACTGTCTGCTCTCTAAAAGACAGTGTCAAGAGAACCAGAAGACAAAAACACAGACTAGAATAAAATATTTGACAAAAGAATCATCTAACAAAGAACTGGTATTCAAAACCCATAAAGAACTGTTTAAAACTAACAATAAGAAAACACTACAAAGCAACATGGAACTAAAATGAAAGTTCAAAACACAATGGTCCATGTGATGTCATTCTTTGATTGTCCACTTGATCCCACAGAGAAACACCTAGGAGATTAGTGAAGGTGGTATAGGTATTCTAATGAGGTTAATGCTAATGAGGTTAATGCTAATGAGGTTATTTCTAGAGGAGGTTAACTGAAGGAGAAAACAAGAATTACTGAATGTGGAAGGCACCATCCTATAGCTTGAGAAGGAATATACGGGGAGAAAGAATGCCACTAAACACCCCCCCTCCAATCTTTTTCTCTCTGTGCTTCATCTCTATCTGCCATGTTATAACCCATGCCATGTTCTGACACACATACCCCCCACCATGGTGAATCCAAATCTCTGAAATCACAAACAGGATATACACAACCTTTGTCGTTTCTGTTTGGTATTTCTCCCAGCGATGCAAACCCACTAACACACCACATCTAGAATGTCCGGTTGCTACTGTGAAATAAAAGTGCTTGCTAATAACAACATGATAAAGTGTTACATGTGCCTCAACAAACGTCCAGATGACAAGCAAAGAAAGGAAGCTGCCACACTGCATATCATTAGTAAAATGTCAATTAAGACAAAACAATGCTAGTAGATCCCTAATAAGAAGCCTGAGGTTGGGAACATCAACAAAGCACATTGCTAGGGAGCGAATGGAGGCACAGAAATGCTCATTCACTGTCAGGAGGGAGTGAAGAATAATGCAACCAGTGTGGAAGAATCTTATAGCAGTACGCATACTCTTGTCATGCGATACAACAGCCCATTGGCATTTACTCAGATGAGCTAAAAACTTATGCTATAGTAACTTTCTTAATCATTGCCAGACTTGGAAGCAAACCACAGGTCTTTCAGTGGAATGGAAGAAGTATTTAACTTTACAATCAATAATCTGTTACAGACTGGAAGCCTTAAATAGCAGAAATTTACTTTATAACAACAGTCTTAGAGGCTGGACAATCAAGAGACCAACCAATGTGATTTCTGGTCTGTGAGCTGGCTATCTGGTTTCTAAATAGCTATTTTCTTTCTGTATTCTCAGGTGACTGTTCTTCAGGCAAGCAATCTCTAGTGCCTCTTCCTATCAGGTGACTCTTCCATTGTATTAGTGTCCAGTTCTAATTATCTCGACTAACTTTATTTGCGTCTGTAAGTCTTTATTGTCAAGCATAATAAGTAACATTAGGGATCTGGAGTGTTAATACATGGGGAGGGGAGGGGCGATCCAGATCATTCTAAAACACTGTGATACATTCAGATAATAGAATGTTTTCTGGTCTTAAAAATGAAGATATCACATCATGAATAGACATAGAAGAACCTTGAGTGTTGCCAAAGGAAACCAATCTGAAATGGCTATGTAAAAGTGAGGTCAGTTATAGGATGGGTTAGTTCAGTTTTTGACACTGTAACAATCTCCCTGAAATAAACAACATGAGGGAGGAAGGATTTATTTTGGCTCACAGTTCCAGGGTATTCAATCTGTGGTCAGTTGGTCCCTTGCTTCTGAGCCTATGGTGTGAGAGAACATTGTGGCATTGTGATAAGGCACATGTGTTTGAGAAAAATAGTTCAAGTCAAGCCGGGAGGCTGGCAGGATATAGTCCTCAGGGGTACACCTCATGGATTTACTTTCTTCAACTAGGTCTCACTTGCTAAGTTTCTATACTGCTCAATAACCCTTTCTTCAAATTAAGTCCCACCAATGGTCTGAATTATTAATCATTGGATTAACCTGCCAATGAGGTCAGAATGCATATAATAATAATAATAATAATAATAAATTCACAATTTGTTAGTTCATTAACTATAATTTGTCAAGTAGTCTAAGTTCCCCTGTTGACAAGCACAAGCTCTTTGATTCTGTTCTCATCTTAATTACTAATATTAACTATTAGATCATATATTATATATCACCCAGCGCTGATCAACTTTGTTTGCCTACCATCTATTATCTATCGTTCATATGTATAAACCTATTTATTATCTATCCATCTATCTGTCTACCTGCTGGTCTATCTGTAGGCTATAGAATGACTACAAA